>VWZS01008170.1:51967-342702 GCA_013397075.1 Rhabdornis inornatus | reverse complement strand
TTTTTTTTTTTTTTTTTTTTTGGTTGGGTATTTTCCTACTACAAAATCTATGTGGAAAACTATGCTTGTCCCAGAGGTCCTTTAAAAAAAAACCAAAACAAACCAACAACAACAAAAGAAAAACCCCCCAAACCCAGACTCTGAGGACATTTTTGATGTTTCTTTTCTGTTGTTCTTTTTTTTTTTTTCCCTGAACTTGAACTAAATATTATCTTTTTCTTGAGTTCTTTCCTGCAGCATTTCAGGCTGTGCTCCCTTGCCACTCCTCTGGAAAAACATATCTGTGCTTTTAGTAAACAGGGAAATATGGAAGGCAAAAGGGATTACATTTTAATGTACTTAGGTATGAATTTCATTATTTTATCAATTACATTTTTAATATTGATGTAAGATATATGTTTATATATTAAATATGTATCATACATTGCCTACAGGAAAATATAGGCTTTTTCCTGAGAGTTTGATATAGGCATTGGAGCTCATTTCTGAGCTCTGAAATGTGAGACTGGGTTTTAAACCTTTTCCTGCAATTTTTCCTCTTATTTCTTTCATATACTCTGGGAGCAGAGCATGCATGAGAATTCTTTTTCTCATATCTAGATTTTTTTTTCATAGCTTCAATGCTCATGGAACCCAGCAGGAGGAGCAGAAAAAGAGATGGTGTTATATCTGAACACAAGGATCCAGAACATACACCTCCCTGGGGAAACATCCTCAGTATTTGGGTCTAGTCCTGTCTGATTTCATATGGTTTTTGTCATTTTTCACATATTTGTGGACTTTGAGTTAAATCTGCAGGCTGGCCTGGCGTAGGGGTGGTTCTGTCCCTGGAGACACTAATTTTTAGACAAGATTTATAGCTGTGTTTGTATTTCTTTGCAGTAATAGCTGCATGTGCCTAACGTTTGCCTTGACTGTGTCACAAGCATGGAGTGTGCAGTGGGTTCTCACACACCCCTGAAGTATGTGCCCTGCCCTAGATCTTGACAAGGTTCTTAGTTCTTGTGGCTGGTATTTTTCAATTTAACAATTCATAGCTGCTTTAAGAGGCCACAAGCACAGATGCCAAAGTGTTGAAAAGGAGGAGATTGGTTTCAGATCTGGTGGGTCCCTCAAAGTTCTGTTACTGCAGAAATCAGAAATCCCATTAGGGCTCTCAGTGTCTTCTATCCAGCATTGCTGAGTTTCTCTCTTTTCTCATGGATTCCTTGCTCTCTCCCCTGGTTTCTCACAGACTCTGGTTTTCAAAGTTGGTTCTTGAGCACCTTTAATTAAGAGGGAGGAAAGACAGGAACACCTTCACTAGCCCAGGTTACTCCAAGCCCCATTCAGCCTGGCCTTGGACATGTCCAGGGATGGGGCTGCCACAACTCTGGGCAACTGTGCCAAGGCCTCACCACTCTCACAGAGGAAAATTTCTTCCTAATATCTAATCTACACCTGCCCTCTTTCAATTTAAGGACATTTTCTTGTGTCTTGTCCCTGCATACCCTTTTGGAGAGTCCTTCTCCAGCTTTCTTGCAGGCCCTTTCAGGTGGGGACAGTGGCATCTCATTGTGTCTCACCACTGTGATGCAGGAACCTGTATTTTCAAGACAGACTGGGCTGGGAGAGGCTGGTGTGGTCTTGGAATGCTTCTCTTAATTGGAAGACTTGACATTGTCTTTTGATCCATTTGTGTTGGAAGTTTATATTTGTTTCACTCTGCATATCCCAGGGCAGGGTTGTCTTCTACACCTCAGTTGTCTCTTCTTTTCTTGCAGATGAAGAAGAAGCTCTGAACTCTATTATGAAGGATTTGGCAGCATTGGGCAAGTGTGGGGGTCTGCTGGACAACAACAGGAATAAAACCAGTGTCCACTCCAACAAACAGGTATGTCAAACTCCAGCAGACCACAGAGGTGGGCATGGTGCTTGCCATGCTGGCAGAGCAGAGTTTAAATGTTAGAACTGAAGTTAAAAAGTGCTCAGTGCATCAGAAATATCAGAATTTTACCAAGTTACAAGGTTTATGACATCTTTGAAGAGCTGAAAGGAAGTTACAGGTGTCCCTATATCGCAGAGGAGCAGAGAAGAGTAATACTCCAAATTATTCACAACTGAGCCTATATTCACATATAACAACTGAGCCTGGAACTGGGACTCAAGCCCCACCTCAAGGCACTTTTAACTGTTGTTTAGCTCTGAAAGTTGCAGAACTTGTTTCAGGCTGTGCAGCTCTAGGACTTGGACAAGTCAATTGTTTTCTATTGACAGCATTAATGAAATACAGTATTTATTATGTACATATTTTACTTTGGATATTTGAAAGACGGACTGCCAATTCTGAGCTGTAGACACCCAGGCTCTTTGGGGAGGAATAATGTCATTCTTATATAAAGTGTTTAATTATGAATTACTGCTGTTTATCTTTATGCTCCTAAACCCAAATGTTTTGGCCCTGTTGCACATTGAGTTGTTTTGGTGAGCAAAAAACATTGTCCCTTGAGCCATGTCAGAAATTATTTGCTGACATTGATACAATAGCTGAAGTGGATTTAATCACATGTTTGTATATGGAGCAAATATTATGTGAACATGAAAGTTGTGAAGAAAGAATTCAGTTGTCAAGATAGCAAGAGAAAAAAGGAGAAAAAGATAAGGATAACTGGGAAGCTGCTGGAAGCATGGCAGCAGATCCACTTGGAATTCCACCTCTATGGTTTAGAATGAGCTTGCAGTCAACTCTGCAATTGCTGGATGCCTAGCAAGGAAGAAAACAAATTGTCATTTACTGTCGTCATGAGTTTTTTCATGGCACTTGTGCTACAAACAAAGAGGTCTGGGTGCAGAGAGGAAAAATCCCTTCCCAAATCCCTCTGGAGTTCCCAGCCTCATGCAGACGAAAACACGTGCGCACGTCTGGATTCAAAGCGTGTCCTGGCAGTAGCAGCTGTCCAGGCTGAATCACTGGGTTTGTGTTCAGCTCAGGCTGAAATAAGTCCAAGATGTTTACAGAACTGACCAGAGGAACTCGAGGCTGGCTCCCTGCAGCTGCAGGCAAAGCAGAAAACCCAGCAGAGCTTTGGATGGCTGTAAGGGCAGCATCTTGTGCACGGTGATGGGTGGGGACTTTGTGGAGCCAGCTTGAGTTGGTTTTGGGGTAGCAAAGCTTTTCAGGCTCCTCTTAAAACATTTGTTTTGTGCATTGGGGGCAGATCCCTGCTGCTGTTTTTGAGATCTGGGCTGTTAATGCAGCACGTGCACAGTTAACCAGATAATTAGTTGAAAATAAGGAAAGTTATAGTTTTTATTGGTTGAATTCTTACCTGCATAAAGTTTGGCATCTTGCCACCAAATTCACACTCACAGCCTGTCCACTCTGCATCTTCGTTTATAAATCACCAATGGAGGCATGCCATGCTCTGATAACAGCTTTAGAATAGTTGGCTATATAGTTGTGTTTAATTTTATTATAGCAGGAATCAAACTTCCCTTTTTCTTAGAGCACTGATGCTTGGAGAAACACTTCCTCCTTTATGTTTTTTCTTTTTATCTGTAAGTGGAGCAGCCGTAGCTGCGTGCTCAGGGTTGCTCAGAGCTCTCTGATGGAGGAGATGTGGATGGTCAGGATCCTGCTCTGCTCACACATCCAGAGCTGAGGGTTCAGAGCAGCAGGCCCCAGGAGATGAAGGGCGTTGGAGGATGTTGAATTGTTGCCTCACTGAATTGGACTGGCTGGAACACGTCTGGCCAGCAGCACGGCGGGAGGAGAGTTTGGGAGGTGGGGAGTAGCCAGAGGAGGTGGAATTAGTGGGGACTTGGTTCGTGTTTGTAGCTCAGTTTAATCAGCCTGTTTGGGTTGCTTTTAGGGTTGTATTTCCCCTTGGTTTTGTAGGACAGAAGTTGATGTGGGACAGAGATTGCTTTGGAAATGCTGTTGATTTGTTGTTCCTTTGGTACCTGCTTTTCCCTTTTTATTGTTTATTTTTTTCCTGTGATTAGGTTGACTGGTTGGGCTGAAGGATGCTCTGCACAGTTTCCCTTCTTGGGGGGGGAATGAGGCACAAGGATATTTTGGTGATAACATCCTCTTGGTCATCTTATTGTTGGTGCCTCTCATGAGGCCCTGCAGCAGCAAGCTCACATTGAACTACTTGGTTTTGGGAGTTCATCTAGTAGATTAATGAAATAATATTTCTTTTTTGTGGAAAAATGTTTTTTTTTCTGAGGCGTGGGAATCCTTTAGTCAGTGTTCCAAATTTCCACTGAAAGACAGAGTTCACAACAAGAATGTGTTGGCTAACTAGCCAGTTCTCCATGGCTTGCAGCAGTTTTTTGGTACACAGAGAAACACAACCAAAGTGCTATCTCATTCCTGTCTCCTGGAGGGCTTCCTTAGTGCTCTCTTGACACAAGTTAAAATTTGAATCCTGCCAGATTGTATTCCTGGTAGGCCTGGGCCACACAAGAAAACAGCTTGTAGTGCTGTGTGCTCCAAAATATTTATTTCCCAAAATATCAGTAGTTTTGCTTCAGTTAATCTTAAGAAATTAACATCCTTCGGCAGATTTCATAAAAATCTTTTATTTTAGTTTTCTTCCCTCACAAATGAGTTTAGGGTGAAGGCTATATTTCTGGATGTGCAATGCCTCATTGCAGAACATGCTGGAAATTAGAACAGTGTGGGTGATTTTCTTCCCTTGAATTGTCCAGGCAGCTGGCAGCAGATGTGGTGGCTGAGCTGGAATCTCCTGAATCCTGGTCAGGTGTGGCAGCCACTACAGTGTCCTGCCTGTCTGCCTTGTGGGAATTATAGGGACAGGCAGGGACACCCTTTTTCTTCCTCATGTGAGTTAAAATGGAGCCATTCTTTGGGAACAGATGGATTGTTCTGACATTATTTCTAGTGCAGCTTCTGCACTAGTATTCCTCTGTTACTCCTTTAATCACTCTGTTATTCCTTATGCATCCTCTGGCATGGCTGGAAGGAGTCCTTTCAGGCTATCTCCTGGACTGAACAAGGGAGTTTGTTCATAGAAATGTCTCTGAAGAGGGGGAGAAGGAAACAGGAGAATGAAGATCTGTGTTGTGTTCATTAAGGAAAAAGATGAGCAGAGTAAGAAGGGAAACCCTGAATAATTAGGAAATCCTGAACAAAAGGATGGAGAGAGAAGAGCAATTAAATTAGCATTTATTTTGTATCTATTTATATGCACATCCATTCATTTCTATAAATAGCACTTGGCAACTGGCAGTATGAATCTGCTTGTCAGTGGGCCTCTGTCACAGCCAGTGACAGCCAGCAGTTTCTCTGCCACCTTAATCACCATGGCAAGTTCTCCCACGGCAATTAAATATTTGTAGGAAATGTTTCTCCATGTACATCAAATACCAGACTGTGCCAAAAGTTGTCCTTTTAGTGAATTACCTCTGGACTCTTCTCTTTGGCAAGCTGGATGCAAGACAAGGCTTGCTCGTAATTCCAGTAAAATACAGCTCATTTTGTGGGGTTTCTTTCCCCACCTGGGGAGCAGAAACAAGGGGCCAAGGGGGAGCATCACTGGCTGGGAAAGCCTTGGCTGGAGATGGCCAAGGCAGTGGAATCCCAAGGATTTAAGAGGCTTTCCCATGTCTGCGTGTGGAGATGACTTGGGTGCGAAGAGGGTGATACTAGTGAGAAATCCAGCTGGAAAAAAGCTATTCCCTGCCAGGTGGGTGGTTTTAGATAAATATTTGGAAGCCTGTGATTTCTGTTGCACTCTGAAACAGAAATGTCTGTGACAGGCAGCAGTGAGCTTTCTAAACGTCTTTCAACTGTCCTCTGAGCTGCTCAGGTGCTGGGGTTGCCTTCAGAGGCGACAAAAGCTGCAAGGATCTGGGGAAGACTGGGGTACATTGTTCCTTCTGCCCCTGAAATGAGAAGGGGCAATGCCAGACCAACTCCTTTCTGTCTGATTGCTGAATGACCCGGCGTGCGTGGGGGTTCTGTGCAGATAATTCCCAATGACGTGGATTAGTCATCTCCTCCTGCAGTCTGGGGCTGTGCTCCAGCTGTCTGGTGTGTGGGGAAGGCACAGGGCTGATGCAAACAACCTGCACCTTGGGGAAGTGTAGGAGTCCCCTCAGCCTGGCCCTGTGGTGCTGATTGCTCTCAGCCAGAGCCAGGAGTTGAGGAGGAATCCCACTGCTCAGTGGCTTTGTACAAAGGCAGTAACTCCAGCGCTGATGCCTGTGTGGCTCTGCGGGGTTTTCCCGTTGTTTCCTAATCCAGCATGTAGAAAATAAGAGAAGTGAAAACAATCCTTCTGATTGCCCTGTGGCATGCAAAAATGGATGTACTTTGTTGCCCCTGTATTAGCCAGGGGGGAAACTGAGGCAAAATAAGTGCCTGGGGTCTTGTGGGTGGGTATGAGCATGTGATGATTTTTCCTGCCTTTCTTAACCACAGAAGAGTTAATGCTGAAGTCAGAGGCTTTGTCCCAGTTGGGTTGTGAGGCAGCTGTGGATTTGGGTGGAAGAAGTGCTCTAGAGGCCCCATCCTTGTGATGCCTCAGTATGGGCAAAGCTGTCCCCTGGTTAGATTTGACAGGAATAGATCTAAAGCAAGCCACAGAAGTGGGGTCTGGAGAGAGCACTGTTTCTGATGGCAAGCTGAGTTTAGGAGGAGGAAAGGACATGATGGGGGCAGTCTTTGAATTTGTGCTAGTCTGGGATTTTCTAGAGTGGCAGTTGTAGTTGTTTCAGTGACACAGACAGGCATGGAGGTGCAGGGCCAGCTCCTCTGCTGACTCCCTGCCTGCCTCTGCCATTAGGCAGCCTTCTCCACAGGCTTGGCTTGGACCTGTACCCCAATCTGAGCAACCCCCTGGCTGTTACCAGCAGAGAGGGTGCTCAGCATCTTCTGCTCCTCCAGAGCCTCTTCCATTTTAGGACTAGCTGCTTGTTTTCCTGCTCTGTGTGTGCTTTTATTACAAACAGCAGTCAGCTCTTCAGGGATCTCTGTACAAGATCATGATTCACCTCATTTGGAAACACTTTTTCCGTTTTTTTTCCAATGTTTTCCTTAATCTAAACCAGCACACAGAGCTGTTGCTCTAGCTCTGAGGGCCAAGCTTGGCCAAGCCTGCTGGGGTGCATGATCCCCAGCCAAGAGACAAAGGCAGTTGCCCCTTTTCTCTCTGAATTCCCTCTCTGAAGCTTGGCAGTTGTGGTCTTTTCTCTGTGAAATCAGAAGTTTTGAGGAAAGATCTAAAAATACCTCAAGGAAAGCCTGGAAAGATGGTGATGGGTTTGTGGCCACAGCGGTGGCTTTGCTTTTTCCTTTCGGAGGAATATGGCAAGAGCGAGTAAAATACCATTTGTTTGCAGGGCTGGAGGAAATGCCGGTACGAGTATTTTGGAGAAGAAATTCTTGTAGAAACGAAGGGAATGGCTGTGGTATTTCCTGTCAGGCTGGTGTTGTTTGTGTCGCAGCAGGGTCTGCAGGCGCCAGCAGGAGCCTTGGGCTCCTCCGTGCCCCGCGCCGCGCGGAAACGCGCACGGAGAGGGAACACTGCTCAGGATGTGCAGCCCAGGAGACAAACACCTACCTTCTGTGCTTCTCTCTGCCCCTCTTCTGCTTCAGAGAATTAATCACAGAATGGTCTGGCCTGGGTTTTAAAGGCCAGGCTGTCTGCTGTGGATAGGAACATTTGTCACTAGACCAGGCTGCTCAATCCAGCCCAGCCTTGAGCGCTTCCAGGGGCTGGGGCATCCACCGCTTTTCTGGGCAACCGGTTCCAGTGGCTCATCAACCCAATGGTAGAACATTTCTTCCTTATATCCAACCTCAATCTCGCCTCTTGCTGTTGAAAACTGTTGCCTTCATCCAGTCACTACAGGACCTGGTAAAAAGTCTCTCTCCATCTTATAAAGCCCCTTTTATATATTGGAATAATATATAAGGTCTCCATAGAGCCTTCTCCTTCCCCAGGCTGGGCTTTCTCTTCATACCCTTAGTCAAAACCCCTCTTGCCTTTGTGCCTTGCTTTTTTTCCCTTGCTAGTTCCATTACCTGAGCTTCCACAGTGCTGATGAAAATACTGTTTAAATGCTCTGCCAGAGCTCAGGGTTTGAGGCTGGTAGCTGTGACTGTCCTTACCCCTCTCCTGCACTGTGTTTAACACAAGCCTGTGGATGGCTCAGCTTGTTCTCCTACATGCACTAAGGACCTCTTGATTGAAAGAGGACAGGGCTGCCCTTGACCTCATGTGACACCTGATGTCAGGGACAGTGAATAGTCCAACCTGGATTGTGCAAAGGGGGGGTCACATTCCTCACAAAATTGCAGAGGTGAGTAGACCCCAGCAGCCTCCACCACCCACCCCTCTTCCCCCTCCCTATTTGCACACTGTGTTGAGTTCCTGGTGGAGAAGGTGCTGGTCCTGTATTCCCCCGATTGTTCATTTGAGATGCTGGGTGCAGACTCACATGAGGTTCTGCTCCAGCACTTGGCAGTGCCCCAGGCTCCCTGTGTAATCTTAAACCAGTTGCTGCAAACCAGATTTCCATGGGTGTAAAAAATCACAGCCTGCTCCAGCATTTAGGAAGTGTTTTGCATCCCTTGAGATTTTCTAGTACTTTGGGCACTGCCCACTCTTTTTTATTTTCTTTATAAGAGGAAAAAAGTATTTGTTGCTGATAGCAGTGATGAATTCAGCTTGAGCTGTGGGTCAAAAACATGAGCAAGCCAAGGGAAGCCTGAAAAATTAAACTGTAATCAACTTCTCAGACTGATAAATATGAATTTATCCCTCTTCCAAATGCTTGCAAGCTAAAGGTCTTGGTTTCTTTGAGGGATGCAAGAGGTTAGTGTGTTTTATATGGAAGAAAAATGTTATCTAATTAAGAAATGAAGTGGGTTTTCATTTCCCTGTTGCAGCCAATGTGTTTGTAGCTCTGCTCAGAAGCAGAGCAGTGTGGGGCAGCTGGCGTCCTTCTGCTGGCATCGGGCCATGGCACATCAGCCTTGTTGTTGATGTAGAAGAAAAGGATGCAGCAGGGTCGTGGCTCATTTTTTTTTTTTTTATTTTCTTCTTTTTTTTGAGCTTTANCAGTGAGGCCAGAGCTGTGTGAGCTCTTCCCGTTCCACGTCCTGCTCTTTTGTTAGGAGAAACTTCGAAAGTTCCTTGCNTCTTCTCTCTCTGGAGCTTTAGACGAGTGTTCTGACATTTTCCAGCCATAAGCTGTTTTTCAAAACTTGTTTGTCTGTGAAATCTGTGCTGCTCAGCACAACCAGGCAGCGTGTTCTCCATCCCAGCTCAGTGCAATGTTCGGGGCTATGCTGAAAGTGAAACCTGTGTTTTGAAAGGTTTCCTGCAGTGAGNAGGAGACAAACACCTACCTTCTGTGCTTCTCTCTGCCCCTCTTCTGCTTCAGAGAATTAATCACAGAATGGTCTGGCCTGGGTTTTAAAGGCCAGGCTGTCTGCTGTGGATAGGAACATTTGTCACTAGACCAGGCTGCTCAATCCAGCCCAGCCTTGAGCGCTTCCAGGGGCTGGGGCATCCACCGCTTTTCTGGGCAACCGGTTCCAGTGGCTCATCAACCCAATGGTAGAACATTTCTTCCTTATATCCAACCTCAATCTCGCCTCTTGCTGTTGAAAACTGTTGCCTTCATCCAGTCACTACAGGACCTGGTAAAAAGTCTCTCTCCATCTTATAAAGCCCCTTTTATATATTGGAATAATATATAAGGTCTCCATAGAGCCTTCTCCTTCCCCAGGCTGGGCTTTCTCTTCATACCCTTAGTCAAAACCCCTCTTGCCTTTGTGCCTTGCTTTTTTTCCCTTGCTAGTTCCATTACCTGAGCTTCCACAGTGCTGATGAAAATACTGTTTAAATGCTCTGCCAGAGCTCAGGGTTTGAGGCTGGTAGCTGTGACTGTCCTTACCCCTCTCCTGCACTGTGTTTAACACAAGCCTGTGGATGGCTCAGCTTGTTCTCCTACATGCACTAAGGACCTCTTGATTGAAAGAGGACAGGGCTGCCCTTGACCTCATGTGACACCTGATGTCAGGGACAGTGAATAGTCCAACCTGGATTGTGCAAAGGGGGGGTCACATTCCTCACAAAATTGCAGAGGTGAGTAGACCCCAGCAGCCTCCACCACCCACCCCTCTTCCCCCTCCCTATTTGCACACTGTGTTGAGTTCCTGGTGGAGAAGGTGCTGGTCCTGTATTCCCCCGATTGTTCATTTGAGATGCTGGGTGCAGACTCACATGAGGTTCTGCTCCAGCACTTGGCAGTGCCCCAGGCTCCCTGTGTAATCTTAAACCAGTTGCTGCAAACCAGATTTCCATGGGTGTAAAAAATCACAGCCTGCTCCAGCATTTAGGAAGTGTTTTGCATCCCTTGAGATTTTCTAGTACTTTGGGCACTGCCCACTCTTTTTTATTTTCTTTATAAGAGGAAAAAAGTATTTGTTGCTGATAGCAGTGATGAATTCAGCTTGAGCTGTGGGTCAAAAACATGAGCAAGCCAAGGGAAGCCTGAAAAATTAAACTGTAATCAACTTCTCAGACTGATAAATATGAATTTATCCCTCTTCCAAATGCTTGCAAGCTAAAGGTCTTGGTTTCTTTGAGGGATGCAAGAGGTTAGTGTGTTTTATATGGAAGAAAAATGTTATCTAATTAAGAAATGAAGTGGGTTTTCATTTCCCTGTTGCAGCCAATGTGTTTGTAGCTCTGCTCAGAAGCAGAGCAGTGTGGGGCAGCTGGCGTCCTTCTGCTGGCATCGGGCCATGGCACATCAGCCTTGTTGTTGATGTAGAAGAAAAGGATGCAGCAGGGTCGTGGCTCATTTTTTTTTTCATTTTCTTCTCTCTCTGGAGCTTTAGACGAGTGTTCTGACATTTTCCAGCCATAAGCTGTTTTTCAAAACTTGTTTGTCTGTGAAATCTGTGCTGCTCAGCACAACCAGGCAGCGTGTTCTCCATCCCAGCTCAGTGCAATGTTCGGGGCTATGCTGAAAGTGAAACCTGTGTTTTGAAAGGTTTCCTGCNTTTTTTTTTTTCATTTTCTTCTCTCTCTGGAGCTTTAGACGAGTGTTCTGACATTTTCCAGCCATAAGCTGTTTTTCAAAACTTGTTTGTCTGTGAAATCTGTGCTGCTCAGCACAACCAGGCAGCGTGTTCTCCATCCCAGCTCAGTGCAATGTTCGGGGCTATGCTGAAAGTGAAACCTGTGTTTTGAAAGGTTTCCTGCAGTGAGGCCAGAGCTGTGTGAGCTCTTCCCGTTCCACGTCCTGCTCTTTTGTTAGGAGAAACTTCGAAAGTTCCTTGCCCTGATTTTTTTTTTTTCTCTTTCTTTAAAGGAGCATTTTGTGGTGTTAAGAGTCAGTGAACCCACATTGGCCAATTTATTGCCAGCATCCAAGAGGGATGAACCAGCCAGACCTGCTCAGAGAGGCATGTGCAAATAAAAATTGGCATGAAAGAGCCAATGTGTTTTCTTTTCCAGCACAGATAAATCAAGGTGGCAATCCCACCTGCATTTGCCTGTCTCTCCAGAATGATTTGAACCTTCAGCACTAGGTTGGTTGTGGTCATCTCTTCTCCTTTTGAATTTTGGACTGGTTTAGAATTAATCTGGTATTTTTACAAGCTGGGTCTGGTTCTGGACATGAACCTGGAGACTGTCCAAACTTTGTGGGTCTGGAGAACTGGCTTTAGCCACTGGAGTGATCTAAGTGCCTGTTTAGCCCAGGCCTGTATCACTGCTGGAGTGCCCCATTGGTGACTGTCCCAGCACTGGTTCTTCCCAGCCCTTCTGGAAACACAGAAAATGCCATGAGCAGAGATAATGAGGATGAGTTTTGGGTGATCCAGCTTGTTTACCCTGAATCTACTTAAGCTTTTCAACAGAATTGCCTCCAGCCTTGACTTCCTGAATTTCAGTGGGTGTTTGCAGAACTCGAGGAGCTGTCAGTTTAAAAACAAACCAGAGGGCGCCGGTCCAGCTCGTTTTCCTCGTTAGAAACAAAGCTGTTTCACTGCAGCTCTGCTTTCCTCTGAGAGGATGGAAAGTGTGCCTTCACATGCTGGCAGCCCAGGCCCAGAGATAAGTCCTGTGCTCAGGAAGGGCTGTCACCCACCCAACTGGGAGTTATCCCTGTGAGATGCTGGCGGCGCAGGACCGAGCCCTCCCTGGGGTTACACCTCGGAGGGAGGTGGCCAGCACTTCTCTCTGCATGGCAAGAGAGCTGTTTGAGGAGGCTGGTGGGCACTGTGGGGGGGGAAATGCTGGTTAAGTGCAGTGACTAGACCTGGTCTGGAAAGTAAAGAGGGTTTTGATCTGTGTTGGAGATCATCAGAAAGTCCTGGAATGATCTAAGGGATGCTTGGCTCAGACTTGGTCTGAGAAGCTGAAGGGATGAAAAAGCTCCTTGTGGTCTTGATTGCTGCTAAATATGCACAAATAGAGGATGGGAGAAGTGGTTTTTACTCGTCCCTGCACAGCTGTGTGTGCAGTGTGCCTGTGATTCCACTGGCTCTTCTTTGGGCAGATGTTGTGGTTTCTTTTGAGGTGAGCAATGGGTCAGTTCAGGGTGGGCATTTGCTGTGTATTGGGCTTGATACACTGCATTTTGTAGCTTCCCCACAAAATAGCAGCCAGCCCTTCAACCATTCTAGCACTGTTGGCTTAAAAATTTTAGTCTGTCCCCGCTTCCATTAGAGAATGCTTGCTTTAGCTTCTTAATTCTCCACCCCAAATATTCCTGTGTTCTAGTAAACATCCTCTGAGCTTTGTTTTTTGGGTTTCCAACAGAAGAGTACAGGGGTGAAACCCTGGGAAGCACTGAAGGTGGACAGGCATTAGACACGTACCATATTGACCTCTTTGGTAATAATGCCTTGCTCCCAAGTGAGTTCAGGACTATTTACCACCTTATGAATGCATTTTATTAAAACTAACAGTTATACAGGCAAGTGTCTTCTTGTGTACAGAAGAACTTTTTTTTGATAGGCACATTCCTCAGCAATGTGGAGTGTCCCCAAAGGCTGTGATTCCACCAGGCAGCTTGGCCTAAATAAACCAGATGCCTTACAGAGTTAGGAGAGAACTTCTGTCAGCTTTGCATCTTTGAGTCAATCCAGGGTGCAGTTTGGGACCTCACCATTCTCTGCTTTTTCTTTCAGCAGCGAAGTGTCAGGATCAAGTTTGAATATGAAGGAGAGAAGAGGTAGGTACCTAGTCCAGTCCCCTATGGATATGGGGACAAATTACCTTTTCCACCCAACACTGTCTGGCTGACTTCAGCCAGCTGCAGCTGAGCTCACAGCAGGATTCATTCCCCTAAAATCTGCTACACTTTTACATGTGAGAGCCCTGCCTCATCATCCCATTTCCCACAAGAAGCCTCTGGGATTTGCATGCAGGCAAAATGGTTCCAAGCTGGAAGTCATTAAATGCCTCTTTTACCAGGGACATTGGGTGCATGCTTGGATCCTTTTCTCTTATTAATTCTTGAGCCCTGCTGAACCACACTGAAGCTGGAACTCTACAGAAATGTGTCCTTTGATTAGCAGTCCATGACACTTACTTAAGATAACCAGATTTTGGGCATGGCTCCCATAAAAATAGGGCTGGGAGTAAAAGCTTGTCCGCCCTTCCCTGCTTGACATTTTCATGGAATCACCTCTACTTGGTGACTGTGACAGGGCAGGACACAGGCTGATGGTCCAAGGTGCATGTCAAAGCCAAAGAAAACTTAAGAATTTAAGTAGTGTTGTTTTAGGGTTAGACTGTACCTGCTGTAAATACCTGCAGAGGTGCTGCATGTGATGGTACAGGAGAGTCACAGGATGCCGAAGTGCATCGTCTCCACTTCCAGCCCTCCTCCCCATTCAGAGCCTCTTGCTGAAAATAGAGATGATAAATCACTGACCATTGCCTGATCTGGGTTTTTTCCAGTGGAAGGCTGCTGGACTTTTTTTCCACCTGACCTCACATTAGAGAGAGGAGCTGCACAAGGATTTTTTGGTAGATAATCTTGCAGGGTAGTCAGGTCCCTTCTTGGGCACAGCAGAGGAGCAGCATTGCTGTGAGTGTAAAAGCAAGGAGGAGTCTTTATGCTTTGTGATGGAATACAAGTCCTTTCTTCTGTACTGTTAGTCAAATCCCAATATGCTTCCACTAAACTGAGACTGTTGTTGTATTTGTTTGTGTACACAGGATTATCCAGTTTCCAAGACCAGTCAAATTCAAGGAAGTGGTGCAGAAGGTCACGGATGCTTTTGGACAGATGATGGACTTGGTTTCTGTGAACAATGAGGTACTCTTCTCCTTACTGCTGAGGGGCAGCTTTGGGGTGCCTGGTGCCAGCTTCAAAATTGAGCAGCGGTTTGTTCTGAAGGCTCTGATTTTCTGTTTTACTTGGAAGTGAAGAAAAATAACCTTATTTTGTGGTTCCCAGCTGGTGAGTGCACAAGAGCTGTTGTCTGGACACAGCTCAGATGTATTCTCAGACTCCAAGCTGGGATTTTCCTTTGTCAAAATGATGTCGAGTAAGGCCTGTTACACAGGAACATTGTCTTTTCCACAAAAATAAAAGATCCCCCTCACTCAGTCAGGGATGTGAAGTCTTCCTACCTTGGGGGCAGATGCAGGAGCGTGGAGTGCAGAGCAGGAGGGACAGTGCTGCTCACACAGTGTTCTTTTATCTAGCACTGACTTTGTCTCACCCAAACCCCCAGCACGACGTGCACATTCTTGTGGCTGGGTCTGCAGAGAAATGTGCATGGCTGAACATTCCTCCAGCGGCTCCTGTGGCCACATGAAAGCAGCCAAGAAACCCTCCCTCTGCAATCCCTGCATTTTAAGGCTGGAAGATCTTTCTCCTCCATCATTCATCACATAGGCCTCTGTGTTTTTCCCACTTTCTCTTTGAGTCCAGCACTGTGTGTGAAAGGAGGGTCCTGCTAGAGCTGTTAGCAGAAGGGGGAAATCCTTGGCAGCTGTTTTGGTGTGCTCAGTGTTTTCTTGTGAGGCATCTGGAGCCACTGGACTCTAGGGGTGGGTTTGGCTTTGGGAAGGAAGAGAGGGCCAGATGGAAGAGAGGTGGGCTTTTAAACACAGATTCTTTTGGATCTGCCCTGACAGCTGTCTTGTTCAAGTATTAATTGCAGATGATGTGCAGCCTTTGATTAAAGTATGAATGGAGAGGTCCTGAAGAGACCTTTCTTCTTTTTTTTATACCCGCATTTATTATTTTCTCCCTTCTGTTTCAATAAAGATTTGCTCCACAAAGAAAGTTCCTATTCTTTTACTATAGGTACCTCATGATACCAAAGTGTCCACTGGGTTTTGACTTTGAATGTGCAGTCAGGTTTCTAATCTTGGGCATTCTTTCACAGCCCTCCTGGGAAAAGCCTGCCATTGAATTCTCCAGGAATGACTCATTTCATTCCAGCTTTCTTCCCACTGGAAGGGGATTTCTTTCCAGCAACAGCAAACAGAAGCTTAAATAATGTGTTTTATCCCATGTCTGAGGCTGTCTTTCTGGGCATGTGCACATAGCAGGGCCATGAGCAGGCTTTTGGGTACTCCTGATTTCTTAGGGCTGGGGATGACTTTCAGTGCTTTGTTTTCCTATACATAAAAATTCCACCTCATGACAACCCACAGCTCTGGGAAGATGCCTGAGAAGTAGTAACTCAGGGTTGGTGTTGTTGTGGAAACGCTGTAAACAGACAAGAGGGATCTTTGGGGATGTAGCCTACGTGTCCATGTGGTGACACCCCAGCAACTGGCTCCTGTGTCGGGGTTTTGGGTGTCGTGACTGCAAGTTTCAGAGGGAACATGACAACAGACTCATTGCAGTTAAATATTTCAGCCTATCTTTATGCTCCAGGGGAGCTGTGCAGTAATTCTTTGCTGCCATCAGACATCTCTCCTACATTGGCACTTTAAAGACCAAATTTAAATTGAGGTCAGCCACTCTTGTAAAATCTCAGAGTGGCAGTCCCTGTCCTGGTGGAGGAGGTGTCCTGAAGCCAGGATCAGTGAGATGAGCATGCCAGCTGGGTGGAGCAGGGGCATGCATGAATCACATCCTGGTGGGACCATGGAATCAGCAGGCTGGGGCTGGTGGAGATAAGAACAGGGCCTGGCCATGGGTGTCCTCCTTGGGCCATGTGTTAGTTCTAGGCTGGGCTCATCTTTCTGAGGAGTGGGACAGTAAAGCCTGGCCTGGCCGGGGGCAGCACAGACACCACCTTGTGGTGTGACCTTGGGCAGACGTTCACTGAACCTCCATGTGCCACCACTTCTCTTCTGACCTCCTGTTGTCTCTTCCAAGGCTGCCCCTCAGCATCATTTTGGGAGCTTAGGGAGAGTTAAAACCTGGGGAAATGGTGGAGGCATCGTTATTGAGGGGAGGGAGGAGATAAAAGTGTATTTAACAAACATTTTGTCGAGAATTGTTGGTGCCAGTTGGTCCTGCATTGGGCAGGAAGATGAGCTAATTGACCTCTCAGATTTTTCCCCAACCCTGTTTCCTACAATTCTTTGGCTTTCTGTGGTGTCTTACAGAGTGAGGTCTGACAGTGCTGCTGTAGTTGATGAAACCTCAGCCTTTGCCCTTGCTTTCTTAACCTGCAGTGGAGAGACCATCAAGTCCCCCACTAAAACATCAGGCTATAGGGGAGGATACTATTTAAAAGCAAGAAAAAAAGCTAATAAGCTCTATTTGTGCAACTTCTCTATAGGTAAACTTTGCTATTAATCACAGCTACTCAGACTTTAGATCAAATAAACCCAGAAATCCACCCTGGAAATTACTTCCATGGTTCTGCATGAGTCTGTTTCGAGTTTCATGCCTAGCACATACCTGTTCCTGATATCCATATGTGCCACAGTCTGGAAGCCAAATGGAGCAGGATTTTCTTGCCAGATGTGGGTAATAGGTAAAGCCAAGCTAAATACTTTATTTTACAAGAGGGCAGTTTCTCACTGATGTTTTTGGCTCCTCTGAAGGAGGCATGCACACACGTTCATGTTGTGATGTTGGAGAGGGATGGGGTGACCTACAGAACGTTCTATTCAGAGCAGCAGCTGGGGCATTGCTCTGAACACTTTTGAGGAGCTCAGTGAAGGGATGGGTGAGCAGTGGGGCTGAGCTTAGAGTTCGCTGTCGAATTCTGGTTGAGTTTGGTGAAACAAGGGAGAGCAGCTCTGTCTGTCTGGGTGAGTGTAGAGGAGGAGCCCTGTCTGCTTGAGGCAGAGCCTTTGTGAGCTTCAAGGGGGTTCAGCAGTGCCCCAAGGGAGCCTCTCCACCTCTACTGCTTAAGGGAGCAGGCTGAGCACTGCATTTAGGAGACATACTCAGTACCATCTTTGTCTGGTATCTGTGGGGAATACAGGTTCTTCATTCAAATATGAATGAAGGAAGAGAAGAAATCACAGGATCACAGAATAGGTCAGGTTGGAAGGCACCACTGTGGGTCACCTGTTCCAACCTCCCTTCTGAAGTAGGGTCAAGAAGACAGAAAAGCACAGGATTGTGTCCAGATGGTTCTGGAATATCCCCAGGCAGGGAGACCACACCTTCTCTGAACAATCTGTTCAGAGCTCAGTCACTGCACAGGGAAGTTCTTCCCCATGTCCAGGGGGAACTTCTGGGATCAGTTCCTGCCTGTTCCTCTGGTGCCATTGCTGGCCCCCACAGAGCAGAGCTTGGACCATGCTCTGAGCCATCCCTGCAGACAGGCACAGACAGGGATAAGGTCTCTTCTCAGCATCTCCTGTTCACCCTGAACAGCTCCAGCTTCTTCAGCCTTTCCTCATGAGAGAGATGCTCCCTTAATCTTCCTTGTAGCCTCATCTGGCCCTGCTCCAGGAGCTCCCTGTCTCTCTTGAGCCCGGAGCTGGGCACAGCACTCCAGAGGTGCCTCACAGGGCTGGGCAGAGGGGCAGGATCCCTTCCCTGACCTGCTGGAAATGCTCTTCCCAATGCACCCCAGGGTACCACTGGCCTTCTTGGCCATAAGGCCAGGAGCTCAGAGTCTGAGGTGTATTTGCCCGCAGGCCAACAGCCAAACCCTTGACACCACCCTGGGATCAAAAAGGGTGTCCCAGTTGGTCTGTGAGTGTCACCTTGTGTGGCAGCTGCTCTGAGGTGGCTTTGCTGTGGCTGGTGGCAGGAGCCCTAAGCACCCAGAGGGCTGAGCCACTTTCCAGGAGTTCTGGGAAGCTGTGGCTCCCAGTAAGACCAGTGAGAGCCCGCTGGGAGCTGTGGCTGCTCGGTGCCTTTGGTGAGTGGATTTACAGTGTACTTTGGCACAGGCATGAGAATAGCATGTGCTGTGCTGGTCGGATTCAGTGCCCCAGGCAACCTGCAGAGGCTGAGGCCTGTTTGGTATGAGATTAGGCAGAATATCCTGGAACGAGGGGCAAGAAGTTGTTCTTTTAATCTTAGCCCAGGGCAGTAGAAGGCCACAGAGCTCCTCTGAAGTGCAGCTGTGTCGGGTGTTGGAGGCTTTGCAGGCTGTCTGCAGGACATGGTACACCACACAGCAAGGTTGGGAGGGTCAGATTCCCCGTGGAGGTATGAGGGCAATAGTCTGCCATTTCCCAGGAAAACATCAGGACTTTTTGCTGCCTGACAGACACGGCACTGTGTAGTTCTCTGTTCTTATAAAGAGCAGAAGCTGAATTTGTTCTGCTGGGAGTGAAAGAAGTGGTTCTTGGAAGGAGAGCAATGTATACCTTTCACATCAAAAGGGAGAATACTTTTATTTGTGGGATGTTCCCTGGTTTTACCTGATGTCTAGACACTTGGGAGCTGTGTTAGTGTGCAGGAACATAGGTTGCAGCAGTAGGGAAGGGCACAAAGCATCTGCCAGAGTAAATCCTTGGGTGCAACTCACTGGTGTCTTGGAGCAGCACTGCACGACCATCAACCCAGGCAGAACTTGTGGGGTTGTTGTGGGACTGGGTAGCAGCAAGTCCTGCCTGCAGAATCAGAGCAGCCCCAGAACAGCAGGCAGCAAGCCCAAGGTTTCATCCCAGCCCTCTCCTTTTCCCACTAGCTGGATCTCTGGTGTGACCTTTAAGCTTTCTCCTTGCAGATGTTTTTTGTTGTGATTTTTTTGCGTCTGTTCCTCAGTAAATGAGCTCTTGGAAGAAAATGTTAGAGCTTGACAAGCTGGAGGGCACAGGGGCTCCGTTTTCCATCGCCTCCGTGGGTTCCTCCCTATCCCCTGATTCCCAAGCTGCTTCCTGTAAGGATCTGGCTCCTTCTGTTTACCCAAAAGTGTGACATTGCCATCCTCTGGTGTTTTTTTTTAATCCCTTCCAGCTCCTGATCCCACTGAAATCCCAGGAAGATTTGGACAAAGCCATGGAACAGTTGGAGCTGAGCCCTTCCCTGAAGAGCCTGCGGATCCTTGTGAGCGCTCCAAAGAAAGCGAATGTGAGCCCTTCACCTTCTCTGCTCCTTTGTGTCCAGAGTGAGGTGCCTTGTTATTGTGTTGGGGAGTGGAAAAGAATCTCCTGACAGTGCAGAGCAGAGGGCAAGCTGGTGATGAGGGGAGTCAGCCCTGTTCTGGCTCAGATGCTCAGAAATCTTCCTGTGATAGTAGCCCAGAGGCTGAGCTCAGCTCACTCTGGCTCCTCCTGCATCCTGTGAAGGGTTAAATACCAGACTGACCCTCAAACGAGCTTAAACCCTGAGAGAACTCCTTGTGCTTTCTTTCCAGAGGTGCTGCCACCATTCTTTCTCCCCTCTCCTCTGTGTTCAGGGTGATGCTCTGGCCCTTGCCATGCTGGGTGGCAGCATGGGGACTGTCCCTTCCATGTGCTGCCGTGGTGTTAAAGGCTGGGGAGAGCAAACTGGAGAATCCTTCAGTCTCATGCAGAACTGTCTGGTTTTTTCCATCTTTATTTATTTATTAGTTTTTCCTGAGCTCAGTGGTTTTGCAGTTAAGCCTGTTAGCTTGACCTCGCTTGCACAGAGTGTCTTGCCAAAGCACATGTCGTGCTGCCCCAAGCACGGGCTGTAAAGCAAGGGATTTGTAGATGTTGCAACTCTGTTTCTTCTTTTTATTTCCTAGAAGTACTGGAGAGAGTGGGAGTCTTGAAACTCAGTGTTCGTCCCCATTCTGCTGCTGATGCTCACAGCCTTTTGGAGCTTCTCCACTCCTTTTGAGAGGCTTGGGAAGTGCAGGGAGCAGAGTCCCAGGGGAAACAGCCATCAGCTGGGGTTTCCTAAACCCTGGGTGGGAATGGGGCAATCTGTGGGAGCACAGCAGTGCTGCAAGTCCCATTCCTGCCTGCCTTTGAGAGCGGGTCCATCTCTTCCTGAAGCATGTGGCCATGCTTCTGTCTGTGTGGGATCACACGGTTCTGAGGTCATACATAAAATTATCATGAATCACAATTCACTGTAGCATGTAGTCTTAGTATTTTAGTAAAACCTGGCCACTCTTAAGTTACCAGCTGGATATGCATTTCTTTGCTCTTCCCTGACCTTCCACTCTGTTCCTCTGGCCTGTTAGAGAGGAACCTCTGCAGTGCCTACTCTGCTACTGGAGTCTAGGGAGCGCAGAGGAGAGGTGCTGATTTTGGGATTGCAAGTGTTTTCAGTCCAGTGATCAGTCTCTGTACCTATTTGGAGATGATGGAGTGCAGGAAACAGTCTTTTATGTCAAATATCTGTATTTGCCGTTATCTGTGGGAGCTTAATCTTATTAGACAGTTTTATTAGCAGATGTGAATTGTTTGTGAATGGTTTTTGGATCACTCTAGATTACGTGCATGTCTTCTTTCTTGTTTTTTTGTTGGTTTTTTTTTTTTTTAATAGTTCTTGGGTAATATGGTCATGGGGAGCCAAATACAGGGTTTCACATGGTGTGTCCACAGGGCTCTGGCCAATTCTGATCATTCCCTTTGTCTGATTAGCAGCTCCTGCAGCCGAACAACAGCAAGCAGCATGAGATGAGGATCTCCAGATCCATGGGTGATATCATGGGATCCCTGTACAAAGACTCCGAGAGGACGCGCAAGTACTCGACAGGTCAGTGAGGCACAACGCTCTGTGGGGTGTTCTGTGCTGCTTCAACCTGCCCACCATCCTCTTCCTCTCTTTTTGTCACAACCCTGTGGGTGTTGCAGTCTGGATGGCCACCCTGATGTCCCCCACAGCAACTCAGTGCAGTTGCTGCTCTTCCTCAGCCTGAGGAAGAGAGACTCTGCAGGTCGGGTGAGGTTGTGCTGGGCAGAGTCACTTTGGGCACAGAAGTGAAGAGAACAGGGGACTTGGGGTGTAATTTGGGGGTGGGAAATGCAGAGATAAAAATTTCCGGTTAATTTGATTCCACTGAGTTTTATCAAAGTGAAGAGGGATAACCTGTAGAAAGCCAAGGCTGTTTGGGACCTTTGGCTATTCCTTTAACTGTGTGCTGTTGTTCTCTGAGTATTTATCCCCCTTTCTCAGGATCATGAAGCTGGGTGGGCTCGGGCTCCTTAGCTCCTGGACTGGGACCACCTTCACCACATAAAGACCAAATATGTGTCTGTGTGCCATCAGTCTGTTCTTGTGGGTGAAATGACATCTGTGGTAGCTTTTTCTGGGGTTTCTCAGGGGCATATGTGCAGTGTTTTGCAGTGGTGATATTCCAGAGGGAAGGGAGCATCCCTTTCCTTCTGAGGTGCTGGAAGTAGGTACCTGCAACCCCTGATACCAGGCTGGCAAACACCTGATCTCTTGCAGCCCTGCAGGGGCTGGAGTTTGTTTGTAGCCTGGTGTAATTTTCTTTAGTTTTCTGGGCTTGAGTTTATGCTTTCCTTGCTTTCTGAAATACTCTGAGCTTTTTGAAATCCTGTTGATCAGTTATCTGTAGGAGTTTTTGTGTGAAGAACCTTGCAGGATTTTGTAGAGAGCAGGTTGCCTTGTGCAGAACTGGTAAAGCAGTACATAGGACTGTGTAGCAGGAGCATAATTATTCATATTCTAGCCTGCAGGCAGGATGAATGTTTTTTTCACATAGTGGATGTTCTCTGCTGTGTCTGTGGGTGCAGGTTATAGGGTAATTTCTTCAGATTTTTATCATTTTCATGCAAGTACTTGCCAGCTGTAGAACTGACAGCCTTGAATAAAGTGGGGCCCTCCTTCAGAAATACACATGGAGAAATACTTCATCCTCTAAAGATCCTCTGTACTTATATGGCAGTAAATATTTCCAAATTCTTCTAGTGCAACAGGAGTGTTTTTCTCCAAGGACTCACCCGTTCTCTGTTTCATAGCCTGTGCTGATAACATCCTGTGGTTTGCTTCATCTCAGACAAGATGTATGGAAAATGTTATTCTAGGGTAGGTCCCTTGTGTAGCCATGATTTTATTGATGCCAGGGGTGGGTGGCACATGTGGGCACAAGGACTCTCTTTGAGTCTGGTGTTTGGATGTACCAGGCTTGTCTTTTTCTATTGTGTTTTTTTTTTTCCTGGCTCACATGTTTTTTGAGAGTTTGGCAGAGTCACTAGATGACTCTGAATGAAATGCTCACCTAAAGCACAGGGTCTCAGCAGAAACTGTGCTTGAGCAAAACTTCTCTGCTGCCCTTTTTTTGGTATGTGTCAGACTGTTACTGAGCAAAGAGCTGTGGCACTGGGAGCTGTCACTGAGTGTGATGGGCAGGATTGATTCCAGGTGTAGCTGTGCTAGTGGGAAGATGGCTTCTTGCAAAGTTAAGACTTTCCTACCAACTTTTATGCCGTGCTTTGGCCTGCCCTTCCTCTTTTGGAGCTGCTGATTCCAGCTCTGCACCACTGTCTGAGAGGTGTCACTGCCTTAAGAATGCCCTGAGTCAAGGCAAAGCAGACAAAGGGTGAGATATCAGCTCTGCAAGGGTGAGAGAGAGCCTGAGGTACAAATGGATTCTTAGGGAATGTTTGAAGAGCAGACAGGAGGAATGGACATAATGTGCTGCTTTAATCAAGGTAACGGGGGAGGAGCACTGGGCAACGCCAGCTGTGGGATGCAGAGTGTGCTAATGTTGGGATTTTTGGGAGCTAATGTGCCAAACTCTGAGTCCTTGGCACTTCTACAAGGTCAGGTGGCAAAAGTAAGCAGCCTGAGCATCAGTCATACCTGTTTCTTTTCCCATGTAAACCATCAGTCTTGCAAGGAGGTTTCAGCAAGCCCTCTGCATGACAACAGAAGGTCACTCCTCTCTCTGGGTTATCTGGGGTGTGTAGAAGCTACTGCAGCTCTGCTTGAGGGCTGCTGACAATCCAGCAAATGCATTTTTGACTTCCTGAGTCAGAACTGGGTGATCCAGCAGCCGGGCAGAAACTCCAGGGAGCTGAAAGGGAGAGCAGCATTTCAAATGGAGCATATAAAACCTAGTGTCAGGGAATAGACAGACAGACATGATGCTGTGTTTTGTTTTCTCAAAGTGGGGATTTCACTGGACTTGGTGCCTAGTCAAAAGGCATCCTAAGAGGCTGGGAATTCTGTAGGAGAAACTCTTCTTCCCTTGCAGTCACAAGGCATTTCAGTGTTTTCCTTCTGCTGTCATCAAAGCGGTTGCTATCAAAAGAGGATCTTAACTCAGTTCAGCTTTTCTCTTGAAACCACATTTAAAAGTAGATTTAAAATGTCTTTATAATGAAAGGTAGTTCAGGGTCATGCTCTCCATGTTTCTGAGATGTCTTGTGTTTTTCTGCTGACTCTGCCATGTAAATAGCAGTGGAAAATAATAAAACTGTATGTAATTGGCACAAGCACATAGGAAGGGAGGTGGATGTTCTGGGGAAGATTCAGCTATTTTTGCTTCTGCTGGGCAGAAAATGTCTTCAGGCCATGTCCCTGAAAAACCTTATGCAAAGTCAATATTTTCTTTATTTTTTTTCTTTTCCCCATAAACTTTTTCAGTGGAAATCCCCTTCCAGTTTTTTGGTGGCCAGCAAAAACTCAAGGGAACTTGGACTGAAAAAAGAAAACTTTTTGGGTTCTGGATTTTCAGATAACTGAGGATTGTTTTTTTTTTTTACCTTAATGATATACATGTTTCAGAACACTGTCCAGAAATTATTTAACAGCCCCGTTCCAGCATCACCATTTCAGGGGAAACATTTACCAGAAGCTTTATTTTACTGTTTTTTTCGTGGAAAACCAGGCTGCTGAGCCATGTCTTCATGTGCCTGCCAGCTTTCTCCAGACCAAGATTATTTCAGGAGTTAGGATGGATGATACCTGCTCTGTTTTGAGAAGAGGAGGAAAATTTATCTATGTGCATCATGCCAGCTGCTTTAGAGCTAGAAGATGGGTTCTGTCTTGTTTATTAGTTTAAAAGTACCCTAAATTTGCCTTAAAATGCAGAAATCCATGCTCAGAAGGATCAGCAAGGAGAGGACAGAGGCTTGTAGGCATCCCACTGGAAAAGAAGAAATTGAGGGAGATGTGGTCCATCTGCTCACAGCTCCCCTTGACAGGACCAGAGAGGGAAATTTCCAGCAGGTTTCTCTCTCTCTCCTGTCCTGAGCCTGGTGTTTCTGCCAGGGCTCAGAGGAGCAGCACATCTTGACGTGGGGACGTCATCCCAGGGCTGGGCTCCCCGTGGCTGCAGCTGTGAGCAGTGGCAGCTGCCAGCAAACCCTCCCCAGCTCTGGCTGTGCAGGGGCTTCTCTTCCCTGCGTGGTGCTGCTCAGTATTGGGTGAAGTTTTGGGAAGAGCAGGGGAAGATGAAGCCAGGGAATGCGGGGGAGGAGGGAAGCCAAGCCTGGCACAGGGGAGCTGGCTGTACGTGCAGCACCACGAGCTCTGCACATACTGCATGAAAGGCACTTGTTAAATGAAAATATCAGAAAGGAACATGAAAGGCCCCAGTGGGTGCCAGCAGTGACTGAGTCTCCGTGCTGTCCCAGTTCTCTGTCCTCGGGACATGCTGTGCTCTCATCTCAAATTATGGCTTTACGTTTGTGTGTAACATGGAGCAGGAATCCCTCCCCAGAGCACCTTGCTGCAGAGGGTAACTGAGGTCAGATGCTCAACCAGTGCCTACTCTGAGTTCAGGAATCCCAAAGAGAGCTGCTGAGATCTGACCAGCACTCTGCCTGAACAGGAGTGCCTCACAGCCTGCCCCATCCCCACTGGAGCTGGAATCCCATAGACCCCAGGACAGTCCCCTGGGGGCCTCCTCTCCCTCCCTGGTGCTGCTGCTGCTGTTTCTTGAGTATTAGGTCAAGTGTGAAGAGCATCTGTGATGTGTCAAACAGGCACATCTGGGCTTTTCTGTTTCTTCCTCTGCCTCAGGGTGGATTAATCAGCATTATCCAATATATCCAATGTGCCTTGTGTTTTCTCCTCTATTAATTAAGCCTGCCATGAAATACTACTGTTGCTCTTTTTCTCTGACCCCTATTTTCCATTCCTCCCCTCCTCCAGCAGCACGGGGATTGCCTGAGGTTTTGTTAACAGAGCAGGATAGGGCTGGAGTGGGGAATCAACCCTGAGCTCCAGAGCTCTGCTCCCAGCACCTCCCCATGTTTCTCCCAGGTGGAAGAGCATGCATGGATGCAAAGCAGCAGCAACCAGTGCTCCTGGAGGTGTGAAGCTACAAAAATTACTTTGGGCAGCACTTCTACCTAAACAGCCTGGCTGAAAAGGGATCTGCTTCACTCCAGCAGTTTCCAAGCGTGCAAAAGCCTAAGCACTTTAATTTCCTTACATGCTGGGAAATAGCTGGTGTGTTATCCCCTTTTAAGGTTTTTGGCAGGAAATGTGACTCTGGAAGGTCAACTCAGCTGATCTGTGGCTGGGAGTAGTTGTTACAGGCAAAGGCTTAATGTGAGATCATATGAAGTCTTTGTGCTTGTGATAAATCTGGTTTAACTCCCTGGGTTCAGAATCAAACATGTACAGCTCTTTGTAAAATCATAGTCAGAGGATTTCTGGATGACAGGTGGGTTGTTGGAGCAAGAGATCCCAATAGTGCATGAGCATACCCACATTTCATTGCAGCAGTAACAGGAATGCTCAGCAGAGCTAAGATATAGCAGTTACACCTCACTAAATCCTCCAGCAGCTTCGTGGGGCAAGAGCCACCCCAATGTCCCTGTGCTACATTCCAGGTTGGCATCTGCTGAGCAAAAGTGGGGCTGCTGATGCAGTGATTTATTCAGGGTGCCTTAACTGCTCAATAGTTAAAAGTTTATTTATTTATCTTCAAAGAGAGGATGCTGTACTTCCCAACTGGTTTTGTTTTAGGGCTGGTGGAAAGCCAGTTCGTTATGAGTGCTGCAGCATTTGAGATTCTCTCCTCTTGATTTTGGCATTACTTCAGTTGGAGTTTTTTTACTGTGTTCTTATCCTGCAGGAAATCTGTAAAGGAGAAAAGAGGAAGAAGAAAAAAAAGCAACTCAAAGCCATATGACTTTTATTTTTACAATCTGAGCAAGGAGTCAGAAGGAAGATGTAGCATGGGACAGACAAATCTGTGTGTTTGGTGTAAATCCAGCAAAAAGGCCTGATTTAATGATCTTTAATGCTGTGTGACACTGTTAACATTCACAGCTCCTGATGTGTATCTGCTTAAGTGAAAGGTGGAAACTTGGGTTTGTAGTGTTGATCGTGCAGATGGATTTATTCCAAAGATCCATCTGGCACAGAAACTGTGATGCAGAAGAGGCAGAAGTGTTGTGTTGATAGATCAGTGTTGGCTTTCCATGATGGGGTAGCCCCCTCCCAGCACCTTTCTCCTGTGCTTAGCCCTGGGCATGTTGTTAGCAAATGGTAGTAATGAACCCAAGAACCGGAGAGAGTGCCAGAAAATGGAGACAAAATGTGAGGAAACACATCTCCATGTGCTTTCTATCTCCTCAAGGATTTGTGCTTTTCAGAAGTCTGCATGAAAACAAGCTGTTGTGTTGTGTGAAAGCTCACGTTGCACAGTGCCAACCAGCTGAAGCTCCAGCACAGATCCACACGGATCTCTGTCAGCAGTTCCTTGCCATGGAGTGATGACAGCACAGGGATGGAGGGGAGGGACTGCAGGGAGTCAAGCACAGCCTAGACTGTGCAGCTGGGCTAAGCAAGGGCAGCAATCCCTAAAGCTGGAAGAGGCACAAGGGTAGAGTGGATTTGGGGGAATAAACAGGAGGAATGGAACATCCTTGTAAAGAAGCTGTGGAGTTCTCTCCCAGGTGCAAAATGGAAATCACCTTCTGCTAAACAAGCCCTGTGAGGGAGCCAGTGCTCAAACAGCTTTGCTGTCTGTGCATAGGATGCACAGGTTGGAGGCTCTGGGGTTAGACAGGGGAGACAATTCCCTTGGCCAAAAATGGGACAAACTGATCCCATAGGTCATTCCTGCCCTGGGGTTTTTCAATTTGAGGGCTGATTTTCCCATTTATTTTCATGTAGGGAAAGGGGCGAGAAGAGAGGGTATTTGAGTGCGAGTCATTTTCCATATAACAAGTGTTTCAGTGATGTTGCACTGAGCACAGCCAGGCTGTTTCCCAGGTGCCTGGACAAGGCAGTGACCTGCCCCAGAGAGGGAATGCCCAGAGGTTAAAGGGGAGGTGGGACTGAGGTTTGTGTTTTGCTTTGAGATTGACTGATTGTATCCCAACAGAACTCCCAGAGCTCTTTCCTTTCTGGCATGGCACCTGGATACAGTGACAGCTCTTAGGATCCAGAGTGTGTTGAAGGTCAAATCTGCTACATGTTGTGCTGTCCCACAGTAACAAACTCTCCCTGTTGCTGCACCTTTGGAGGATGCCCATGAACAGTATCACCCCTCTAGCTCCATTCCACCCTCACGAGTTCAAACCCAGCAGCATCTCCAGGAGCCCTGTGAGCGCTGGAGCAGCGATTCTGGAAGGATTTGCATGGGTAGGTTCCCTCCTTGACCTGCCTGTCCCTGTTGCAGGCTCTCTGCACACTGGCCGCAGCTCTCCGCCGCCGGGCAGCGTTCCCGAGGAGCAGCAGCAGATCGCCCGCCAGGGATCCTACACCAGCATCAACAGCGAGGGGGAGTTCATCCCTGAGACCATGGACCAGAACGTGAGTGGGGCTGGGGCAGTGCTGGCTGTGCTGTGAGAGCTGCTGCCACCATTCCATTCCAGCAGTGCCTGTGCTCGGGGCCAGCTTTTTCCAGGAGTGGGTGCCCCTGGGCTTGACATGCCTGGGAAAGTCTGATTTCCACGAACTCTGAGAGCCGGCTGCTGTGGGGATGGCAAATGTGCCCAAGCAGCTCAGGTAGCTCTGGAGCAGCACAGATCTGGGGCACACATGTGCACCAGCTGCCAGGCCCTCGTGGCCACAGCATTCCCAGATCCCAGGACCATGAGGGA
Organism: Rhabdornis inornatus; assembly: GCA_013397075.1. Taxonomy (NCBI): domain Eukaryota; kingdom Metazoa; phylum Chordata; class Aves; order Passeriformes; family Rhabdornithidae; genus Rhabdornis; species Rhabdornis inornatus. The sequence goes on along the minus strand of VWZS01008170.1, from coordinate 314,380 downwards.
ATGTGCCAAGCAACCGATTGCCTGTGATTGCAACAGCCTGGGGATATCAGCAGCTCTGGCTGCTTCCCATATGGTGTTTCTGCCTGAGCTCCAGTTACAGTTCTTGGCTCTGCCCGCAGCCTCTGTGGTTTTGTGTCTCTGTCCCTCCCCCGTTTATATTTTTTAAATTCTCTTAATAAGGAGATTGTATATTCTAGTCCCTCAGTAATGAAAGAGCAGCAGGTTGCTCAGTGCAAAGCAGTACCTCATCCTCCAGTCAGTTTGGTACTCACGATGGGGGAAAGTGCAGTGTAAAGGGACCACAGTGAGAGCAGCTTATATCTCCCTCTCTGTTTGCATTTCTGCTCAATCTATAGCTCTGAAGAGCTTAGTATAGATCCTGTGAAGTCAGCTGGGCTGTCTGGGCACATGTCATTCTTACAAAGCTCTTGGAAACACAGCACCAAGATCGAGTTTGCAGGAGGGGCATGGAGGGACATCTGGAAGGCACTAAGCTCAATCCATCAGGCTGCTCTGCTGGCCCCCAAGGATGTCCCTGGGGAGATGTGTATTTCCTACACTCAGAAGCACCCACTAGCTCCACACTTGCATGCAGGCTGTGCCAGTGTTTCCATGGCAAAGTTGTGTTTTCAACAGTTTATTATACAGCCATTAATAAAATGAGAAGTCACTCCGGGTGAGTCTTGGCAGCATCAGAGTGCAGATGTATCATGTGCTCCTTGCAGCCAAAAGTTGGCTTTCTATTGTTTTCACATGCCTCCAAAACATGTTGGGGAGGACTAAGACAAAGTGTGTGTGTGTGCAGGGGGAGGGTCCCAGTGACCCCCTTGGGTGTAAATCAGCCCAGCTCCACCAGCTGTTCTTGGAGCTCCATTAATTCAGAGCCCTGAGCCTGCTCCAGATGAAGGTTCCCAGATGCTCTCCTTGCTTTTCCCCAGCATCACGCTGTGGGTGGCCTGCAGCCCTTTGCTGGTGAATTAAAAGCATGGAAAAGGGGTTTGGGGAATGGTTTGGGATTTTTTGTCTTTCCTCATTGAGCAGTCATGCTTTTCCCTACATGGGCTTTGCCTTCAGAATGTCCTTGTACTGCTGCTTCCATATGTGCCTCATGGAAAACTGGAAGCTGGAGCTTGCTGCCTTTTGGGGAATGTCCCTGTGCAAGCCTGTGATGTAACTGTGGTCTTGAGACCAGCCTGGCAGATGAACAGAGGCTGAGTATAGAGCATGCCCCAGTTCCCAATTTTATGCTTTTGAGAAATGAGTCTGTTTCAGCTTTAACTGCTGGAAGAGACCTGGCAGACGTGGGGAGTGGTTTCTGTCAGAGTGCTTGCTCCTCTTTGGCCCAATGCATTTTGAAGGAGATTTTGGGGTAAAAACTAGGAAGCAGAGAAAAAATTGCACTTTGCAGTTGTTTTTGCGAGGCCAAAACAGTACGAGCTGTTATGACAACCAGCTGAGGAGGGCTGTGGAAAGGGAGCAGCCTGTGGAAAGGGAGGCTGTTGGGGAAGGAGGAGTGATGTGGGAAGCAGCAAAGCGTGGCTCCACATGGTGTTTAACCCTCGTTGCTCAGCTTTCCCAGGAATGAGCTGTGGAGCAGGGGTTAGTGGATGTCCACAGCCAGGAGGCACTGCTGGCAGCACAATGTGGCCTGGAGCAGGCTCTGCTCCATGTGGAAGTGCACACAGCTCCAGGGTTTACCACTCCATACAAACCCTCTATTGTTACTGACTAGCTATAAATAACCCTGGCCAGTACAATGTCTCATCCAGGAAGCAACACAAGTGCAGCTTTTGACTCACTGAGCTGGTGAGAGCCAAGTGGGTTCTTCCAGCCAAAAACCCTGATGATGCTGCTCTTATCAGTGGAGAGGAAGGCTGGGCTCGTGTGCCAGGGCAGCTCGGGAAGTCAGGAGTCCAGGGCTGCAGCCCTGGCCCTGGTACATAATATCCACTTGGCCTTGGGCACATCATTTGTGTCCTGATACATGTTTTCCTTTAGTAGTAATATTATTATTTCTCACAAATACTTTGGGCACTTTGAATCTCATTGGCTTCTCTGCACGCTTTGAACATCAGGGTGCTAATTATCTTTGCTGCAGTTTTCCTACCAGCAAATAGCAGTTGGGAAGAACAGTAATGCAGAGAAGGCATCATAAATGGATGACCCTGCAGAGGTCTGATAGTTCTGGGGCTTGGAGTGCTACAGTGCATGGTTTTATTGTTTCCCCTTTTCTTTCTCTGTCAGATGCTTGAAGCTTTCATCAGCCCTGATGACTCGCTGTCTGGGAGCTGCCAGTCACTGGACAGGTCTGTGGACAGGTGAGTTGTGTGTGTCACCATGTTCACAAGCTGCACTGCAGCCTCTGCTCGACAGCAGGAGAGCAGCAGGATCCGTGTCAGCCCCTGAGGTTTCTGTTGGGATGAGGATGCACCTGAGCAAAACAAATTTATCGCTGAAAACCAGATCCTAGCACAGATGTCTGTGTAATTGTATGATTTGAATTACAGTAATCTGAGCTGGACAAAGACAGTCTAGTTTTGTGTGACCAGGTTTTCTTTTTTGTCTTTTGAGATGAAAATTCTCAATCACACAATGGTTTTGGTTGGAAGGGACCTTAAAGATCATCTAGTTCCAGTCCCCTGCCATGAGCAGTGACACCTTCCACTAGACCAGGTTGCTCAGTGCTCCATTTAGCCTGCCCTTGAACTCTTCCAGGGCTAGGCATCCACAGTTTCCCTGGGCATCCTGTCCCAGTTCTTCACCACCCTCACAGCACCTCCTTCCCTTCTGGCTCTCTGCAGTCACCAGGTCAATATTCCATCAGCCGCTCCGTGCCTTTTCCTCCCCGAGCACGCTGTCTGCTCTCCACTGACCACTGGCAAACTCAGCAGCCCCTGTGCAGTGCCAGCAGCCACAGACATGTCGCTCAAGGTGCTGAGGACACCAGATGAGCAGTAACTAAGTTTAGCTCCTCAGCAGGAAGCAACTGGGACACGTTGTGCTAACCCAGGCTGCGATTCAGTGGCTGGTGCCATTGAGCTGGATCCCGGCTCACACGTGCACACAATCCCTGTGTTTTCTGCTGTGCAGGGTGAGCTGTGGATAAGACACAGTGTCCTTTTGGGAAGCAGTCTATTTTTTTTTTCCGTCTGCATCAAAGATTTTCTATTTTTTTCCACTGTTGCTGTTACCATACAGCACTGAGGCTGTGTTCCAGCGGGCCTGCGTTGCGTTGATTGTGTAGCGTGCTTCGGGTTTGCAGCTCCGTGTGCTTTGGATCTGTCTCAGCATCAAGGTCTATTTCCTTTTTGTGGCTTTTAATAATTTCCTGTGATGTATTTGCTCATTGTTACGGCTGTATCGAAGCTGGATTCCTTGTGTTCCCAACCTCTCTGCCCCAGCTTTGCTTTTGCACGGATTTTGCCAAGAAGAACAGCAGAAGGAGCACGGGCTGTTTGTAACACTGCTGTGAACTGAGAGAAGAGCTTTATGCTGTTAGCTCTCTGTGAAAGGGTAGCATTGCCTGATTTCATGTGCAGAGTAGGCAGATGTGTTCAGTCATGGAGCTGGAAAAGGCACAAGGAGGGCTGCATTATTCCGAGGAAGAGGAGTCAGTGGGACTACTCCTGCAAAGAGGTGGCAGATGCCTTGCTAGTTGTTTGGGATGGTATCAGCCCAAGAGGAGAGAGCAAGTCAGCAGGCTCAGTGACCAGGCTGAAGGTTAGGAACAGCACCACGAACTCCTCTTTGCCACAGCAGCGACCAGCTTTGACATGAGTGGGTTTCAGAGCACTTCACAAAGCTGATTTCTAGTCTGTGCCCATATTGTTAAAAGAGAGAGTGGAAAACCCACATGCCCAGATCACTCTTTAAGAGGCTGTGATGAAATTGGGATTGCTGAAATCCCCTTGTAGTGCTTTTTTCATCCTCTCACCGTAGTTTAAAGACCTTGTGGCACTGATGCCCCACTCTCCCTCCTGGTCTAGTGGGAGGCTGGGTGTTCCCAGGGGTGGCGCAGAGTCTGTGTGAGGAAGGTGGGAGGTGATGTTGGACAGAAGGGAAATCTGCATGAACTGAGTATGACTGGAGGACTCTGATGTGTACACCTGCAGCAACTGAGCAGTGCTCATGGAAGGCAGAGGTGTGTGATTGAGCACTTGATGTTGAGGGAACAGAAGCCTGTGGTCCTCCTTCTGTGCTGCCTTATGCATGGAGTGGTGGTATTTGGTCACTTCACTTCAGCCTGGTGCCTGTGGGTTTTGCAGCATCCCTTTTCTTTGCCACAGGAACAAGCTATGATCCAACCAAAAAAACAATCTTCATTCTTATGCAGGCTGAGAACTCAGTTATCAGTGCAGCTTGTGATTTATCCTGCCCTTTCCCTAGTTTATTAATTCCATAGCTTTTCTGATATAAGAAATGAATCCTTTTTTTTTAATCTTTTTGCAGCCCTCCCTTTCCCCAAACCCCTGTTCCTGGAAGGAAGAGCCATCCCAAAGATGGTCTTGATTGCATGGGTAAGCACTCTTGGTGGTTTCTATTTGCTGAAAAGTATAAAAAGCATGTAGTAAAGAGGCTGGATGAACACTATTCGAGATGGCACTGCATGAAAAGTAATTAAAAGCAATCAAGCAAACCAGCTCCATGGCTTAGGTAACCATTCAGAATTGACTCTGCAATGATCAAACATGAATGTTCTCAAAAATCAGAAGGACCAGAGCATCAACCACAGGCAGGGCTGCTCTTGTCTTCATTAACCCTTCTTGACTCTGCAGCAATACCTTTGGGACCGGTTTGGGAATCAGTTAACAGCAACAATAGTCCAAACTGAGCAGCTGGGGCCCTGAGGTGGATGGATGCAAGCAGGCAAAGCTGTTGAGAGATCTGTGTTGGAACCCAGATCTGAGGGGGCCATGATCTTGTGTTTGCAGGCAACTGCAAGGTGCTGACAAGCTGGGAACAGCCTTGTAGGATCAGCTTTTGCCTGTTTTTTGTCATCTGGGAGTTGCCCCTTCAGGATCTCGACTTCCTACTAAGCAAAGCCCAGCTCTCTAGGGAGTTACACCTCTTCCACTTGCATGAATAATAATCTGCAATAGTGCAAATGCTGTGAGAGAAACTGTATTGGTGCTTGCACAGATCATAGGTTACTGCTTAATCACTTATAAACATCCAGCTGGTTAAATAATGGAAACTCTGTAATATTGTAATGACTTGCACTATTAAAAATGAGCAAATGGCAGGCAGCCTGTGGCAGGGTAACTCATTGCTGGCCTGAGGCAAGATTTCTAGATTGAGCTGCATAGATGAAGCTGCAGTCAGCCCTTGTTGCTGAAGGCTTTAATGCTTCCCCCATGGCACTTTGCTTTGAGACACCTCTGGGCACACGTGGCTCGCCAAGAACCTCTTGCCCTGTCCTTGTTGCTCCTCTTGCTGACCATATTTCAGCCATTATGTGCTCTTTTTGGCAATCACACCTTAGTACAGCAGAGGCCAGGAATGGCCTCTGAGGAGCAGCTGCTGGCCCCAGGCTAAGACAAACAAACAATCAGAAGGGGCTGTGTCATTAGAATTGGATGGAGAAAAAACAGCAGGTGAAAGAAGGGGGTGGAATGACAGATATTTTAATCTCAAGTTATTTGGTGCTACCAGCAGTGGCTTCCTCTGCTGTGGTTTTTATTAAAAAAATATGTCCTTATCTTGCATGTCCATCCATCTCTCTCATCATCCAGTGTCTAAACTCTGATGGTCTTTAATCCCTTCTGTATATTCTATCTTTCTAGCATTTAATCAAATAAATATAAAAGTTTGGAGCTCTGGAGGTTTAAATTGGCTTTCAGAAGGGTGGAATCACATCTGAGAAGAAAAGGGGGAGATATTATCTGGTGTTAGTCAAATGCTGGATTTTTTTTGCATTTCCCTGGAAATAGATGATATCAGAGCAAAGGTTTTGGAATGGATGTGTCTAGGCCTGACTGTGCCTGGCAGTTCTGAATTTTTTGCATTTTCCAAGTGCAAGTAAGATGTTTTAGTGCTCTGCCTTGGAAACCAAGCATGGTCTGTGTTAATCCCCTTCCTTACACTTGAACAATATGGGCCAGGGTGCATAATTTCAGCAGTTAAACCTCTGCTTTAGGGGCACTAAGGGCAGTGTGTCTAACCCTGATTTTTCTACTGAAGAGTTTGTGACTGTGGGCAGATTTCACAGGGAGCCTTGGGGTATATAAGGTTGTGTAAATGAACACCTTGTCACCTCCTTCTTGCCTCTAACTCAGTGTTTCCCACAAGAAACACTCTGGGCATTTGATACTGAGCTGATCTCAGAAATATCTGTGTCTTCTTCCCTCCTGCCAGATTTTGACATCCCATTCTGTGAGAGGTTTGGGAAAGGTGGGACCTTCCCGAGGCAGTACCACCTCTCCCAAAGTCGCAAGGACTACAGTGATGGTAAGGAAGTGATGGGGAGGGAGGTGATCAGCACTTGATGGCTTGAGACAGTGCCTGGGACTGGAAAGACTTGGAAAGGAGAAGTTTCTAATAAAGAGAGAGCCACCAAGTGCTTTGGGATTCAGTTGTGTATTCAGAAGGGTGTTCTATGTGAGACCTTGCAGCTCTGCTCTTGGGAAGTGCTGAACGTCTACAGCCTGTCCTGTGCTTACACCTCCTGTTTTAAATTAGCCATGGGGATGATTGGCATTTCTCAGCCCTGGCAGTATCAGCCTTCCTATTCCCTAAATTGCTTGCTTTTGAGGATGCTTTTTGTGACCTTTACAGCAGATTTCTCACTGAGCTGTAGGAAATCCCCAAGCAATTTCAGGGTAGCAGTATCTGTTTGCTTCTCTGTTTTAAGCTGGTGAGCTCTGAGCCTTTGGGGCCCACTCCATCACCTTTTTCCTGCTCATTCTTTCACTGTATGAGACTGCAAGTCGTGGGAGGCAAAAATTCCCTTGGGAAAAATGTACTGAGGATGTGCAGAGAGCATATCGAGCTTTCCAGAATGAACTTCATCTCTCACTGACACCCCTGTGAAAGCAGATCTGGTGCTGCTGTGTGGTCATTTGCACGTGGACTTAGGGGATGGCAGGGATAATTTTTAATGTAAATCTCTGCCTGTTCTGTGTTTAATTGTGATTAACAGCCAACAAACCCCCTGATGTAATTAAACTGTTACAAACCCTTCTGGAAACATCTTCATTAGATGTAATGCCTGCTGTTATCAACTCTTAAATTGAATTTAAAATCTTCACAGGGCTTTGCTTCAGTTTCATTACACTTGCTTTGTTTAATTTGAAGAGGTGAGGGTGTGGGCTGTGATGTGAGAAGGTGGTGACAGGTGGATCCAGGCTGGTGTGTGTGTTCTGGCTGTAACTTTGCCCCTTTTTCCCTACAGGCCGGAGGACTTTCCCCAGGAGTTACTTCCCCCAGGAAAACCTGTTTCAGCTCGTTCCTTCCAGCAGAACCAAGAGCTTTACAGGGGACAGCAAGCTCAGCACTTTGCAGTATGATGAGTACAGGCCCAAGTGTTGGAACAATTGTGAAAAGGGTCTGCAGGCCTTCAGCACCTCCCCTACAAAAGCCAGGAACTGTGAGTGAACCAAAGCCCTGAGTGCCTGAGGTCTCAGCAGAGCTGGGATTGGGCACAAAAATGAGTTCTTGTGACCTGCTGAGCTGCTGGGCGTCAGCTAAGCCAGCCACGGGTGAACTTTGAGTGCATCCCCATCATGAGGCACATTGCACTGGCTTCTGTCTCATGAGAAAGGTTTAGTACAACACCCTGTGTCTTAGCTTGGCCTTTGGCTGAGAGCTGTGTGGGGCCAGTGGTGTTCAGCACTTGCTGGGTTGCAGATGATTGCATGTGTGTTGGATTGTCACTGGGGTCACACAGCAGAAGCTTCCCAGAAGACTTGGGATGTGGGAGCAGATGCATCCAGAGTTTCTGTTCCTTGGCTTACACTGCTGTCACCCCAGCACCCAAAGATGGTCTTGCAGGCTCCTCTGCTATTGCTAGACTGCCCATGATATAGAAGCTGGTGTATTTTAGGCCTGTTTAGTGATGAATAACATTTTAGAAATGACCAGTGAGATAAAACTCCTTACTGGTCCCTGCCTGGGCTGCTGCTCAGCCATCCTGTATTCTGCTAAACACTCCCATAGCAAAAGGGAAATTCCAACGTTGGCTAAGAAAACAGTTTTTAGAGGAAAGACTCTTAATGAAATAGGACTTTTCTGGGATTTGTTTCTGTTTTATGCAGACTGGGAGACATTCCCTCTATACCAATAGCACTAGTGTGGTTAAAACTGGTTTGTCCTGGTGCCCCTGGGAGAGAGTGGCTTACTGACTGTCCTGTACTCTGTAGGGTCAGGTGGACCCTGATGCTGAAGTCTCCCTTCTCTCAACCCTCTCCTCTCTCCTGTAGCCCTGCAGGCACCTGTGAACTGGAGGCTGGGGAAGCTGCTGGGAAGAGGAGCTTTTGGGGAAGTTTATCTGTGCTATGATGCTGACACTGGGCGGGAGCTGTCAGTGAAGCAGGTGCCTTTCGACCCTGACAGCCAGGAGACAAGTAAAGTGAGTACAAGGGCAGAGCTGTGGGCTGAGGGTAGAGGTGTCCATGTCTCTGGAAGGCAGGGTGTGGAGACAGGGTGTTGTTTTCACTCTCTGGAGTAGTCCTGAATGGCTCACGGCACCAGTCAGTGCTCTGGTGACTTCTCTGCCTCCCAGTTCCTTTGTTACATTGGCCTGCTCTGCGTCAGGTACCACCTCTTGCCGGTCTGTCTGATCTTCCTTAGTTTTGTCCTTCTTGCTCCCTTCACTTTCTCCCAATTCTGCTCAGCAACTTTGTTGAAATCTTTCCAGAAAAACTCCTTAAACACAAGTAATACTACTACTACTACTACTACTACTACTACTACTACTACTACCTGTCTCAAAGCTCAGCCCAGTCTTTCTCCTTGCCTTTCCCTTAGGGCAGTGGTCCTTATTTCTGAGCCTCATGTGGACAGTGTCTTCATGGGCGCCTTCACAGCTGCTGCAAAAAACTGTGCTCAGCATGGAGCAGTATTTATATCATGTTCCCAAATAGCTCATTCCCTTTGATCAGGAAGCTTGTCTGGTTTGTTACAGGAGGTGAATGCTTTAGAATGTGAGATTCAGCTGTTGAAGACGCTCCGTCACGAAAGGATCGTGCAGTACTATGGGTGCCTGCGGGATCCTGAGGAGAAGAAACTGTCCATCTTTGTGGAATACATGCCAGGGGTGAGTGTGGTTCCTGCCAGAGATTGTCCTGAGTGGCAAAAAACAGATTTAGAGTTTCCTGGACTTTGGTGAAACTCATATCTGTCCAGCAGAGCTGCTTTATCGCTGATGAACCAAACCAAAGCAGTGGATGCATCCCTAAGGCTTGGGAGAGCTTAGGATGTGAGTCAGATGTCGTGGTGAAGCCCCTCAGCAAGCACTGGGTGAAATGAAAAGCCTTGCAGGCAGGTTTTAGGTTTGAATCCTGAAGCAGGGTGTGTTCACAGTCTGCAATTTGAGCTTGGTGAATGTGGGACATGATCCAGATCTTGCTCCAAACACTGTGGCCTGAGCCTATCCTTAAGTATTTACTGCAAATCCCTGCAGGACAAGCTAATAGTACAACTGTCCACCCACAGCTGTCACCAATTATTTGTGGCTTTCAGCACCTGTCTGTTAAAAGCAGTGGTACTCACTTAGAGTCTTCTGCTGAGGACAGAGCTTTTTGTGGGCAGCATTATCCTCTAGTGCAGGAGGGGCTTCAGTTTGTGGCTTTGCTGATATAGGATGAAACAGCCATGGGGAAAAACATCAAAATGCTTTGAGGGAGTTTAAGCAGGGGCTAGAGAATGTACATGGGTGAGTTGAGCATCTTTTTGAGTTTGGGAGCTTGTGAATTACATCAGCCATCAGACTGATGGTGTAAAACAGCATAATGCTATTTACCTTGCTGGAGGATGTGTCTCCGAAGTCCCTTCTGTCCATCTGGATTTGTTCCCTAGAGTGTGGGAGAATAAACACTTGTTTATAGGGAGATTTGTATGGTCAGAAGGGACAATTAAGTCATTTGGTTGCAAATGATTTTGGTCATTAAGTAAATGTGCTGAAGGCTTCTGAATGCATCTTGCATGTGAGTGATCAGGTAGATTTCCATGTCTCTGAGTCCATTCCAAGCCCTGGCCTCCCTCTGTCCCTGTTGGCATCTTGCCTTCAGACCCTACCACAGGGTGTGGACCCAGAGGAGTAAATCCCAGGAATTCCAGCAGTCCCCTTGCTGCTTACTCCACAGCGTGCTGATGTTTGTTAGCAGCCAGGAAACCAGCATTTGATGCTGGGGCAGTGTCCAGAAGGGCTGGAAATTCAGTGTTTGTTTTTTTAAATGATAAAGCTGAGCTCTGACCAAATACAGATTGACTTTGCTGCTGCAACAACAGCTTGTTTGACAAAAGCAGCTCAGGGCTCTGGTTTCCAAGGCCAGTGGAAGTGAAAGGAGTTCCCAAACCTTGCAGGACAGCAGCTCTGCAAAGCTGGGTCTGGCCAAGCTTCCAGTTTAAGACAGACAGCTTGGCAGAATCTTCACAGGGCCAAGTTTGGGTCCACCCTTAGGCTGCCATTCTTATGACATCCCTCAGTTAATAGCTGACTCTGTAGTTTCTGTCCTGCCCATAAACTGTTTTTTAAATGGTGCTTGGAAAACAGAATGGTCCATTTGACCACAGGCCTCAAAGAAAAAGTTTCCCCTTCTTGTTTGATGTCCCCTCATCAGCATGAGGGAGGGCAGGATAAGAAATCTGTTTTAGTTGTGGTGAGGGAAAGTACCCTGCATACAGGTTATATTGAGGAGGTCATTTAGAGCATCTTGGGCTGCTTCAGAAAAAAGGAAGAAAAGAAAGAAAAGGAAAAGGAGAGGCCCATCCACAGGATCACCACCAGCCTCAAAAGAAGCCAAAACAGTAGCTGGGCAGAGCAGCAGCAGAGATGGGTGGATGTGGAAAAGCTAATACAGTTTGGCGGCTGGCTTGGAGCAGAGCAGCCACTGTTCCCTGAACACGACTGGCAATCTTGGATCAACCCCAGAGCTGCAGGACAGGCAGAAACAGGATGGGTTTCCCCTCCCACTTCCCAGATAACCTGAATACTGGAGATAGAGCTGACTGTGAACCCCAAATCTGCCTCTGTTTCACCCCTGCTAAAACCCAGCTCAGGAACAGTGAACCATATGCCTTTCCAAGTGGACCAGAAATACAGCTAAAACCAAGGGGATCAACCTGCTGCAGATAAGTGTCTGCACCCCTGCTTCCTTTCCTCTTTGATCAATGCCATCAAATTAGTTTGAGCCTGCATGCCTGGGTCAGAAATTCAAGGACTTGCAAATGATCTACCCTGGGTGGTCGTGTTGGAGCAGTCCCTTGTGGGACTGGCTGTCCCTCATGGCTGTAGGTGTTCCTTGCTGTGCAAAGTTTTGGGAGGAGGCTTTTGAAGACTGACTCGTTATCTTGACCCTAAAGAACTGGCTCTCTGCAACTCCCTGGAAGGAGATTGTAGACAGGTGGGAGTTGGTCTTTTCTTACAGGTAGCAAGTGATAGAAAAAGAGGACATGGCCTCAAGTTGCACCAGCAGAGATTTAGATTGGGTATTAGGAACAATTTCTTCACTGAAAGGGTTGTCAAGCATCAAAATAGGCTGCCCAGGGAAGTGGTGGAATCACCATCGTTGGAAATGCTCAAAAAACCACATGGTTTAGTGGTGGACCTGGCAGTGCTGGGTTAATGATTGGAATGGTCTCAGAGGTTTTTTCCAACCTTAAAGATTCTGTCAATCTAATTAATCGAGTTGATCTTGTCATTTGAGTTGGAATTCCTCATAAGTTTGGTCCTTCTCAGTGATCTATTGGTGACACCCCTCCAGCCACTAGAGGGGGAAAAAGGTCTGTGATGTTGGCAGGAGGAAGCTCTGACAGGAACCAAACCTGTGCCTTCACCTCCCTGGGGATCTGGGACATGAGGACAAGTCTTTGCTCTGTTCAACACTTAGTGGACTTCTGCTGTTTCTGCAGATAAGGTTTGGGGCTTTTTTTTTGAGCTGGAGGATAGAGTGGTCAGGAAGGTTTAAAAAGTTGCTGTGGCATGATGGTTTCTCTGGTCCTTATGGTTATTTCTTTGCAACAGGGCTCAATAAAGGACCAGCTAAAAGCTTACGGTGCTCTGACCGAGAATGTCACACGGAAGTACACCAGGCAGATCCTGCAGGGAGTCTTCTACTTACATAGCAATATGATTGTCCACAGGGATATTAAAGGTGAGTGGATAATTGAGAGGCTTCTTGCTTGCTTGGTTTGTTCAGCCCAGCCTCCCCCTGCTCCAGTACAAATCCTTGTGCACAGCATAGTGCTGGGATCTGCTATTTGAAGTATTTTTGCCCCTGCCCTTCACTAGACGGAACTATGAAAATCTTCAGTAAGCAGCTGAAACCAAAATCTTGTGCTGTTTTCTCTCTCAAGGGATTATTGTTAACTGCCCTTACATGTCTGAAAATCTGGTGTAACATAGCCAAGAACTGAGAGGCTCTGGCGTTTGGAGAGGTCTGAGGCTCCTTTCTGCTGTCTGTGGGTGGGCAGGAGAATCTATTGGCCCCCATGCACTGCTCATTTTTGGGAAACCTGCTGAATGAGGGAATGCTGGTGGGAGTCAACCCTCTTGGACAGCAGCTGCCTTAGAGAAGGATTTGAAATAATGCTGAGTCCAGCCCCACCACAGCCCTTTGGGCTCCCTCCTGCCTGGCTCTTTGCCTGTACCCTTCCTGCTTTCCTCACTGTAGCCACTTCAGGTTGCTGCTTCATTTTTTGAGGGTCTTGTCTTTGCTTCTCACCCCAGGTGCCAATATTCTGAGAGATTCTGCTGGAAATGTGAAACTTGGAGATTTTGGGGCCAGCAAACGCATCCAGACCATCTGCATGTCTGGGACTGGGATTAAATCTGTCACGGGAACACCATACTGGATGAGCCCAGAGGTTATCAGTGGAGAGGGCTATGGAAGGAAAGCTGATGTGTGGTAAGGAGCACAGTAAAAACCCCACCACTTCTTAAATCAGACAGTCCTTTTGGGAAGCTCTAATGGGAGCAACGGGTATAGCTAGTATTTGGAAGCAGTGTAAAGGATGGAAAACAGGAGATAAATGTTAGGATGAACTGTGCAGATATCCAGAGGAAACATGTTGTAGCTAAGTTCCCAAAACAGGAGCACTCAGAATCACAGCTTGCTTTTGGAAGCTCTTGTCTTGTGTGAATCTCAAATCCAGCTTATCCCCATAACTGCTTTTTAATTCTGGAAAGCAGGTTGATAACAAAGCTCATTAAAAGACCTGTTGAGTTTTGGTGTTCCTGATTTTAGGTTCACTAAATCCAGCTCAGGTGATCTTCAGTGGCCTTCCCAAATCTGCTGCTGGATGTTTGCATGTGGCTCAGGCACAAAGACAACCAAAATCATTGGCTGCTTGTGAATGTTTTGATCTGTGGAGGATGACAGATGGAACCTGGAGGAATTGGGATAACACTACTATCTTCCCAGTTTGAGGAGGAAGCAGTGTCTTCCCAGAGTGCTTTCTGTTGTGTGCCCAAGCAGAGAGGGTGAACAAAAAATAATCCTTCCAAGAGAACCCTAATTGGTTGGGAAAACCTAGGAAGTCCTTAGAAGGTGTCCATGTACCCTGTGCTACCTGCACTGGCTGATGGGAGGCAAATGTTCAATTTTTAAATTTTTTAGTATCATAGGATAGGTTTAATTTTTTAGGATCATTTATGAATAGAGGTGGCAGAGTATCTCCGCTGAGACCAGGATTCTTGAGCAAGCAGAGGGAAACCTCTCAGGCTCTTTGCTGCTCATCCCTGTTCCTTCTCAGGTACACCTCAGAGATGAAGATGAACGTAGATAAACGTGTTTCATTCAGGCTCAGCTTCTCCAGGGGCTACGTGCTATTGTTGAAGCTGTGCATGGGTATCCCTTCAGGGGATGCTCCAGTGAGCTTTTATGAGACTTAGTACCTAGCTGCCAGTTAAAGTGGGCAGAAAAGCCACCAGTTTTAAGGCAAGGCTCCTGCATTCATTCCTGCTGTGGGAGTGGAAAGTTGAGTGCCAAGGGCCTGTGTGACCAGGGAGCTCCAGGGGACCAGACATTCCAGGGATATGTGCCCAATTCGTGTGGGTTTGCTCCCTGCACAGTCCCTTTAGGCAGGTGCAATCCCAAAGCTGGTTAGACTTGAACTGCAGGGCCACTGTCCCCATCCCTCACGCTGTGCTTGGCGTTGTTGCAGGAGCGTGGCCTGCACCGTGGTGGAGATGTTAACGGAGAAGCCGCCCTGGGCGGAGTTCGAGGCCATGGCAGCGATTTTTAAAATCGCCACGCAGCCGACCAACCCCCAGCTCCCCGACGGCGTCTCCAGCTCCTGCCGCAACTTCCTCAAGCAGATCTTCGTGGAGGAGAAGCGGAGGCCGACGGCCGAGGACCTGCTGAGACACCCTTTTGTCAACTGCGGGCTCTGAGCCCTGGCACGGGGATGGGAAGCGCCGGCGGGAGGGTCGGACCTCGCCCGGGGCTGTCCTGACAGTCCCTCCTCGCTCGCTGCTGCCCCGGCCCCGCCGCGTTGTGGGATTTTCAAGCTGCGCTCGGGACTGTTGGAATCCAGAGCGAGGTGTTTCCCGGCCTGTGCGGGTGCTGGACCACGGAACCTCCCTGCTGCCAGCAGTACCGGGGTCGTCCCCCCTCGCCAAGGAACTGCTCCCTTGGGGGAAGTGTGGCAAGTGGGAAATGTCCCCCAGCACGGCGGCGGTGCTGGCAGCATCCCCGGGACCGGTGTGGGAATCGGATGCTCGGTGGCCATCACCGCCTTTCGCAGAGGGACAGACAGGGCCTTCAGCCAAGCCGGAGGAGATGATCCTCAGACCACAGAGTCGGGGGGACCTGGGCGTCCCCGTTCACAAGGGGACCAACCCCGCTGGAGCAGTGGCGGCTCCGGCGGGCGGCGTTTCACACTGTCCTGTGCCTTACGCGGTTGCAATCAAGGAGTGATGCTCGGCTCGGATCTGGTGTGAGGATGCAGCAGCCGTGTTGACTTTGCCTTGGCGCGTGTGTGTGTGCGTGTGTGAGTCTGGGAACAAGGGGGTCTTCTCGGGGTGCAGGAGGTCTCTGCTGGGTGCACCCACGGACGGATGCCCGGGACCCCTGCCACGGGCTGAGGGGTGGTTAGATGATGGTGGTGTTGGTGAGCAGGGCTGAGCAGCAGCCAGGTTGTGCTGGGAGCCATCAGGATTCGGGTGGGAGCTGAAGGGAATCTCAGCAAGGACGGCTCTGCTCATAGCCACAGTTCTGCTGAGGTGGGGCTGGAGCGATGCCATCGTGTTCTGGAAGCGGAGCTGCAGGGGGAGCCCAGTGGATCTCTGTGAAACCCAAGAGAGTGCCTAAAATTAGGCAGAGAGGACTGGTGCCTGTGAATCTGGGTACCTCCTCGTCTGGGTACCTCCTCCTCTATGCCTTGTGAACCATCTCCAGGTACAGGGAAGGGGAGGGAACATCGCTTCCATGGTGGTGTCCAAGGGAGCGGCTGCAGGACAGTGGAGCCTCAGACTGGGAAAATGGAGCTGCATCAGTCGAGAGCAGCTGGAAGCAGATTCCTTCCTGCAGTAGGTTTGAAGTTATATGAGAAAATGGGCCAGTCAAAAGCAGAGCTGGGTTACAGCCTCTGACCAGTGCTACCCTGCTGGAAAAACTGAGCAGGAAGCATGCACAGAGTGCCTGGAAGCTCGTTAATCAGTTAATCAGATCTTGGGGCGTTTGGGATAAATTATTTGCACCATCCCACCTCCCCCTTCTCTGCCCGTTTCCACTAACTCAGCGAAGAGTTCAAAAAGCAGTTACTGGGAGGTTCCGTCCTTAGGCCAGTGTGTCAGACACAGGTTTATTTTAACGCTGGTTTTCAGTGAAAATGACAAGTGTTGCTTAGACTTAAGAGGAAAGTGACAAATTGGTTCGTTTGTGTGAACACATCCTTGAATTCTTCCATATGAAAGAGATCAAGCCTTTGCACTGCTGGTTGTGCTGGTGAGAGCATGTCCATGTCCTCAGCTCAGAACAGAGAAACAAGATTTAGGAGGTTGCCCAGTATTGTTGTGGATGTCTCAATTCTGGAAACCTTCAGGGTCGGGGTTGGATATGGCTGGGAGCAACCTGGTCTGGTAAAAAAGTGTCCCTGCCCCATGGCAAGGGGTTGGAATGAGATGAGCTCTAAGGTCCCTTCCAATCCAAACCATTCAAAGATTTTATGATTTTTAAGAATTATTTCAGTTTTTAAAAAATAAACACTGTGAGTATTAGGGCAAATTAAAAGAAACACCTAAAAGAATTGCCTGTAAATTTGTCTGAAAGCTTCCAAGGCCATTTATTGCCAGGCCAGGTTTCAGAGAAGCTAGGGGCCAGTGCTGGAGCAGCACCAGAGGTTGTGTCAGTCAGCCATGGGCAGCTCCACACAGGGAGGGGGAAAAGTCTCCTTTTGCTGAGGGGAATGAAGAATTTTATTCTGTGAATAGGACCAAATCTGTCAGTCTGGTCAGTAATATGGGATGGATGGAAACAAACACAAGGGAAAAAAAAAAATCAGTGTTGTCTGGGAACGGGTTTGGCAGAAGAGGGTAACAAAGTGTGTGTTCACCAAAGCCAAAAAAAGATTTCAAAACCATTTTTAAGCTGTTTTCTCTTCTTTCATTAAATCTGTTTGGTTTGGGTTTTCTCAGCCCTTCACTGGTGGCTGGGTGTTTTCCTTCTTTCCAAAGATTTGAGAGCCAGAGGGGGCTTCTGGCTGCCCCAAAATGCTCCCAGGGCCCTCAAACCACCTAAATCCTCCCGTGGATGGATGTGGCTTGTGTGAGTGTGAATGTGTGTGTGAATGTGAGACACTCCTCAGGTGCCTTTGCCTTTCTGGTTTGTAAAACCCTTGCAGTGTTCTGATGTACAGAATGGAACTAGGAAAAGTGCGTTGAATTATTCTGCCATGTAAAGTATTTTTCTGTTTGTTTGGTTTGTTTTTATTTTATTTTGCCTGTAGCAGGCCCTGCGGCTTTCCCTGTGCGCTGCTGTGAAATTAATGGAGAAATTAATTATTTTTGCGGGTGGGGTGGAGCAGGACACTGAAACAGGCTGTCCAGGAGAGTGGTGGAATCACCATCCCTGGAAGTGTTCAAAAGGCGTGGGGATGTGGCATTTGGGGATGTGGTTTGGTGGTGAACATTGATCATCTCAGAGGTCTTTTCTAACCTTAATGATTCCATGAGCCTACATTTCTATTGCCTGTGCCCTCCTCACCAGTACAGCCCCTTCCCAACAGGGCAGTTCCCAGCATGGGTGGGGGGCACTTCGGGTGACCATTCCAGGGGCAGGGGGTGACAAAGATTTGATAGGTCCTGGGATTTCCTGGAACAGAGGGATCCGTGCAGCTCTCTGAGCCGATGGTCCTCCGTGTCCCTTTGTCCTGACATTCCACCTTGGACTCCGAATGCACAGGCTTTTGTGCTTCTAAACTTAATTGTAATTTCTTTTAATTTATTTATTTTTATTTTAAAATGTTGAGTATTTTTCTTTATTTCTATTTCATCTTTATTTTTTCACACCTCCCCCATTTTCTTTACCTTATTCCTGTTCCCTCCCTTGTCCCCCCTCCTTGTCCCCCCTTGTCCCTTATTTTCTTCTTCCCTTATTTTTTTCCTCCCTGTTCCCCCCTTTTCCCCTTATTTTTTTCCTCCTTGTCCCCCCTTTTTCCCTTTTTTTCCGTTTTCCCTTTTTTTTCCTCCTTTTTTCCCTTATTTTCCTTTTGTCCTTTTCTCTCCTCCTGTTTTTCTTGTTTTCCTTTTTTTCCCTTTTCCCCTCCTGTTTTTCCTTTTTCCCCCCCTTTATTTTGTGTTTATCTTGGTTTTGTTGGCTTCGGGGATGGAGCGCGGTTTAGCCGGGGGCGTGTCCATGCAAATGAGAGGGGCGTGGAAATGCAAATGAGCCAGAGTCCGCCCGCCACCCGCTATGCACATGAGGGGGCGGAGTCATGCAAAGTGCGGGCCGGTGCAGTGACAAGATGGCGGCGGCGCGGCGGGCGCAGCTGGTGCTGGGGCACTTGGCCGGGGCCGCTCCGGGGCCGGGAGCCACCCCCAGGGCCGTGCCCTGTGCCGGGGGCCCCCCGCGGGCCAACAGCCCCGACGACGTGGTGGTGGTGCACGGCCGCAGGACCGCCATCGGCCGCGCCCGCCGCGGCGGCTTCAAGGTACGGGCCGGGGGATCCTGCCCGCCTGTCCCCACAGGTGCTCGGCATCCCCCTTGGGGAAGGGGTACCCCCTTCTTCGCCTGGGTGCTGGATCCCTGCATTGTGCCGAGCGGTCTCCAGCTCCCCTGGCAGCCCGGGCAGCAGTCACAGCCCGCTGTCACCTGCCTTGTCACACGGAGCAGCCGCGGCGTGTCTCTGACCTGCACAGCTCGGCACAGAGCTGCCGCCCTTCTGGAAGCTGCTTCTCCCTGGGTGGCATCCACGGAGTCCTGGGAAAGAACGCGGTGCCAGGATGACCCCAAAGGGTGCTCGTGCCTTGTCATCCTTCCAAATAGGTCTCATCACGCTGGCGGTGCTTCCCACCAGCTGAGTGGTCACTCCTGTTTCTTTCACAAAATAAATGGAGTGGCTCCATTTGCTGTGTTTTGTCACGTAAATCTCTGTAGCTGTGTGATTTTGAAGGCCCTGCAGAGCACATTCCTATAAATCCAAGGAAGGTGAGAAAGCAGCACGTGTGTTACAGTGCCTGAATGAAAGCTGGGGTAGAAACCTGTAGGTCATTCTGCTGTGGTAGGAGAACAGCAACCACTGTGAGCTGAGAAGTGGAGTAGAGCTGCCTTAGCAGCACTGGCCAGCCTCTGAAGTTGAACTGGTGACAGGGCACTTACTGGCGCTCACTGGTAGTGCTGATCCCATGTGCTTTTAGGACACGACACCCGATGAGCTGCTGTCTGCTGTGATGACAGCTGTGCTTCAGGATGTCAACCTCCGTCCTGAGGTCCTGGGAGACATCTGTGTGGGTGAGTGAGTGACACCTCTGCCTGGTCTAGACAGCTGTGGGGGATAGGCTTCTCATGTCATGTGGGATACTCACAAGTCTTATGCGGCTGGAAGGGGTTAGTGTGTAACATTAGGTTCTCATGCCTGTCCTGTTGGTGGTGGGGCTCTGATCTGGTGGTGGGAACATCCCTTCAATGCCTGTGAGGGGAATGCAGCCAATTAACTGGAATTGTGTCTTTGCACTCAGGGAATGTGCTGCAGCCTGGAGCCGGTGCCTTGATTGCAAGAGTTGCACAGTTTCTAAGGTAAGCTTTCAGCCAGACTGAGGTTCTTCCTTTCCTCCTTGGGCTATGGAGTAGCACAGGGTCAGAGATTGCAGTGAGGCTCATGCACTCCCAGGAATTACAGCAAATCACCTTTTGCCTAGAAACTGGACTTTGATCAGTCACTCTGAAAATGCTGACAGCAAAGAGACAGGGGAGGCAGGTGAAGCAGTTTAATCTGGTTGTGCTGCATATGTTGGGCCTCTGAAAGGGACATGATGTTTTGTGGGCTCCTAGCTGTACTCTCTGTGAGGCTGCACCTCTCCCTGCTGTGTCTGGTCCCAAAACCATACGTGAGCTCAGATCTGTCATTGCCCAGTGCTGGCCAATTGCTCCTGCTGAACTGGATCCCAGATTCCAAATATTTCAGTCAGTTTCTGTTGCCATTGTTTGCTTCTGTCAATCACTGCACTTTACAGAGGTCTAGGCACAGCCTGCCATAATTGTGAATATTACAGAGCTTTTCAGGGTTTCTGGCCTGGGTCAGAGCTCAGGATCTCCAGGAGAAGGCTTTGCTTACAGAGCACCTTCTGAAGTCAGACCCATGGGGAAACAGCACTTGGAACCACTTGCAAATGAAGTGAGGAAATTATCTTTGAACTTCACTTTCGCTTGGTGCAGGACCAAATAGATCAAGAAATTGATAAAGGGATCTGCCTGGAACTTGGGGGTTAAAGTTTAATCAAGTGGATTAATGTACTCTTTAGAGCTTTGGGTTGTTTTTGGTTTCTATCACTGAGTCTTTGCCAACACTGTCTTGTTTTCCAGTGGTATTCCAGAGACGGTGCCGTGCTCCAGTGTGAACCGGCAGTGCTCCTCTGGGCTACAGGCCATTATCAACATAGCTGGTAGGTGTTGTGGGCACTGGCATCAGAGACAATGCCTGTCCCACCCCAAGGGCTCATTGCTCCTCTCCTCCAGTCTCTCTGAGCAGTAAAACAGTGATAATGTCTTGTGCTCTAGGGAATTTTCAGTGTGGTGTTAGCTAAATACTTTTATATCCTTGAGTGGCCGAGTTTATCCCTAGGGAAGTAACTTGGTTTTCTGGGGATAAGTTCCACCATCACCCCCATGTCAGGCAGCTTCCAGTAGGGTCCCTCCAGTTCTCTCTGGCCCCATGTTAGTCCTCAGCCCCATCAGCTCCTTCGCCTGGTTCTCAGTCTGGCAGGCAGGAGGGTGAGGAAATGCCCATTTGGCTGAACTGGGTGCTCAGGTGTTTGGAAACTGCAGCTGGGCTGGAAATGCTTTTGCTCCTGATGACAGTAAGAATATTTATGCACTGCTGTTACAGGTGGCATCCGAAATGGATCGTATGACATTGGCTTGGCTTGTGGGTAAGGAAGTATTTTCATAGTGCTTGCTTAGGCTTCCTGAAGGTAACACTATGTCCCTGTGCAATAGCCTGCCATAATTAGCTTTTTAGCTAATCTCCAATTAACTAGCCTCTTGAAAGACCAGCAGCTTTCTTGGATGAAGAAATGAATATCCTACGTGTGCTAATGAGTGTTCTGCAGACTTACAGGATCTGTTCTGTGCTTCAGTCCCAATATCACAAGCAGTGTTTATTTTTTGGAGGATTATGTAAACATTAGGTTGGTTTTTGGGGAAATACTAGTGACCACATACACATTGACTTCAGAAGAAGAAGTGAAAAAAAAGCTATTCAGTAATCCTGAGGCTAAAATACTGGGTTTCTCTTTTTTATAGCTTGATGACTCTAATCTTTCATTAATTATTACTGCACACAGTAATATCCACCAAGATGTTGTGCTTAAAGGGACTGATGGCCTTTGCACCCCTGGGTGTGCCAGACACTAGGTTTTGTTGTGGGAAGCTGTCTGGCCTCTGCCCTGGAGGGTCCTCCATGAAGACATACAATCCATAAGTTACAAATAGCTTTGGGGAGCTGGGTTTATCCCAAGTTTTACTCTTCCACAGAGTGGAGAAACCTTGGATGAAAACACAAAAGACGGTAGCTGGGGTTTTCCTTACTTAAAACCCAGTCCTGTGCCTTCCTTCAGGAGCAGATGCAGCTGAAGTCAATGGTGGAGTGTCCCATCTTAGAGCTAGTTTAAATTGCTGATAGCACTTACTACAAGCTGCCTTACTTTCTGCTTGCCTTTCATTTTCCAGGGGTAGTTTCTTTGTTACTAATTCTTCATCAAGGTGTTTGTGTGGTGCAGAGTAGAATTCAAACCCTCTTCCCATTGTAGGCTTCATAATCTAGATTGATCTTACAAAGCCTTCCAAGTCTTAAGTGATGATTTTGTGTTTCTGCAGTAACTTTGAGTATCTTCAGTGTGTTAATTCATTTGTGGGTCAAAGATCGCACCCTGTGGGATCCATGTCTGAAATATTTTGTATTGCAAAACACAAATGGTGCAACTCACTGAAATCTCTTTGCCATGGTTTGCTCAATACTTCTTTTTCTACTGCAAACCTGTTCTTAAGATGAATAGTATTTTTTATGTCTGTTAACAATCTCACTGAAAACTCCAGCCCTTGAACCTCATTTTGTTTGAGGACAAATGTGCCAGAATCGTAGCAATTCCTTCCTAGCTGTGGAAACACAAGAAATTAACTGCTGACATTGGTATCCTGTTCTAGTGAAGCAAGAACCAATTGAATCTCACAATCTGTTTTCATTTCATGATAATTCTTAAATTGATGATTAAAGAGCTTCTGCCTCAGCCAGTTCCTAATTAGCAGCTGTGTTTCTGTGGGATAATAAGCAACTATGTTGTCAGGATACTGAGTTTTGATCAGTCTTAATGGAGCAACTCAAATTTTTCTTGTGTTCAGTGTGGAAACAATGTCCCTCAGAAGTGCAAATAACCCTGGTGATATCAGTTCCAACATGATGGATAACCCCAAAGCTCGAGATTGCCTTATTCCTATGGGGTAAGTGTTTCCCCTTCCCACAGTTTAAGGGTTTTATAGCTGCTCTGTCTCCTCAGTGACCATAGCTGCAAATCAACCTGAATGTGGTGAGCTTGGAGCCGTGTGTATTGGCATCCTTGATTGTGGTGGAAGATTAATGATGTGAAATGAGGGGAAATCACCAACTCTAATCAAAGATTTTCTTGTCTTAAGATCAGTGGCTTGTTGAGCAAGGAGAACAGATTTGAACCTTGTTCTGGTGCTAGATTTGATTTAAGATTAGCTTTTGCCAGCAGTTCTAAGTTGAGAATGCAGCAGTTGGCTTTCAAACTAAAGCCATTGCTTGTACCTCGTGTTATCTTAGTAGAAGCCAACTGCAGCTTCATTAGATGTGTCCTTGGATTAACTCTGTGATGTTTTTTCCCCAGAATAACATCAGAAAATGTGGCAGAGAAGTTTGGAGTTTCCCGGAAGAAGAAAGATGCCTTTGCTTTGGCTTCCCAGCAAAAGTAAATGCTTTTTTTGTTAGTCTTCTTGGGTTTTTTAACATTTTAGTTAAGAATTAAGTACAGCTAGAAAACACACTGCTACTTCCTGGTGAAGGGCAGCCTTTGTGTTGCCTTCTGGTCCTTAATAGTGAGCAAAGAAGTTTGAGGAGGTCTGACCAAAATTCAGTGCCTGTGCAGAGTTGTGTGTGATAAGGGAACTGGAGTCCAGAGCTGTACTGGCATTGTGTGACTGACCTCACACAAGTATCACACAGACCCTGAACAGTGAGTGCCCTGCTTGTCTCAGCATCCAAAGGTCTCTGCCTATGGCAGTGGGAGTGGAACTGGACAATCTTTAAGGTCCCTTTCAACCCAAACCATTCTGTGTTTCTATGACAGAACCTCAGAGAAGTTTCTGGAATGAGTGTGTGGTGAGGTATTTTCATAGTGGCTTTGGCTCAGCATCACTGGAACCTGAATATGGGAGCCTTTCCCATGAGGGAATAGTTGAGTGTGGCTGTTCATAGAGAACTGCTGAGCTTGTGAGAAGAGTGGCTTGTCCTCACTGCAGGTGTTTGGCTCTGAGTGAGTCCAGTCCTACCTCTGATAACCTTCCTCTTGGGTTAAATCACTGCCAAAGTCAACTGACCCCAGAATCTGTGGGGCTGTACTGGCAGAGCAGTGGCAGGTGATAGGGTAAAGTTTCTGCCATCAAAGAGTTAAACTTGCTTTCAGAGCTCTGTTTAAGCATCAGCCTGGTCCAATTCTTTATCTAACACAGGAAGCCACTGCACAGGGTAGTTAACCTTTAAATTCCAGCCCTGCTGCTCAGGGAACTTGGCATGCCAGCCTTTCTCACTGTCATGGAACTGATAACCAAAAAGGTATGTGAATGTGATCCTCACACTCACATGAGGCAAGGGGTGACTTTCTGGCCTTGGTCTTAGGATATCTGTGGAGTTACTGACCTGTCCTTCACCACTTTGCTCTAATTCTCACTTACCTGGGAGCATTGAATATTTTAATTTTGTTAGTAAAAGTGCAAAGTGATGAAACAAGCTTTTAGTCTCCAATTTGTATTCTCTGTGAAGGATTTACCTCTGGAAGGTAAATATAAATAAGCTCTGCTTTGAAAGCTTTTAAAATATCTTGTTGATAGGAAAGGTTAAATCTACATGGCTTGAGCTAATTCTGATTTAGTTAATTATATTCTCCCTGGTCATGACAGTTGTTAGTTGCTGCTAGTTCAGGGTTCATTTATTCTCTTACAGTTGTGATGTGGCTGTACCCCTGAAGAAATAAAACTTCATGTAGGGGGCTGGTGGTGGTCAGTCAGGAACAGAGGTGTTGATGGGAACAGAATGGCGATCTTGCTCTGAAATGAGTGATCCTGTGACCCAGATTTGGGGACAATGCCCATAATGTTGATGTAGACGTAAAAAGTTTGTCTTCCCATGAATGGAAATAAGAATTTGCCTGTTGTCTTGACCACCACTCAGTGATGAAGTACCAAATCCTACCTTAGTTCATTCTCTGCTTTTCTTCATTTTAGTTCTCCTGCAGTTCACCTCCAAAATATTTTAACCCTTCATACTCTTTTTTTTTACCAGAGCAGCAAAAGCTCAGCAGATGGGACTGTTTAAAACTGAGATTGTTCCAGTGAAGACCACTGTTGCAGATGCTGAGGGCAACAAAAAAACAATCATTGTGCACCAAGATGAAGGGATCAGGCCCTCCACGACGCTGGAAGGCTTGGCAAAGCTGAAACCTGCCTTCAAAGAGGATGGAAGCACTACAGCAGGTCAGCTCAGTTGTTACACTTGTGCTGTTCCTCTGGTTTACCTGCCTTTCCTAGAACAAAAAGCATGCTAATAGGTCTCTTCCAACAGGGAATGCCAGCCAGGTGAGCGATGGAGCAGCTGCTGTTCTCCTGGCAAAACGCTCCAAGGCAGCGCAGCTGGGACTGCCAGTGCTGGGGGTGCTGAGATCCTTTGCTGTGGTGGGGGTCCCACCCGATGTGATGGGCATAGGGCCAGCCTATGCCATCCCTGTTGCTGTGGAAAAGGCAGGTGAGAACCACCTGTCATTCAGCCAGTGCTGGGCACAAGCAAATCAGACTCCTTGGGCTGCGATTTAAGGTTATATTATTCAAGCATGTGCAGCTGTTGGCCCCAGGAACAGTGAAGTTAAATCTGAAACCTTAAAAGAGGTCCTGTTTCAGATTATTGCAACACTTTTCCCTTGTACTGGTGTGTAAATTGTCATTCACTCACCTTTGAGAAGCTCAGGAGTAAATCCCTGCACAGGCTCAACAAGAGTTGACATGTGACAAGTGATTTAGTGTTCACTTAGTGCTGTTTTCCGTTCTTTATTATGACCAATGTGTAGGGGGTGGTTTTGTTTGGTTTTTGATGTTTTTTCTCTTTACAATTTTGCCATCTTACTTAGGGTTTTTACCACATTCATTGGGTTAAACAGCTTTTGTAGCTGATGAGCTGATTTAGCCTGGCCTGGCTATGGTCACATGCTCACCTGTAGCTTTATCTTTCACTCTCCAAACACCCTTCAATCCTTAATCCCTCTGCAGAGAAGTCACACTTAATCTCAGGAAACTTGGCAGACTCAGTGACACAATGCCATGAACTGTGATGTTTTGCAGTCTTCAGACACTGCTGTTCATAAACTTGTTCAAGTGTAAATACCCCACGTGGAGCTGAGGTTCCTCTTTTTTAGATGGAGTAGAACTGGAATTCATAGAGGGAGGCTGTCGGGCAATTACTCTTTGATATAGTTATGAGGCAAAATTACCTCCTTTTAACTGCTGACTTTTCTGGCCCATAGGTCTAACTTTGAATGACATTGATATATATGAAATTAATGAAGCCTTCGCAAGTCAGGTGAGTGAGGATCATGTTTGTGTTGCTGCATTGCTTGGCAACTGAGTGTATTTCAGCTTGGTCTTCAGGTTAAGATTTTTAACTTGTTCCACATATTACATCTTCAGCCAAATGTTAATAACATGTGCAGACTGTTTTCTTTTTCCTTTAAATAAAAATGAGCAGGGCATTGCTTATACAGCTTAATATTAGAAAATGTCCACTAAGAAAGAATTAGCTATTGTATTCTCCTACCAACTTGCAACATCTGTTTCACCAGGGATTTATTGTCAGGTTGTCTGTCTGAATGTGTGTGGGCTCAGTTTGAGATGAAGTGGACAGTTCTGGCTCACTTCTCTGTGCCTTGGATCAGATCCACTCCATTCCCCTGAGAATGATGGTCTAGCTGGAGTCAGGCCTCTGACCTGGAAGAGGAGAGCTGAGGACTAAGGAAGATAAGAGAATCTCCATGAAATCATTCCCTGTGTCTTTCCAGGCTGTGTACTGTGTTGAAAAGCTGGGCATTCCCATGGAGAAGGTGAACCCCCTGGGAGGAGCCATAGCACTGGGACACCCCTTGGGCTGTACTGGTGCTCGGCAGGTCGTCACTTTGCTCAATGAACTGAAGCGCAGAAGGAAGAGGTGAGTGCTGAGCCATCAGCATTGGCCTCACACCTGCTGGGTGTGCACTCCCCCAGGCTGAGGGATAACCAGTTTGGGTTAAGCTTTCTCCATTCCTTGGATGAGGTAACTGTCCCTTCGGGTTAAGCTTTCTCCATTCCATGGATGGCTTTGAACTTGAATTCCCAGGGCTCTCCTAGTCAAACAAGAGAGCAGTAGAAAGCTCAAATTGATCGTATTCTTTATTTTATTCCCTGGATGATGTAAACCTAAGTTGTCTTCTTCCTTAATTCTACATGTTCTTTATTTTAGAGCATACGGAGTCGTGTCCATGTGCATTGGAACTGGCATGGGCGCTGCGGCCGTGTTCGAGTACCCGGGGAAGTGAGCTCCAGTGCTGACACAACACCACCACAGCTCACTCTGCCTTCCCTATGCATAGCAAGTGATTTCCACTGAAATCAAGTGGGTTCTGGGATTTGTTACTAGATCTACAAATTTTAGGCAGAAATTGTGAAGTAGAATTAATGGTGCAGCTCTGTGAAGAAGGTGAGGAAATGCAAAACTGGCACATGGCTTCCTGACATAAGAAATTAGCTCAGGTGAAATTCAACTACAGGCCCTGGTGTGGTGATTATGAATGAATATTTTTAATTTAATTGATCTCTTTATTCTGTGAATATTACCAGAGGGAAGCAGTTCATGGGACAGTATTTTTGTATGACAAATTGGCAAAAAGAGTCACTCAAAATGAAGAGATCATGTCCACATGAAAAGACTTTTCCAGTATTTCCTTAAAAGATTTCATCATTTTGTAACAAGTTTAAAAGAGTTTGTTTTGGAGCAAAGACTTGACATCCTTGCCTTTACTTAGAACTGTGTCTGTCCTAGCCCAGCCAGAAGTTGTCTGTCTTAAATTGTCCCTAGACTGTAGCTTGCTGCTGGTGGAGCTGCTCTGAAGCCTCCAGTGGGGGAAAATGGAAGGACTGGAACATAATTTCCACAGGAAATGCCTGAATGGAAAGGTTCTGTTCAGTTGCTAGAAGCCAGGATTTGGATGTGGCCATTCCTTCTTTTACAATGCGAGTTATCAGTTTGTGTGACTCCAAGGACAATCCTGTGCTTAATCATATTTACTTACCTAACATAAAGCAAACTGCAGCATTACATTTACTGCAAGCACTACATGAAGATCAGTGATAGGTCAGTCCTGCAGTGCTAATACAAACATGTTCCATCTTGTGTCTTTCATAATTCCTTATTTCTTCTCTTGTCTGAACAGGAAGATCACTGAAAGTCCGCTTGAAAAAGAAATGTACTCATTGCTGCTTTAAATTTGTAACAAACTGAAGTTCTTTGTCCTGACTTTTGTTTTTGCACTTAACAATACAATTGTTCTTGCAATACATTTGTTTCCTTTTTATGATTTTTAGTTGAAGGTCATGATGAGTTAGAGCTCTTTGATATTTTCACAATCCCATGCTGTAGCCTGTCTCAACCAGCAATCACACAGGCGTGTGTTAGAGCCAAAAATTGAATTATTTAGAGGGGATAATGAGCCATTAGCAAAAGCCTTTTATTTAATGGGAGTGGAAAATTTTAACAGACTCAGAAGAGGGAATTCCAGTGACCTTTAGCTAAAATAATACTAAAATAATTTAAAGAGAAGTGAGAGTAAATGGGAACCATGTGGGGGAAAAGAATGAAAAGGAAGAAGGGTTCCTCCCTCTGTTGCTAATGGGGATGTTCTCAAGGCCCAAGCATGATGAAACACACACGTTGGTAATTTTCCAAGGAGACCAGGGAAAGTTGGCTCTTCCCCTTTTCATGTAAGGCACTGAGAAAACAGCCTGTTGACTGCTGGACTATTCACCAATTCTTGCTTTTATTATGTGTCAATGTCCATTTTAATGTCAAACAAATAAATGAGGCAAAACAAAAGCTGTTTTAAGGTATGAATAGTCTTCATCTGTAATGCTGGGCTCTGCAGAGGGCTTTGGCCTGACTTACACAGCTGCTTTGCTATTTAAAACTTTGTTCTGTGCCTAGAGCTAAGCTTATCACAGCAATAAAAGTAACAGTACAGAGTGTGACTGCAACTGGTGAAGGTACCATGAGAATTTCTTTCCTCATAACCTAAATTTTCATTCTGCTAAAATTCTAGTCCCCACTAAAACAACAGTAGATGAAAATACAGGCTCAGCTGCT
The DNA here is from genome assembly GCA_013397075.1 of Rhabdornis inornatus. Taxonomy (NCBI): domain Eukaryota; kingdom Metazoa; phylum Chordata; class Aves; order Passeriformes; family Rhabdornithidae; genus Rhabdornis; species Rhabdornis inornatus. The sequence continues at coordinate 285,895 of VWZS01008170.1, read as the reverse complement.
GGCACGTCTGCATCCAACCTGTTACCTTGACATTTGTCCTGCATTGTCCTGCTTAATGCACCTTCCTGCAGTGAACTCCCTGCCCTCTGAGGTACAGCCTGCAAGGCTTCTCTTCCAGCATTCCAGAAATTATCACAATGGCATCATAGTCAGTATTGTTCCTAAAACACACAGCAAAAAGTTCAGTTAGAGCTATGTGCAGTCCTGTGTTTAGGGATGAGATGAAAAGGGGAGAATCCAAGTCATAAGCACAGGTCACTAATGTTAGTGCCAAGTCCACAGGGTTGTGTTCCATAGGTAGAAATTACATGGTGTTTGAAAAGAATGTTCAGGTCTGTGCTTGAAGACACTGGATTCATGTTTGAAAGAATGAGAATATCATCCTACCTGTGAAATTCTGTTTTAGGTGAATAAATGAAATGAAGCTCTGCTGGGAGCGAACACCTGCACTGCCTTGATGTGAAAACTGCTCCCTACATAGAAGTTTGAAGGGAAAAGTTTCTGTCACTCCCCTGAGACAAGGGGTAGGCAGTGGAGTCCAGATTGTAAATTAACATCAAAAAGGTTTACAACAACTCTAGTTTTGCACCAGGTTGAAGAGTATAACTTGTTCAACCCAAATGCCACTCAGTGCTCCTGAGACTGTTCCTTTGAAGGACTTCTCTGTGTCCAAGTGCCAGCTGTTGTAAGGGCCTGAGGCAAATGCCTGTTCTGCCAGACAGTCTTTGTTTCTTCTTTCTCATAAAACAATTCCCCTGCAGAAAGACCACTAATTTGGGGAGGTGAATTATTAAAATCACCTCACACTTTAGATATAATTATCTCCTAATGCCACATTGATCCCACACTCTGCTGTATTGGGAATTCTTCCTATGGAGCCCCACAGATGAACTGGCTGCAATACAGCAACATTTTTGCTTTCTGGTATTTCCAGGCATTTTCAGATTAGCGTATTTGTCAGACAAAAAGAAGTGCTTCAGGCATATTCAGCAGAATTCCAGGAAAATTAAGACAGTCAGGAGCCTGGGGAGGCTTCTGGTCCACCATGCTCCTCTACGTAGGGACAGCTAAGTGCAGCTGCTCAAGGCTCCATCCCACTGCAATATCAGTAACTTCAATGATGGAAATCACTGGATTGTGTTCCAAGGAGATGGAAGTTTTAACAATAACTCACCTACAGTTTGCTTGAAATTTTCCTGTCATCAGTTTTCACAGCTCACTGAAATAACTGAGATAGACATTTTAACTTCCTGCCACCATGTGATAACCCCCAAAAATAGTTTGTAATTGAATTTTTTTTTTTTACAGGAGTTGCATCTCCTTAATCAGAACAAAGAAATTATTTGGGTTATCATAGAATCGTGGAATGTTTTGGGTTGGAAGAGACAGCAAAGCTCATCTTGTTCCAAGCCCCTGCCCTGGGCAGGGAAGCCTTCCATTAGAACAGGTTGTTCAAAGCTTCATCTAGCCTGGCCTTAAACAATTCCAGAGCTGGGGCAGCCACAGCTTCTCTGGGCAACCTGTGCCAGGGCCTCACAATGTAGAAGTTCTTTCTAATCTAACCCCACCCTCTGGCAGTGTGAAGCCATTCCCTCTTGTCCCATCACTCCAGGCCTTTGTTCCAATTCCCTCTCCAGCTATAGTGATGCCCCTTTAAGCACTGAAGGGGCTCTGAGGCTCCCCATGGAGCCTTCTCTTCTCCAGGCTGAACAATCACAGCTCTCTGTGAACAGCATAATTTCAGTCCTGTTAACTGTACCTTGCAGCAAAGCTGATCTGCAGAATCTCTCTGGTAGGTGCCTCCCCTTCTCGTGCCTCCAAAATGCCTTTAGTTGGGAAGATGGAAAATACTTCCATATCCTTAGGCCTTTTCTGTTCATCTGCAGTGGAAGGGGAAAATATCAAACAAAGCCATACAAGACCCTTTGTGTAAGTGTGTACAGCAAGTAGCACTCATGGCAATGCACCTCTTTGCTGAGCAACTAATAAATAATGTCTCACACTGTCAGAGGGTTTCTATGCATGTTCCCAGACTGTTTTCATCCTCCAATCAAGGGCAGTGATCAATGGTCTCCACATTGAAATAATAAGGCCCTGATCCTCTGGAGCCCATCTGTTACTAAGAGCATTAGGCTCATGCTCAAACTGAACCCATGAGGAGCCACTGGTTCTTGTTGCCCTTCAGGACTGATTTATAAATGAGCGGAGCATGTCCCAAGAATTGTGAGGGCTGAGACTCAATCTTTTGGTTAGATATGGAGTAACTGCTGAAATCAGTAGTGTATCAATATCAGTACAATAATGTCAAAAAAGGGAGAGGAAAAGCCCACAAAAGCAGACCATAGATGTTAACACCCAAGATCATCAAATACTGGCCCTATATTGAGTGCATGCAGTCTTAATGAAAACACTGAATAGTGAAACTCTATAACAAGGAAATCAATTGCAAAACCAGAATACCCAGCAACGCAGTCCAGTAGCTTCTGCAGCCGCTCCGGTTATACAGGAAGACGTGTTCTGTCTTGGTCTGTGCAACAAAGCAGGTCTGGAAATCAACCATGTCACAGGAGAGCTCCAGGACTGGAACAGTGAGGTAGGCACTCACTGGGACCAGCTGCAAAACAGGGGAAAGGGAAAAGAAAATAAAACTCATCTCATTTTTATGGAGCTTTAGTAATTCCTGCTCCAGCAGGATCATTCTTAACCCCAACCACTGAATCAAGGATCACTGTTGTGTGTTCTTTCACAAAAGAGTAAATTCCTATTCTACAGCCTTGAGTGAATAAAGTTGTTGCTTGTGTGTTGCTTTTTTGGGACAGGTTTTCAGACCAGACACTGTGGTCTTAATGAAGTAACACAGAGTGAACATTCTCATTTGTTTTTTAGGGTTTTCTGTGGAGCTGCAGACATTACAGCATCTCCTGGTCCCTCAGGACTGTATATGGCCCACTGTGAGTCATTCAGTTTGTGCAGATTGCCCAAGATTATGATTCAGTTGACTGTAACTTTGATATGGTGCTCAGTGTTACACAGGTCATGCCTCAGAAATACCTGATATGAAAAGAAAATAGAAGTGCCTGGAGTGTACTGGGATGCTGAAGGCTGGGAAGGGGGTTACAGATTTCTGACTGGAAGGGATCAGTCTTTAAATGCACATGGGCTTTGACCACACTGCAGGAGCTCAATGGACTCAGGAGCCTTTCCAGAAGCCCTTGGGTGCTGCAGGATGCAGTGCCTGATGACTCAGGCATGGCTTGCTCCCTGGGACAGCCCTGACCCCTGTCTCAAGAGTCATCCTGTGACTGGGTGTGTGGCCCTTTGAGTGTCACCTGGCCTGCCATGCAGAGAGCTGGGGTACCAGCACCAGGATGTGACCCCAACCTGCACAGCCCACCTGGGAGTTACCTGCAATCTCAGCAGAGAACAACCCCAAAGCTGTTTTCTTTACATGGATGACCCCATTTACTCTAGAGGTGCCTGTAATTCAAGGCTGAGTAAATCCTAACCAGAGTCAGAGATGCTGCTGAAACAGCCCTTTCCTAGGGCCCAGAGATCCTGTCCTGACCTTACCTGGGTAGTGTAGTTACTGTGCTCAATGACCAGATTTTGATTAAACTTCAGCTTTCTCTCTCCACTCTCCAGCTGGAGCACTTGGCATCCAGGAAGCAGCTGGGTCTCTGGCAAATGTTGATACCTAAGTAACTTCTGAGTTGTGTGGAATGACACTTTCACCTGTGGGGAGAGAATTCCCATGACTATCACATAAGACAACACTGTGTGCAGGAAATCTAAAGTACACACTGCACAAAGGCCCAGACACACATTTTCCCACTGGAACCCAAAGGTGTCATGCAGCAGCCAAATTCCCACTAGAACAAAGCAATACAATTAAAGAAAAAAACACAGCTATTTCCTATGAATCTAGTACAGGGAGATGGATTGTAAAGGTGAACAGCTGATCTCTGATCCACGGGGAGAAAGAGTCTCTAGCAAGCTAAAAGTTTTGAGTTCCTGAGGGTACAAATACCACCTTCCTACAGCTGTCTTAGACATGTAAATCCTCTTTCTTCCCACACATGCAGAATTGAGATGTGTGTGTCTCCATGTCAAAATGAACACAGCAAAATGAGAAGCACACTTCGACAACAGTTACTCATTCTTTGCAGGTTACCTAATTCTCTGCTCTGGGACTTTGTTTCCTTTAATGCAATTTGTACACACAAAACTAATCAAATTTTCCTCTCTTTGCACTGCCGACATCTAATTTAAGGAAATGAGGGAAGACTGCAGTCATTGGAAATCTTTTAATTTGTCCAACATATATACGGCTATTGATTTAAATGAGCTCCAAACCCACAGGGTTTTCTGCAGGAGTTTGCAACAGGTCAGAGTTGATGGGGAAAGCACATCAGGAACAGAAAAAGATTATTTGCAGAAAAATTATCTGCATCTGCAATATAGCAGGCAAAATGGCAGTAATTAGCATTTGCTAATACAGCACCATTTCCCCTGAAACTGGGAGATTTCTTTGCTGGTTGTGTTTTTCTGTGGTTCATCTGGGCCACGCTAGCATACCAATTACTAAACTCTCTATTCTGGCACAGGATTATTATTTTTGAGCCTACCAGCATGTTTTGCTCTGGATAAAGTACATGTTGCAGTTGCTGTTCCCTTTCCTCCTTCTTGCTGTGGGATGTTTTGGTGCTCTTCTTGGGATCTACACTGGAGAGGCTGAAGGGCATAGAGGGCGTAGACAGAAAGAGCCTGAAGTACAGAGGAACCTTGGTACAATTCATGAGTTTCAAACTCTGAGTAATTACTGCATCTGTCAAAACCTGGGGGAGAAATGATTCAGAACTGGTCAGTTTTAACTCCCTGGAGAGGTCTGTGTTGCTCTGTCTGGTCATGGAGCACCAGCAGGAATCTGAAGGATTTTACCCCAAAGCAACCTAGTACTTTCTACCTGTGTTGTTCAACATTTCTTGAGTGAAAAAACCAAAATAAAAGTAACACAATAAAGTTTAAGTTTTTGAATGTCAAGGGTCACAGCAACTGAAGTGACTCATTTTACTTTTGGACCTTTATGTCCTGAAAATCAGGACTTATCTTTCTACTTACAAACCTCCCTACGATGAAAGAAAAAATTGAATAAAACAGGCATTGTCTGAGCTCAGCTTTTCTTATTCCTGGCTGGTAAGTACTTGTAGTGCTTTTTTTGTTCCCTATCTTGTTATGTGCAATATAGAAAATGAGGCTACTGATGATTAGGATGCATTTTCAAAACCATGTGCACACAGATCTGAATTCTCCCAGCAGCACAGCAATACAAAGCAGCCAAATACATCAGTGTGGGAAATACTTACTCCATAAAAAGGCCTAGCAGGTAGGAGATCACTTGCCACTGCGTAAAACACCATCCCTCTGTCATGATCCATCTCCACTTCTAACCTGAGTGTAAAGAACCAGGGCTGGTCACAGCACTGTCCCAGGCTGCCCCATATCCATGAAGGTGCCAGCTGTGAGCAGATGGGACTTACAGGGGATGCCTCAGGACAGCCTCCACGTGCATTCGGAACGGTGGAGCTTCATAGCCCTGACTGCGCCGCACCTTGTTGGGCACCATCCTTGCAAGCTGGCAACAACATGGAAACAGAAATCATGTGGGAAACGGTAGCACTGAACCTGAAATGCTGCTTTGAGCCTGAGAGGCGGTCAGCCAAAATAGGATTCTGCTTGGCAATGCAGTGCCTGTTTGTAAAACATGATGGAACAGCAGAGGCCAAGCAGTAGCTGAACTCTGAATGGCTGTGGGTGATACAGATGCAGGGCAGGTTTAGATTAGACATTAATAAGAAATTCTTCACTCTCAGGGTGGTGAGGCCCTGGCACGGGTTCCCCAGAGAAGCTGTGGATGCCCCATCTCTGGAAGCATTCAAGGCCACATTGGATGGAGTGTGGATCAGTTTTTTCTGGTTAAAGATGTCGCTGCCCGGGGCAGGGGTTAGAGCTGGATGGTCTTTTCCAGCTCATACCATTCCAGGACTCTATTATTCTACATTTCTTTTTTCAGGAATAAAGATTATTAGGGTTGTTTTTTTTGAACATTCTATTATCATTCATTCAGGTTACCTTGCACCTTTGCAACAATTCATATCAGAGAATCGCTGAGCCATTCATAAAACTATTCAAGCCTCACATCAACAGTTGTTGAAGAGGAAGTTTCCCAGAGGAAAATATGCTGTCCAAATTCATACAGGAAGGTGGATGCAGAGCCAGGAACAGGACTCAGCAGTCCTGAGTCTCACTTCCATTGTTAACTATTGTTATCAATAAAACCTGATGTTGTGATAGCATTTCAAACCCTGGGCTTTTGTCTGGGGTCTGCTGCTCCAGACAATGCAAGAAGATGGTGACATTGCCACCCCAGAATGCTTCCAAGCTCAAAGAGAAATGCAACAGATGAACAACCCTGGTTAAGGAAGGATGTAGAGGATAGCAGGAACAGGACTGTTTACACAGACTGGCCAGGTAACAGCAGCCTGTACATAAATTACAGGAAGGGAAACGCTATTCCCCAGTTACCTTTGGCCTTGCTGTGACAGTCGGTTTACCTTGTCATCCAGGCTCATGAAGCCCAGCACCACGCCTTCACAACGCCGCTCAGCCTCGGTGTCCGAGAGGACGAGCGGGGTGAAGGAGATGTAAACGTCGCTGCTGCCACCTCCTGGAACCACCTGCGGCCGAGAGAGAGCGTTTAGTGCAGGGACCTGCCAGGAACTGATTGCACACGAACCCTCGGGACTCAGCTGCCAAAACTGAGTTGCACAAGCAGCATGAAATCCCCCGGGCACGGGCTCAGGCTTGCAGGAAAATGCCAACATGTGACAGCGAAACCGACAATTACTTCAACTGCAAGTATCACTGTGGCCACTTTTTAGCATCAACAGAGTTTAAGCACAGTCACAGACCACTCTCTAACCCCACAAACATACATTCACATTCGTTTTTAAAAATACCCAGTTCTGCCCACTCTTACTCCCTGGCTACCTCAGGTGATTATTCCACAACTTACATATATACGAAACATTTTTTGAAGAGTTACAAGTGTGAACTAAGAGTATTTTACAGTTCAGTTTAGTCTTGGCTATTTTTTAATTTTACATGACAGCAGGGAATGTAATCACATGAACTAGCCACCTGTGGTGGATTTTCTGGGATTTATCGGTTGAATAGATTCAGCTTTCTTTAGGTGAATGATGCAGGTTATGGTGAAATCCTGATATTGCTGCTGGCTACACTCCATAAAAGCTGCCTCCACAGTGAGGCACTTGTTTGACCTTTCTCAGCCTCAGCCACCTCAGGGCTGACTGCAGTTTCATTCCTGTCATCATTTTTTTTTTAAATGTAATCTTTAGCTCATTTTAACTTGTAACTGAAACCTTTTGGCAAAAAAAATATTTTAAAATAAAATTGGCACACTAATGTTTTGGGCAACCCTGTCACTCATAGCTACATCTTCCCAATGCTGTCTTTATATTCCTAAGGTATTGTGACACTGTGGCCTGTATTTGCACAACTTACTTGGGAAGCACTGTGGGTTACAATGGCTTATCCAAGAGCTGTGTACAGAGTATCCCTTTCCCAGCAGCCTGATTTCCAGCTCTGCATGTTTCCAAAGCTTCAGGCTGGATGGCTCCCACATTTCACCATGCCAACCCAAGTGAGAAGACCAGAGATGCCACTCTGGAGTACAACTAACACTTAAGTCCAGTCACCAGTTCACTGCTCAGATGTAGATAGGACATTTTCTGCTGACCTTGCAAACTCTTCTCATGATCATCCCCAAAGCCTTCCAGCCTCACGTTTCACTGTTTGGTAGAGTCTACCTCGAACCAAATTCAAAGCTACCTCCTTCTCCTTCTGTCTCCTCTGCCCTGCAGAAAATGTGCTAAATCTAAGCCCAAAGAAAATGCAAGAGCTTACTATCTGCTTTGGAGCAATGGAGTAGGGGCTGTCTGCAGGCACCCCCACATGAGGTCGGATAAGTACAGAGACAATTTTCTCTCCTGTAGACTCCTGACTGCTGAGTTCCTTCTCTTTGCTGTCAGGACCTGGAGGCTGCAGAGACACAGGGGTGGGGAATGGTTAAAACTGTTACACTGCAAGGGAGGAATGTGAGTGATGTGCACAGGGAACTGCTGCACTGGTCAGGAAGCATGACCAGCTCCAGTTTCTTTCTGGCACAATGGCTGGACACGTGGATGTGTCCCATACATTAATTTTCTCATCCACAGAGTAGCTCTCCTGAAACTGCTCCTGAATTCCTTGGAATATGAGCATGCTTGGGTCCTGTTCCACCTAGAGAAGCACCCAACCATGACACCCCTGGTCCATGATACAAATCAGCTCTCTGGGGCAGTACTGTTCCCTTTGTGCACAAGAAAGGTTAGAGCTGTGTTTAAAACAACTGTGCATGCTGAGCTGAAACAGAGAAAACGTGATTTTAGTATCTTTTCTGTGAAGCTTTTACCAGAGAAATATACAATATGCTGGGGGATACCTTCTCCCTGTCACTCCTAGCCCCTCAGGACAGTAAACTGCCACATTATAATCATACTTCATGTGTAATAGGTATTATCATATTCTAACAGAACCAATCTAATTTTAGCACTGGGATAAATACCTCCATATCATTAGCTGCAATTTGAAATTTGCAGGGTAGATTCTGCTCCCTGACTACAGCACATGTTGACATCGGAAAGCACCCATGAGAAAAGCAGAGCCAAATTTAGGAGTTTTAGTTATTTTAATTCTTTCATGTAATAACGACAATAGTTTGTCAGTGACACTATTTTAAATAGTATTTCTTTAGCTTTTTTAACACTTTTAAGGAGAGCTAATTGCTTAGAGCTCACTCTGGAAACAGGTTGCTGATCCCCATAGCCACCTACCCACATATTGTGTGTTTGACTGGGAGAGGAGCTGACATTTCTTTTAACAATCCAGCTCTTAGTTACAAGTTCTATCTCCTGTTATTGTTTTCAACCTTTCATGCCAAAAAACCCATCATGTATCTCAGCAGCAGTATAAGAAACAGCCTATGAGCTGACCTCATCTGTGGTTTCCAAAGCTGGATAAATGCTTCCACAGGGAATGGCAGTTGGATCCAGCTTCACGACCTCTGACTCTGAGGTGCTACCACTTGATGCAGCCTCGTTTCCAGCCATATCTGCAGGAGGAAAAGGGTATCCAAAGAGCACCAACAGGTCCACCAGCTTCTCATCATCTGGCTCTTGGTGGTAAATTTCCAAGTCCAGGCGGATGTCTGAATGGGAAAGGAAAAAAGGGCAATTACTTCTAGTCAGTGAGAGGACTCATGGCTTACTTGGTACCAGAATAACAAATTTGTGTCTGGCAACTGGATTTGTATTAAAGTGTTTCTCTTAAGTTTCCCATGTTTGCTGTAAACTAAAAAGATTTAAGAGATAGCTATAGTTTGGCCACTTTCTATGTCCTAAGCTATAATAAAAATAAATTATGAGTATTTTGTTTAAACAAATGGATTTAGTATAATTAAAAAAAAGGTGATTGACTTTGCCCAAAAGCTTACAGTTTCACTTGAGCTAAAAGGACTAAACAGAAGAGCCAGATGATGCCAGTAAAAAGCAGGTAGCACATCTGATTGACCAAGCTTAGTGTGGTGAGAAATTCATAAAAACAGGATTGAAAATCCTGAATTTCCACCATTTCTATCACGGAAAACCCAGCTACACCAAGATGGGATGTGCAATTGCATAATAGCAACACATTGAGTCACTCTCTTCTATATTATTTTTACTAGAAACATCTTCATTACAAAACAAGTATGCCTGTTAATTAACATGTTAATGGGTCCTTCTACTTTTATTTCTATAAGGAACCCAATGAAAGCATCAATGTTTGCTGTTCAAAAGCTATCCTTACCAAAGGGAGTAGGATTGTTGAGCTGGACCCTCCGAAGGACAGGGGACCCTCCTGAGACTCGAGTGCCAAACCTGGACAGAGAATCTTGTTGTCAGTGCATGCAGAGAACTGAAGTGTCTGAAATCACTGAAGAGCTGTTTAAAAGTGGAAACCAATCTGGCTGCACTGGAGTGGCTCTCAGGTAAGGCATGGCCTACACTGTGAAGTACAATACTGGTTTATTTTATCTGTCTCTTTTCTTTCTTCCCCAGTTTTTTCAGTTGTCTCAGACATTTCAGAGTAACCATGTGCAGCGCTGAGGTTCCCCAAACACCAAACCTTACCCCTCATCCTGAGGTGCAGATGCCATTTGCTGTATGAGAGGGTTTAAACCTTCTATTGACCACTATTTACCACTGTTGACCTCAGGGCTGCATTTCTCCTTGTCCAGGTAAAGGGCCAGGAAGAAATGAGCTGTGGATGATGAGAATTGCCAACATGTGCCAGTTGGCATCTCCACAGTGTCAGATGAGGCTGCCCTGGGGGTGAAATTCTACAACTGCAATCCCAGAACAGAGACTTCTGGCAAACTTCAACAGTCTTGTATGCAGATTATTTCCTAATTGTGTTGGCAGAGAAAAATGTGTTGATGTTTTAGAAGCAGATACTGTACTTTGACCGTCACTTTGCTGACCTTCTCAATATATCACAATATGGAACAGGTGTGTATGTTGGCTGCAGTCCATTGGTATTTAATTCTCTGATTTGTTTGACACTATTTTGCACTATACCTGATAATGGGTGGCTCTGGTTGTGGTCCTGTCACCTGCAGGAAGATTGGACAGCCTTTCACAGACATTTGCATAGGAATTAATTTAGGTTGTAAGTCTCCCACCTATTAAAATGAATTTTTGCTATTAGAATCAAGGTAACACCTTAGTTCTCTGTGTTATTATGTGTTTAAAAAAAGACTGGATGTGGCACTCAGTGCCATGGTTTAGTTGAGGTGTTAGGGCATGGGTCGGACTCAATGATCTTGAAAGTCTCTTCCAACCTAACGGTTCTGTGTGATTCTGTGTGAAACTGATTACATTTTCAAATATTTTTGACTAGTTTTCTTTTGACAGCCTTTAATTCATATGCTAATAACAGCTCTTCTCAGCAGGAGAATGCAATACCTCATGCATTTATCAGCTTCCCTGCTGCTTTTCTACACAACACAATCTAGGTATTGGTAGAGCAGAGCAGTGCACTGGCCACCTCCCAAACAGATGTTATAAATCAAAATTACTCCAGTCATTTTCAAGGCACATGAAAACCTTCCAAGAAATAAACATGCCCCCCTAAAACCAAACAATTGTTCCTTACATGTCGTTGGAAGTAGTAGTATTGCAAGATCCTCCCCGAATTTTTACAGAAGTCCTAAAAAACTGAAAAAGTATTTCTAACAGAAAGACACCTGGGAAATATAATTGGTGTAAAATCTGCCATGGTAAAACCAAAACCCCACCTACCTTGCAGACAAGATTATCCTGGTACTCTCCCCACATGTTGTTGTAAGCTGATATTTCTATGGTGACCTGCTGGAAAGCTTCCAGAGTTCCTGTGGATGGCTGGATGTAGAAAGCTGCTCCCTTCCCCTGAGATAGCAATGCTGCTGTAAACTCTGAAGGAGCACAGCAAAGAAGCACTTCATGAATTTTGAGGAAATGGAATAAAGTCAGTCTTTCAAAGAATATATGGTTTTAGTTGCCTTTGATCAGCTTAACCTCACCAATTTAGAAACCCTGAGATCATTTACACAGTTCACATTTATACCACCTTACCCAAGCTCCCTTCTGCAGTGAGTCTTACTCTGTTTTTTAGAGTTAGTGCTTGCCCACAATATTTTACAGCAGGACAATCCTTCCAACAATCTGACCCAGGACTCTTCGGGATATGCAAGGCACTAACAGGTTACATATAAAAAACACTTTCAATTTGAGAAAAACAGGCTGGGATTTGTGTTGACTGTTTCTTGTTCCATTAGCAGCTGCCTGTTTACCTCTGTGTGCTCTTCCATGCAAAGAATTAATTACAAAGAGCAAAGCCTTTCCACATTCTGAGTCACCTAGGCCTGCATGGAATCTGTCAGAACAGCATTCTTCTAATCTTAAGCACGAATTCAACAGCTGAAAAGCTCTGTCTGTGGAACAGATACCAAATTCTATGGCAAGGTACCAATACGTGCAAGTTTTATTTTGGATACAGAAGACATATCCACACTTCACAGCTTTTTGCTCCCATTTCCTCCCTCCCTCAGTCTCATGTGGCTCTAAATATTATAATTTTTCAGTACAACACATCAGAAATGACAGATGGGCTGTGCTGCAGCTTTCCACAGTGGGGAGGGTATGGTAAAGGATTTGAGGGAGAAAAGCCTGCTGCACTGGTACTGGGAAACTGTGTAGGAGAGAAAAAGCCAAACGTTCTTCATGTCATCCATCCTGTGTGCTGGGAGTGTTCAGGGAGTGAACTGTCACCAGAATTACCAACTTTGTTTCATACTGTTTGCAGAAAAAAAGATGAAGAAGAGAAAGAAAAAAAGGGAGGAGAAAAGAGAAAAAAAGCAGAAGGGCAAGAGAGAGATTAACCTAATGCTTATACGTGGTGGGCTTTCAAACTCAGGAGTGAACTGAGGAACTAAGTAATTTAACAGTTTAGACTTCACCAGATACTCCAGCTGTGAAAAGATGTGCCTGACTGGCACATTTAGTGCTGAATATGGCAGTCAGCTGGCTTTCACCTTCTCTCCACTGAAGAGATATTTTCATACCTGATTTTACTTTTCTGGCTGCAGCTTCTGTGATAGGCCCCCTTCTTTTCACCAGGTAGCTTGGAGAGCATGAAAAAAAGAAGCAAATCTGATTTTAGGTTTAAATCAGACCTAAATTAGTATTTAAGTCATTATGCAGAACAGCAAGACTCACGGGCAGGCTCCTTGTTCTGGAGGCAGCAAACAGGCACTAAAATACTCAGCTTCCAGTGTGAATGGAGCACTGATTAAGGTAGAATTTGTAAGAATCAGCTGACGCTTTACAACATCTTTGAATGCAACTTCAGACCCAAAGTCCAAAAGAAGCTCATATGGGCTTTGTGGCATTTGTCCTTCATCACTGCCAGAAAAAATTAAAGTAGTATTTAGACATGGGTCATATTTTCCTATGCCACAGATGATTTCAGGAGATTTAAAAATGTGCAACATGCAATGTGGTTGTAACACATAGTGTAAAAGGACCATGCAGTCTATGATTTTTGTCATCAGCATTTTCTGCTTTTCATTTTTTCACTTCTACCCATATAAGGATTTATTTGGGGTCAAATTTTTATCCTGCATAACATGCCAGCCTACCAAATTAAAGACATATTTACTTACATGAAAAGATATAAAGATGAGCATGTTCCAAAATACAGTCATCATTCTACGTATCAGAAAAAAAAAATAAAAATAATCCAGGTATTACCTGTCAACTCCACTGCCAGAAGGTACCGAGTAGGTGACATGTAGTCCCTTCACTTCTCCAGAAATGCTCAGAAAGAGGGGTTCAGCCATGTCTTCTATGCTACAGGAAAGCGTGAGGTCTTTCAGCTCACCCTGAAAGCAAAGAATCAAGTTTTCTTGTGAGTGAAGCATGTATCACAGAGGAAAGGCAGATTCTTTAGGGTATTATTTTTAAAAAGTGTGTAAACTTCCCTGGATTAAACCCAGAACAGTAGAATTGTGGCAAGTTTTACTGAATTGTTTTCAGTGCGTTTTCTGCAGCATCAGAGCAGCTTAGAAGGCAGTACTGAGGTAAAAATTTGTGGCTGTTTCTCAGCTTTGTACCTGCAGCTGTCTGTGAGCCTAAAACTGCTCCATTACTGATTTCTGACATAATTCCTATACTTGAAGTATTGAATCATAGAATCATTTAGGCTGGAAAAGACTTCTGAGATGACTGAGTCCAAACATTAATCCAGCACTGCCAAGGCCACCACTAAACCATGTTCCCAAGTGCCAAAGATACGTAATTTTAAATACTAACTCTGATAGTACTGAACACCTATTTTCAAGCAAATAAATGAAACCTAAGTCTCCAGTGACTATAATGGGAATTAAGACACCATATCGATATTTAAATGCATTAGCTCAACTGTTTGAAAGCCCTTGTAAAGTCTTTTCCTGAATTCCTGGAGTTTGTAAGATCTGCTCCTGTATTTTGCAGACTCTCAGTCCCATCAGCCCCTTTTAAATTTTCAAATATCAAAATGCTATGAGCCTAGCTGCATTCAGAAAAACAAAAATATATTATATATACCCATTTGCTCTGTATCATTCCAGATTATCCAATGTAAGGATCTGTATGCTCAAAGAGTGATAATCATTAAGAGCGATTGTACAGGACTTCAAGAAAGGAAGAATACAGGAACAGCAGAGATATAAAGAGGCAGGGTAGAAATTACACACCATGTGCACTTCTTTAATTCTTGCCTTCAACTGTGGTACCTCTAAAGCAAAACCATTTCAGAGATATTGTATGGGAAAACGAGCACATGGTTTTGTACATAGAATTCCTTCCTTTTGCCAGATGGAGGTGAGATGAAAAAGCCAGTGTTGCTGTTTTGTAAAAGTGCAGCAGTTTGTAAACTTACCACAGTGTTAACTGACAGCTCTATGCAGAATTCCTTCTCTTCATTTGGGCCTAAGGTGCCACTGGCAGGGGACACCACAATGGAGCAGAAAGCTGCCTGGCTTCCAATGAGCTGCAAACAGAAAGGACATTCAGCTCATGCTCATTCTCTCACATTGTCTCTTCTGAAAAGACCAAGCTATTCTCAGGCTTAGGACACTTTCAGGCAAGGCTTTACAATTCCTCGTGGGTGATAAGATCCTCATGCCTACATTCACTCCAAGTAACTTCAGGTGCCCAGCTGAGGCTGCTAGTCTGGGAGCAGAGTCACTGTCATCCCTCTCACAGCTTCAAGCCTTTCCAGGGTGAAGCCAATCTATCTGGTATCAGAGCAGGATCCTAGATGTGCCCCACCTCTCTCAACTACAGAGGTGGGGAGGGGCAATCCTGGTGTTGGCACCTTCCCTAAGTGACCAGCATGGAACATACCAAGGGCTTCCACTCATTTATTCACACATCAACATCACAGATCAGGAAGAATGTTCTACATATTCCTCCTAGGCTCCAGATACTCCAAAGGGTTTTCCTGTAGGTCCTATACCATCCACATGCTCTGTTAGAATCCCTTGGGCACCTGAGGACATCTTGGATGGCACTGAGTGCTTTTATGTAGGTAACTGAGCTGAACCCTGGTGTCAGAGTAGATCTGAATGACCAAGGCACTGACAAATTTCCATTGAATGAAAAGAGAGTTCAAACCACAGCTTAAATACTGACAATAAATTTAGGGCTCCTACTCTGTAACCTGAATCCCAGTCAGAATGTGAAATTTAAGCAGAATTCAGACACAATTCAAAAGCACCATAATTTCTTTGCTTTACTAAATTAAGTGCAAACCCTTAACTGCCAGGGCACTTTGTTTAATACTCTGGTAGGTTTACATCCTATGACCCCTCATATCTGCTCAACCATTTTCTCAGAGATCCACAGACAGTAAGAACATATTAACATCAACTGGTAGTTAATCTTTTCATAAAGGTTGGTCTAAAGATGAAGTTCTGCTCCCAAGCCAGTAAATAGTAATGACTGCTCAAAAGATACATCACAAAAGCTTTTAAGAATAGTCATTATTTGTATTCCTAGAGAAACTGCAATTTCCATCCCTGCTGTATGCTTCACCCATTAGAAGAGCATTTACCTTTCCCCATAAGTATTTTGCTGGCAGCAGTGTCTGGTTAAAAAGTTTAGTGGTTGCTTTAACAGGAACTCCAGAATAAATTTCAGTGAATACTAGATGACTAGATATCAGGCACGCTTGGGGGGTCTGAACTTCAACAAAAACAGGAAGATGACTGGAAATAAACACACAGATGGTCTATTGTTATTGTTAATGAAACATGCTAGACATAAAACAGCATGCTGGGAAGAATGATGTTTATTTAGCAGTATTAGAAATTTGATAGTTCATTGATAGGTTACACAACCCCACTCTGAGTTCATATTTTTGTTGTAGGAGAGAAAACTACCTGAAGTGAAAACCAGATGTGAATCTCAGGAAAAACAAAACAAATGCTGCTTTTCCTCCTTACCTTCCTTCTCCATTTTCTACCTCCAGCTCCAGCACTGTCTGGAGACGCTGGCACTGCAATGATGTGAACTGAACTGAAACTCTGCATAGACCCAAAGGAGGTATTTCTCCAGCTGATGGCTGGATGGTGAAGCTAGATACCTGGGAGGGGAGAGAGGGAACAGAAATTATTTTGACATGTGCAAAGCAAGGGTAAAATGTTGAAGCCACACAATCTAATTAGGGCTTCCAAGTGTCTCATTTTGCTCAGATGTATCCTTTCTCTCTGCCCCTCAAGTCCCACCTGGGATGCTGTCAGGAAGCACACTGCCAGCTTTGTGAAAGCCTGGCTACACAAGGAGGCAGGGCTTTGCTTCTGATAGAAGGGCAGCCAGAGCCAAGGGCACAGCAAGGTCAGCTGTGCATGGACTGACAAGGAACATGAAAGAGAAGCAATCAGCCTCAGCAGCAGCACCTCCCAGGCAGCAGCAAGGTGCCACGAGTGGGAAAGGTTCTTGGACAGAAGGGTGAGGAAGGAGAGCTGGGAGAGTGGAGACAGGAAGAGCATCAGTGTGGAGTGGGGGCTCATATTCTCATCCAAGATGCTGCTGTGGGTGTGTGAGAGGAGTGTTCAGCAGCCCCAGCTCTACTAAAGCCTTAAACTCTTACTTATTAAATCAGCAGCAGCTGAAATCACTGTCATTCAGGAAATACTTCATGTCTATTTAGATCAGGCTGGCAGGGGATTTGTAATAAAGGGAAATAGAGAAAAAATTTAAAGAAGCATTCAACCTTAAAAGAACTCATGCACTTCTGAAACTGTGCAGGAGTAGTTTCGTAAGTACCCACAAAAATTAGAACTTCTGATAGCTGGAATGAATAATACAACTCCTAAGCAGAAGAAATAAAACAGCTAAGGAGAGAATACAGCCAGCTGTAGCAGTGACTTACCTCTTCATTCCTTTCAGCTAGAAAAACCTGGCTTTCTTGCATCCTCCACTGTGCTGGCACCTGACAGAGATTTTTAATCTCAAAGGTTCTTGACACAGTCTCACCCTGCTTCGTCAAACCAAACCGAAGTGATGGAACATCAATACACAGAAATGGACCCTAGGACAGCAGGAAACAGACATCAGAATGGACACCTTTGCCAAAACTGCCTCATTAAGAAACACATATTATCTAGGATTAACATTTGATTTCACAGAGGATATCAGAAAGCAAATGCACTGTGTAATGCAGGAAAATTACGTGTGTCACGGGAGTATCAATATTGACTCAGCCACTATAGTGGAAATCACTGCTGTTTGTAACTACTTAAGATTTCTCAAGCCATTGAGAGGCAAAAAAAGCTTTATTTGGACAATGGCCAGGCCACACAGCTCATTCTCCTGCAAGACTGAACTGTTCCTTACCTTAAAAGCAGCCTCAACATGCAGCACAACTGGCTCTGGACACAGCTCAACATGACACTGCAGGTTACGGCTGATGACCCCAGGTTTGCTTCCAGAAATTGCCAGGACAAATTCACAGCATTCATTCACATCTAGAAGAGAAAACATCATATCTCACATTTTTGTAAGAAGCCAACTGCTTCAAGAGTGTTACTGAAGCTTCTGGAATCAAATTAGAGTATTCTGCTGGCTTCAGTAGGCTGGGGATCAGGTAATTTTTCAGTTTTTATTACAGTGCTCTGTGACTGTCATAAATTGATGTAATTAATTACTGTCATGTCTTTAATTATTGCTTGCAAGTTACAGAAACTTTACCTATGACACCAGTACAAGGTTCAACTTCCATGATCTCAGAGGCCATGATTTTCTCCCATGTGTACTTGATCAATGTTTTGCTGTTGTTCCACAGCTGAAACAATTAAAATAAATGACATAATTAATGTACTTAAAGTTTTCACAGCAACAGGTCAATTTGCTAAGAGCACTGACACACTGCAAACTAAGCTTTGTAAGTCATGATTTATTTGGCTCCTTTACATGGGTGAAGGTGTTCCCTCAAACCTGAAGAAAATTTATTAACAATTAATTCCAAGAACATTATCATATTTGAGACTCTTAAACTTTCCCCCCATTTTTCAAAGCTGTAACAGAATTTCCTAAACATAAACTGAAAATCTTTTGAGTGTGGCTTTTTTTTTCTTTTTCCAAAGGCTCTGTTTGTGAGAGAGATGCAAGCTCTTGAAATGTTTGGTCTGCTCTTCAGATCTAGTCAAAACATTATTTCTTAATCACAGCAGATTACTTTGTTCTCTGAAGCACAATTATCTCTAAGTACAGTTCAAATTTTTATATTTTAAGACTAAAAAGAAAATTGGAAACTGCAAAGGATAATATTATATCATCAGTAAATGACTTAATTACATCTATCACATGTGTAGCTATACTGGATTACTGGGAAGTATGAAATGGCTGCCTTAAATTGAAAAAATAATTTATAGGAAGAGAAATCATAAAACCAAATGCTGATTAGCAAGATCTCTAAGAAAAAATGGGAAAACCAATAACTGGGAAATGTCTTCCTGCCTGGCTCTTGCTAACAGGCCTGTTTTTCCCAAGTGAATCTAAGATCCAAAGGATCCTGACTTGTAGTGAAGGGGATGCTGTGTGAGGGGACAATTGCAGCAGCATTCTGTCCCAGAATGGGCAAAGAGAAATCACCAGAACCTGCAGGAAAGAATGACATCTAGTAAGCTGCAGCATGTGTGATTTTTGTAGCTCTTCTGTGCTTCCTGTAGTTCTTTGCATGAACAGTGCCTCGGCTATGAACTAATTGAATCATCCATTGACTATTCCTCCCAGCTGGAAAACTTTTACACTAAACGAGTGACAAAGTGATAAGCAATAGGTTAGTGACCCAGAAAAACATTGAAAAGGGTCAAACTCCGTGGTATCAAACTGGAGAAATGAAAAAGCAACAAAGACTGCTGCCTGGAGTGTAGGGCTGAGCAGGCTGGGTAGGGCATTTCAGTGCAGACCTCCCTGGAGTTATGGCCTCCTTTAAAAACATTTCAGGAAAACTAAAATAACACTGACTGATATCTTCTAATAACACCTATGACATCTAGTGACACAAACCACATGACAACAGTGAAGTCAAAAGCACACAAACCTTAAATGTTTTCTTGACATTTACACCAATGAAATTTTCTCCAGGGACAATAATGGCATATGGTTCCAGAAGAAGATGAAGGGGTTCTGTTGAGCCTTTAACTTCTATTTCCAGTGCTATTACATCCTCTACTCTGCATTCTGGGATGTTTTGAAGCCTCCCCTCTTCAACTAAACTTTGGGAGGGAATATGGTAGAATCATTAAATATGTTAAACTGGTGTTAAACTGGATCCTGTCTTTTAATTGCCAGATCAAAACTGACAACCATCACAAGTTTCTCAAGTACAGATTGCCTGTGGGCAATTAGCCCAGCCAATTAAAAACTTCATTATACTTTAAGATATTCTAGTTGTCCCAGTCTGTCCATGAACAAGTATACAAGTCACATACTGCTGTGACAAAGAGTAATAACAGGAAACTCTGGAAAATAAGCAGACAAAATGACAGTATTATCTTTTTCCAAGAGAGGAAAACCTAGGGCCAGGCATGTGTCCAGGCATGGGGGAGGATATCAGAGATGCTCTTTGTACCACAACTACTTGTGCAGATAATATTCTTTATACTTGTGAATCCATCATCACCAGAAAGAAGAAAAACCCGAGTAACTTAATGTAATAGCACAGATAAATTGTGGCTACATATCTTACTGGGAAATGTTTCTCAGCTTACCACGGTGATTCTGGGATGTCCCTCAGTACCATCCGAATCACACTGTGATAACTCTTCAGCTGCACAAATGAAGGAGAAAAGAATTTTAATGTAAAGTAATCATTTATATTGAAGATCAAAAAAAGATGGAGAAGTGGTTTACATGTGAAGGATAAATGATCATCATCATCAGAGTACTAAGCTCTGATAAACAATATGCAAACTCTGGACTTACTAAAAGAAAACATTTTTGACTGCAAAACATTAAGCCAGATTCTGACCTCATGGTGTATGGTTCCAAGAAAAATACTCAATTTTGACATGCCTGTTATTATTTCCCCTGTACATTGCATACTACACACAAGCATCTGCAAAGGCTCCCCAAATTAAGCTCAGTACTGCTGTACTAATTGAGAAGTTTCTTCTAACTGCTCCAGAGTATTCAGCTTAATTGACCATCAATCTGATCTTGAGTAAGAAACATGACTTTTGCATCATGGAAAGAGAATGCCTTCTGTATTCTAATGGGGGGCGGGGAAGAAACACAGAAGCAGGTCTTAAATTTGAAGGGCTATGCAAAAGCTTCATTTGTTTGTAGACAGAAACTAATTTCAACATATATTTTAATTCAATACATATTCTATGAACTAATTATTTTTAAAAAGCCAGGTAGTTTCTCTTCCATACATATTTGACGTATTTCTTATGTCTGTCAATCAACACAGCATGGGACATTCCCACTCTTGGGCTTTCTTTGGATCAGGTTTCTTTAAATACAGTGAGCTCATACTCCTTTATTTACAGAGACAGGGGAGCAGAAACTGAGAGAACAGTCTCTGAGACAACTGCATTCCAACATCCTTGCACCTCTCTTTACCCACAGCTGCACACAGCATTTTTCTGCCAAAGGATTCCACTATCCCCTTAATTCACCACTCAGCTGTTCATAGGACTCATTTCAGGCCAAAAAAACTACAGCTGGAAACAGTTTGAATAATCAGTGTTTGTTAACCAACTTATTTAGGCTGGAGTAGGTACAAGGGACAGCCCCCAAGGAGAGGGGGAAGGGTCAGGAGCTGGTAGAGGAGCTGAGAGAGGGGTGAGGGTGGTAATTTCACCAGCCAGCAAAGCTGCAGTATGAGGATGTGTCCACAATTTCAGTGTAAAATTAACTGTGTCCAGTCAAAAATTACATGAGATCAGAAACTGTCTCACATTTTGCAGTCAAAACACGTTTTCTTTCAGTAACTTTCTACATTTTGAACACTGGTTATCAGAGCATAGTACCAGCCAATTACATTTAATTTAGCAAAGTTGCACAGCAAGGATTTTATTACTTGAATAAAAATACACAGCTGGAGTTTGTAGATAGGAAGCAATCACAAGTCATACCTCCTGTGGAGTGTAAGTGAGAATAAATTCATGATCTGCACAGGGAAGCAAAACTCCCTGCTCAGGATTTAGGGAGAAGGCTGACTCTGGATCTTGATTGTATTTGACCTCTGTAAAGTCTGCAGTTTCTTTTGGTATAAACGGTTTCAGATTAGGCTTTGTTATCCGCCAGAAGAAGGGAAGTTCTACATGGCTACAAAGAAGTCAATGAACAACAGAAAAGCTATGATTAAAAGATCAGATATTTTTGAGTAAAATATATTAAGAAAATGTTCAGATCCTTTTCCCAGGTAGGAAATTCCTCTCTTTACAGATTACAGAGGTTTGACTTACCAGTTTTTGTGAGCCACGAAGCTGTTGAGGCAGCATAGAGTCAGAATATATAAATTATACAAAGAACATGCCAATATGTGAAAGTAAATTCTATAAATGTGTAAGATATCTTAACACTTTCTTGCCTTATTTGAACTTGTCATGTAATCCAGCTTTTAGAAATTCTACAAGTCTTCTTTCAAGTATCTGGGATGAACAGGACAATTCCTGCTGACACCAGTACGTTTGCCTTGGATCACTGCTGATGACCTACATCACATTCTGAATTTAATCCAAATGCAAGATGTGGTCTTTAACATGTCAACAAACACAATGGCTCCAGCTAAAATATAGCCATGGCTCTGCCCCACTCTATGCAATCCAGAAAAGGTTGCTTAACTAGGTTGCTTCAGCAGAAGTGTATTCCATGGAATGTCTTCATGGGTTTGAGAATCTTGCTCATGCTGACCTCAAAAATTCTACCTTAGTAAGGGGGAGGAAGGACACTGGAATTTGAAAGTATCACTGATAAAACTGGACATTTACAATTTCTTGCATCACTTTCTGTAGAAGTAGGGTTTCTTCTTCCTGCTTCCATGGAGTTTACTCTTAGCCTGCCCAGCTTTTACACAAATGCAGACACCAGATGTGCAGGGAGTGCTGTGGTGATTACAGCACAGAGAAAATGTGGAAATTGGCACAGTCACATCCTTTGTCAGTTTCACACTTTCTTTACCCAAACACCAGCCTGTTCTGGCATTATGCATGTGTGATTTCCAGGCCACAAAATAAACTGCCAGATATTCACTGCTTGCAAACAGCAATTTACATTAATGGTCCTAAACCGAGCACTGACCTTCTCATTGTTTTGATGGTCTACAGCCTGTATCTGCTGCAATCATGCACAAGTGTATTTCTGTTAAAGTCTGACTGATTCTGAGAAAAATCAGGATGCCACTATGTTCAGTGTGGTGTACCTGTCCATAAGGACACATTTGTTGACTTCAAACTGAATTTATATTTAAATCTGTAAGGACTCAATAGTAGGGACCATGCGAGAGTTTTAATGTGAGTTAATTACATTGGGCTCCCATTTTGATCCAGTGGCATCCAGGATGTATTATGACTTTTCTATGGGAGATGTCTACAGTCAGAATTGTATCCTTGGAAGCACCTATTCCCTGCACTATGAAAGGAAAAGAGTACTTCTCTCAGTTGCAAAAGTATATATAGCAGACATTTAAAGTTAGATAAATCTCACCTGGATCACCCTTTAAGTGTTTCCTGCAATCATGTATATTTACGATTTTTTTATAGATTTACCTGTATTGAAGCAAATATATTGACCTTGGCTAATGGTTGCCACAATGCTTGAACAATGTACAACATTCCTTGAACCTTCACTACCAAACAATAAGGAGCAAAAAGCAGCAAAGATTCTGCAAAAAGTTTATCAAGGGTACGAAGGTTTCTCCAGCTTGAGAGAGCAGAATATGACAAATTAGATCCCTAGCAGTATGCCCACACTGCAGAGCATTACTCTAATAGCAGCTACCTACGTGGAGTTCTTTATAACCAGTATCTTCTCCTTAGTGGTGTGTGGGTTTTGGGGCTGGAATCGTATGAGATGCTGTGCTGTAGCATCAGTGACTTCACCCAGCTGAGCTTTGCTTTTTCCACCTGTGACAAACAAAAGCTCCAGAGCAATCAACTCTCCAACCCCTGGAAGAAATAATTAGGTATTGCTGTTTATCATCCGACTATTAACATAGTTCACGTCATCAATAGCAAATGTCATTAATGGCCATTAATGATTGTATCTAGTGTTTCCTCAAGTTACAGAACTCCAATGTGTTAAATGTACAACATTTTCCTGATGCTGTGTTCATCAACATGTATTGACAGAGACCTTCTGTTCATGAATTTCATAGACAGGGATTTCAGGGCCACAGCCTCAGCTCACTTACATCAGCATGGTTTCACTGAAACCATGAGCAGGGTTTTTACAATGGTTGACAATGTGGCTCCCAGATGTTTTGAGCAGTATATTAAAATTAAAATAAGCAGCAAATTAAGTATTAAAAAGAAATCCAAAGTAAATACATGTGATAAAGTGATTCAATAGACAACAAACAAAGGCTCATGTTATAGCACTAACAGTTATATTACGGTACAAGCACCAACATTTACAAGAATTTGAACTGGTTTCATTAGCTAATCCAAAGACTGCCTACCTCTCCTGAACACCTTCATCTAAGATGTGCCCCAAATGTGGTTCATTTCTGCCCTGGTGCACCTCATGTTTCATAGTTTGTCAACTTATCTTATTGACAGAAAAGTAAAAGATATGAGCTGCACCTGGCAACTGCATTTCTTTTCTGTGACTTGGTGACATTTTACATTTGGCTACCAAAGGTAAAGAGGTCTATGTTTTCTGAATCCAGTGTATTCCATGCACTGGGAAGGAGCAGTAATAACAATACAAAAAAAAAAAAAAAAGCCAGCAGGAGACACAGTATTTGCTTAATCCAATGACACAAAATGTTACCATCACTTCATGCCAACAATTACCAATCATATTATCTAAGTATCTATGGAATTATAAAGGTGCTAAAAACAAACCTGTGACTGTAACGTAACTGATTGGATAATTGTCACACAAAATGGTGAATGTTTGCTGTGAGGCTTCTGGCAAAGAAGGGAAAAACACTACCTGAAAGAGAGAAGGTAAATAGCAAAGTCTGTAACTGATTTCTCTCCCTAAGTAATACATTTCAATTTGCAAATATCCCTCGAAGGACAGTTTTAGTGATTTGTAATTAAAAGTAACACTGGCAAGAAACAGAGTCAGTTTTTGCTCACATAAACCCAAAATTGCAAGGTCCAGCCAGGTCTTCTGAAATGATCTTGCTTGTTAATTTATTTGGTGAAATAAAAAACCTTTCTATAGCAGTTGGTACTAACCTGTACTGTTGCATTCTGCCCTGGAGCTACTTCCAAAACAGCAGGCTGGATCGCAAAAGGATCCTGTATCACAAAATCAGCAGTGGCAGCCTCCTAAGATATTAAAACAAACAAACAAAAAAAGACAAAATATTAATAAATTAAATTGATCAGGTTGCTGTGTTTAAAACACAAATTTACCTGAAACAGGTAATATACTACAACGTCACTGTTCTATCTCTTACCATACTTTTTTTTCACACATCTCCAAAGAGTGTGGATCATAAATAAGGCTTAATTAAAAAAAAATGCTCCCTGCTTTATAATGACCTTAGTGAAAGCAGGAGGGAAAGTGCAGTCTCTGAAGACAAGTGACTGTCAGAAGTCCTAATATTCATGTTCACAGCAGAACAGCTCCGCCAGAGAGAGGGGCTCTGTCTGTTTCTCCATGCTTAAAACTCACTTTGAGTGGGAACTGTGAAGAGTCTCTGGAGGGACAACCTGGCCCATTTTATCTCCTTTGTCCATCCCACTCAGGCCCTGGTTTGTGATGGGGAGCTACAGACAGAGCAGGACTGGATTGGATTGCTGTGTCTACAGGTGCAGCAAGGTCAGTAAGTGATGTTTTTGTTGAGGAGGGGGAGGAAATTACCTCAAGCAATGCTAGAACTGATGGTATCTCTATTTGCTTCAAGTGCAAGGTTAAAGCTCAAGCCAGTTTTCCTCTCCCTCATCTATGCCTCAGTTTACCTTTCCCCTGAGCAAGACAAGGAAAACCAGGAGTGCAAGAAGAAGGTACAGTCATCCAGGGAGATTGGTCTTCAGGATGAAGGTGAATTCCTGAAGGAATGGCACAATGCAGATGTCTCCAGCAAGGCCTTGTAACTTCTGTGCTAATACACCATGAGTGGCTCAAAGGGCCTTCACACCAGGGCACCTACACCATGCTGGGTCAAGTATTTCCCTTCTAATCACTCACCTCGGATTCAGGAGCTGGCCAGGCGTTCTCTGGCACGATAGAGAAATTCCCAGTTCTAACTCCCTCATTTCTGCACAAAACTGCTGTTGTTTTTATTCCTCCAGCGAGGCAGGAACCACAGTCTATATTGTCAGGCACTGCAAGGAATAACACAGAAAATCAGACTCCAGAGAGAGCAAAGGCTGCTGATTAAATAACTCTTTACAGACATTACTGCATGAGACCATGCCAGGTTTTGCAATCCTAAACCCCCTCAAATTCTTTCCATGTCGAAGTTGGACAGTGTGAGATGTGTATTTCTACATTCATCTTACATTTTAATGATGTAAGATGATCCTTCCTCCTTAAAGATTACTGTATGATAAAAAGATGATTTTTTTTTTAGAAAAGCTCAGTAAAACAGGAAAAGTGAATTTACAAAAAGTCAAACCAAATTTTTGCAAAAGTAATGCTGTTTATTACAGTTGAGTTCAGATATCTGAGAGATGCAGGCACACCATATCCATATATAATTAATTTTAGATTCCATGAACATTAATGAATAGAATCAAATAGTTAAAATTAAATCATAATTCCATAATATTTAGAATTAGTAATTAAAATTGGGACTTCAGAAATCAACAAAACACAACCTAGAAATGTGGCTCCTACTCACTTCTCTAATATAGTAGAAAAAAAAGAACCTAACATGTCAAGAACAAATAATTGAGGAAAAATCCAACAGGATTACATTTTAATAACTAATAAATCTATGATAAGTGAAAATGAGATAGATATCAAAACATAGAAACTGCACTGCCAATTTTTTCCACATTTGTTTCATGACACAAAATTGAAGACAGTTAAATAAAAAACCCAGGTCTGCTTAACTTTAGAGAAATTTGGTATTTGGACACTACTGACATGTTAATACTGGAAGTGATACTTTAGCTTGGATTGGGATGACAAAAGGTTCTGATGCTTGACTCTCCACTAATATATGATCTTCATACTCTCCCAGATATTCAGGAATAAACTGGACTGTATACTGGCATGCCATCCCAGGAGCAATCATTCCTCCCTTTCCTGGATATTTTCCTTGGGGGAAAAAACAAAAACAAAAAGGCAGAAAATTAAAAAAAAAATTAAAACCTCCCTAAATTGGCAGTAGTATTTATGATCATGTCTTCCTCTGGAAAGGTGCCTGTAAACTCCCCCCATGTATTGCCTAAGTCAAGCTGATAAAAAGGGATGAGCACAAGAGGCCTGGCAGTGCAATCTGGGAATGTGCACATGTTCCAGGGAGTTCAAAGATTGCTTTGTCTGAAATATACTCCTCATAAACACAGAAAACAGTGAGGAGAAACTTAGAGACATTACCCAGTTTTGCTTTACCACAAGACAAAAGGACTTCCATGGAGGCATCTAACTTCTTCTAAATAGTCCTCCATTCCAGGGGTATCACAATCTCCTTAGGCAATCTATCCCAGTGCCTACCTATCCTACTGTAGGAAAGATAATTCTCTTAACTTTCCTCTAACCTATCCTTCTTTATTGCAGTGTGTTATTTCTTGCCCTCTCCTCCTGATTTTTTCAATGGAAACTACATCTGTTCCAAGATGAATTTTGAATAAGACTTGATGTAGGTATTCCATGGACACAGTTTGATCTAACATCAAACACTTTCATTTAGTCTTCTTGAGTTCCTCATTAAACCATTTCAACCTGCTTATGAGTTGCATGTGATGGCCCTAAGTCAGCTTTCAGCTTCTAAAGAACTATTATCCACAGTGGATAACAGAATAATAGAACCAAAATGGATAACAGAACCAAACAGAACATCTCTGGAAAACTGTTCTCAGAGCAGGTAAATTAGATTTTTCTATGTGTTAACATTGTAAAAGCAGAAGAAGAACCCTTACCTGGCCAAATGAAAAATACTGAAGTAGAGGGGGGGATAAGTCTTACATATTGACCTGTTGAAGTGATGTTCCGTAGCTCTATAGTCATCTTCATTTAAAAAGAAAATAAAATGCTCCATTGTATTTTTCATCACTCATTAAAATATTTACAATTCCCTGGTACTACTGCTAGGAATAACTACTTCACTGCCAACCCCAAAATCCCAGTTTATTCAATACAGGCTGAATCAGACAGTACCAAAACAAAGCAGAGACTGAGAAGAGCCCATTTAGTCTTCACTGGTTTGTGTGTCAGTGGCAGGTGTGGTGGAGTATCTTCAAGGAAGTTAAAGGGTCATAAATGCAATATACAGAAGAAACTCTGACTTTTATTAGAATTCAGAAAGGCTAGACATTGAGTGAAATATGTAGATCACAATAGGATATAATTCTTCAGGGAGGAAGAATTAACTCTCTACGAAGAACCTTCTCACCTCATAAACCTGTCCAGCTTTATCATATGAAAACAGCACAGAAGGTGGACTGGCAAGAAACACAGGAACAAATGAGGTATCACTGAAAGATTAAAAAAAAGGAGACATTCTCTTACTGCCTGGTTCTCTAAATACCGATAAAATGAGAATTTGCAAAATGTCTCCTCTGGCAAAACCAAAATATCATACACACATACTTTGTTATTAAGAGACTATATAAGAAATTTAGCTCAAAATAGCTATGGGTAAATCCACAGCAATTCTATAGCAGAGCTCTGTGTGCTCCAGCCCAGAATCCAGAAACTGTACATACTGCATACCCTTTGGTATCTTCTGCTTTTCTTCTGGCTGTGATTTCCTCCACTTTTTCTTGAGAAATTACAAGAGATTTGCCTCCATGCAGAGTATTTGGTGGGAAAAAGCGTGGGTTCTTCAAGTAATTCTCTCCCTTTTCAAGTCTGGAGAGGTACTCACTTAATTCCTCTGCTTTCCAGGACTTACTCTCTTTCCCAGCTCGTTTCTGTGGGGCTTTAGTTTTCTTCGAAAAACAAGAGTGCACAGTGCAACATCAAACACAGTGATTTTGAGGATGAGGAAAAAGAGAGCTGCACATGTGTAATTAAAGCTATGAATTAAAACAATGAAAATTGATATAGAAAATACAGTATTTCTCCCTTTTTAACAGAGTAAATATAATAAGTTCTGAAGTCAAATCAGCAAAGGGTTGATATTCACCCTTTGTTGCAGGAAGAGCAACAGGCCTTACAGAGCAGGCAGACTAAAACTAACTTGTAAAATGTACCTTACTCATGGTTTTAGCCTCAAGGCTGGAGTCTGCAGTCAAGGACAGAGTTGTAGACACGCTTGTCACACTGCCAGGCTGGTAGATACTCTCATCCAGTGAAAAAGCACGTTGTTTATGTGCCCCTTTCAGGTATCCAGGTTCTGATTCTCCTGCAATTCAAAGAAAAAAAATAATTCTGTAAGAGGAAAACATGAACAACAAGTATTTAGTCTAAGCATACGTGTATGAGTTTATTTTAACATTTTGCTGGCAAAAATCCTCTAGAATTTAATGTACTTTTAGAACTTATTTTGTACAAACAAAGCTTAGTACTTTAATAAGAAAGCTTTTAGAAGCTCTAATTAAACAGGCTGTATCCAGTTATATTACTCCCAGAAAGAAATGTAAACCTGATAAGGGATGTGAGATTTTTCACTTTGTTTGGGATTACAATGGAAAAAAACAAAACACAAATCTTGAAATTTGTGACTAAGTTTATTACTCTGAAATGTTAGTTTTGGCTTGACTGAAAAAATTCATTTCAGTGATCCTAAAACCTTTCATCTTGGCTCTCACATAAATAAAAGGAGTAAAGAAGTCTTGACGTTGTCCAAAATATTTTCCTTACTGATCTTCATGTGCAAATAAAACCAATATATTTCCTGAACTGGAAAACTTTAAACCCTAAATAAAGAATAAAAGTTTATTTCACTGAAAATAGTTTTTACTTTAATGTAACTGCTTTTCTTCTCTATACACAAGATATAGTTGCAGCTTTTGTGCTAATGAAACTGGATGGAGACACAACGCTAATGCAGTTTTTGTGTGAGGTGGAAAGAACTGTAAACAAATGTGCAATAACGATTAAATATGATATTAAAGAACATCTAAATTCAGTAGTTTTGAATTTATCAATTATACTTTGGAAATGTGCCCTTAGTGGAGTCTTATGCTTAAAATACTAGAGTCCCTTCTGCTTTGGCAGAAAACTATAAAAATAAACTCAGATCTGCTACATCCTCCAATACTTCAATTATAGAGTGTTCTAAAAAGTCTAAATTACTTTCTGCTTCAAAAGCTACCTTTTGGTGCTTTAGCAAGAGGTAATTTCTCAGTGATGTAATCCTCAGGACAGATTAAATTATGTTTTCTAAGAAGTTCATTATCCACAATCCACCGAAAAGAGGATGCCACTGCAACAGTAAAGCAAACGAACAAAAAACAATAAAAAACCACAAAATAATAGCCTCTTAAAACACAGTATCTTGATCAATCCAAAGTAATGTTGTTTTAACACCTCATCCCTGTCAANGAAAATAATCTGGTATTTTAATCTCAAAACTTGGACATTCATCTCCACAATTCTAAATTCAGTTCAAACCCAGCTAAGCACCCCCATTGGAGAAATATTTAATCTGTTTATGGCTGCTATATATCAAGGTATGCATGCTTGTAATATTTAGGTAGTAACCCCTCAATCCAAATTTAATACCTTGAACATGACCTGGTTGTTTAGTTTCTCAATGTTAAACAGATGTTACTCTACTTGAACCTCTGCACAAAATCTTTCAAAGTTGCTCTGTTGATATAAAGCAAACCCAAAGCTGATGGCCAGGTACCATAAGCATGTACTGGGGAGCAACATTCCAGAATCCTCACCTGGTGGCAGCCCCAGCTTGTGGAAATCTTCCCCTGCAACAGTCTTCATCTGGTTTAGAACCTTTTCCTCTTCAGCTTTTGCTTGGGCCTGGGCCCAAATGATCTCCTCTTCTGCTTTGTCAGCTTCTGTCAGTCGGCTCTTATACTCAGCCAGAAGCTGCCACGGGCATGGGTGAATAAAGAGAAATTTGAGCTGTTACAGACAGATGTTTTCTATTTGTCTTTGAGAGGTAAACATAGACATATTAGTAAAACATCACTACTTTACAAGCATCAACTGGCCTGCTAAAACACTGTCATTTCACAATGACACGAAACAGAAAAAACTGACAACAGCTATTGGAGTGATGACAAGATAAAACACCTGGTCCACTGATCAGCAGGTACAGGGAAAAGTTTCCAGCCAGTACAATAGGCATTTAAAGGGCTAGTGCTTTTACTGGTTGTATTCTGTGTCTGAAAAGCCAACTAGAGATTAAAATCTCATGAACGATCATGTGACTATTAATTTACTTGAAAGTTCTGTAGGAAACTCTGCTCAAGTAAATTTCCATTAAAATGTCAATTGTAGGATCAACACCTGCCTTTAAATTCTATTTTACAGAAGATCTAAGTAGCAACTAAAGAGCTCCAAACTCTGACTTGGTTTGGATTTGTACCTTCTCTAGCTCATCTATATAACTGTCTTGATAAACACTGTCTTCTCTTTGGGACTTAATCCAGTTAGTTGCCATGTCCACATCAAAAACATCTGCAGTGTACAGGCCCTTAAAGGCGCTAACGAGCACATGGGAGATGTCCTGGGGAAAGAAAACGAGGATGTTTAGAGCTTAAAGCAAGAGATAGGATGGGAAGAGGTCACTGGGTGCATGCAAACAGCTGTAACTAGCAAATGGGAAAAGGTACCTGGAAAGGGCATGTATGTGCACATGAACACTGAGGTGTGGATGCTTGAGTGTGTGCTGTGGGACAGTGTGTCTGTGCTGGCTGGCTGGACACAGAGGTGATGGTGATGGACACAGTTCTCTGTGCAAGTGTGTGCGATGGTTTGTGCAGGGATGGGGCTGTGTGAGTGGGGAGAGAGTGTGGGAGATATGAACACTGTACAGGGAGTATGTGTGAGTGTCAGTCCTTGTGCAGGGTGTGTGTGTGTGTGTGCCCCAGGGTGTGTGCAGGGGTGTGTGAGGCTGTTTGTATGCGGGTTTGTGTGTGCAGGGGGTTGTGTGTGTGAGGCTGTTTGTATGGGGGGTTCATGTGTACAGGGCTGTGTTTGTTTGAGTCTGTTTGCAGGGGGATCTGTACCTGCAGGGATGTGAAAGGCTGTTTGCAGTGGGGTCTATGGGTGTGTTTGTGAGGCTGTTCATGGCGGGGTCTGTGGGGGAAGCTGCTTGCAGGGTGGTCTGTGTGTGCAGGGTGGTCTGTGTGTAATGCTGTTTACAGCAGGGTCTGTGTGAGGCTGCGGATGTGTTTGTGAGGCTGTTCATGGCGGGGTCTGTGTGTGAAGCTGATTGCAGGGGGGTCTGTGGATGTGTGTGTCTGCGTATCAGTGTGTCCCAAGCCTAAGTGCAGCTCTCCGTGTGAGGCCGTTTTCAGGGCTGGGATCTACGCTAATTTGTGCCCGTGTTGCCCAGCCCCGCTGCCTTACCTGGGGGTCGCGGCTGGGGCTCCCCTCAGCCATGTCCAGCCCGGCACTGGGCTCCTCTGGGCTGGGGCTCCCCTCAGCCATGTCCAACCCGGCACTGGGCTCCTCTGGGCTGAGGCTTTCCTTAGCCATGTCCAGGTCGGCGCTGAGGCTCCCCTCAGCCATGTCCAGCCCGTCGCTGTAACCCAGCGTGCCGATACTCAGGCTCCCCTCAGCCATGCCCAGCCCGTCGCTGTAACCCGCTGAGTGGACACTGGGGCTCTCCTCAGCCATGGCCGGCGCGGCCCCTCCTGAGGCTCCCGCCGTTGCCGAGTGACCGTGCGGGCAGGGCAGGGCAGGGCAGGGCAGGGCAGGGCCTGGCGGGGTAATGGCGGTGCCCCCCCTTCCCTTCCCTTTCCCCGCCGCCATCGCCCCTCAGAGCCCCCCAGCGCTGAACGCGGCACCCCGCGTCTCTGAGGGGCTCGCAGCCCGTCTCTTTCCCTGCCATGGACTTGTGATCTTTTAAGGACGAGTAGCCTCGTGACTTAATAGGAAATAAATTGTTGTTTTGAAACCTGCGAAGGGGATTTGGACTTTGAGGGGGATTGCTCGCCCCTCCGCGCTGTGCTGGCGGGTTGGAGCTGAGGGAAGAAGCGAAATCCTTTCCTGATTGCCCACACGTGGGACGAGGAAGCCGGGCTCGTCCTTGCCGCTGGAGCCGGGCTGGGAGATGGGAATATTCAGCAGCAGCTCCAGCCCATCCATCTCCCCGCTCTGCCTGCGGCGCCCTGCCTGTGTACATTGGTTGCTAACAACAGGCTCCGCTGAATCCGGTGATATTTTCCAGAGAAACCATCCCGGTGTAGATTTTCTCCTTGTCCTGCTGCCTTTTTATTCTTTCTTTTTGCTACCCCTCCTCCACTCTTTTTGGTCAGAGTGAAGGAACCTGACCGTGGCCCCCCCAGAGCTTCTCCATCACTATCAGGGTAATTTGGCTCTATAGGGTTTTGGATGAGTTGAGCAATGTTAGACCCTGAACGGAAATTAACTATGGCAAAAATAACTGGCATTTACCAACAGGTGTTTTTCCACCAGCAGATAAGCTAAAGGCTGTGGGTGTAAACCCCACAGCAGCTATGGGGGTGGTTGAAATTCAATTTGGTTTTTTTTAGGTATATGGCACATGGACTTGAGACTACAGGGTGTCACAAGCTTTAGGTCCTCAGCTCACCAAAGTCCGCAGCTGGAATAAAGCACCAAATTAAAGCCAGAGGGACTGCTGTGGTTTTAATTTCCCTGTGAAAAAGAGAAGCTTGTCCTAGAGAAAGCTTGGCAAATCTGCAATAGCCTATTCCAGAAATTAAGGCAGAGAAATCACAGATGTCTGACAAGAGTAGGACCAGGTACCTGTGCTTTCCAATAGAAAAGGTTCACAGATTTCACAGAATCACTAAGATTGAAAAAGATCTCTAAGATCATCAAGTCCTACCATTACTCCACCACTGCTGAGATCACCACTAAACCCTGTCACCAAGTGCCACATCCACACACTTTTTGAAGGCTTCCAAGGGATGGCGACTCCACCCCTGCCTTGAGCAGCCTATTCCAATGCTTGATAAACCCTTTGGCAAAGATACTTTCCCTAATATTCAATCTAAACCTTCACTGGTGCAACTCAAGAACATTTCCTCTGGTCCTGCCCTTATTCCCTGGGAGCACAGCCTGACCCTCACCTGGCTGTCCCCTCCTGTCAGGGAGTTGTGCAGAGCCACAAGGTCCCCCCTGAGCCTCCTTTTCTCCCGGCTGAGCCCCTTTCCCATCTCCTTCAGCTGCTCCTTGTTCCAAGTTGTGCTCTCAAACAATTTTGTTTCTGTGCAGGCTTGTAGGTTCTCGCCTTTAAGATTCACTGCATGCACATTTAACACGTTTCCATATTAGAAGTCCAACTTTTCTCATCATGTGCTATTACAATTGATTTTAACATCTGTTTGCTAACTGGAACGTTAGTAAAATTCAGCATTTTAAAAGAGAATTCTTTCCCAGCCTTTAAAATGGTGACAGTAAAGCAGATGTTTTTGTTTAAAACAGTATATAGAGGCACATGAAAACTGACTGTGGAAAAAACTTTCTGTACTTTCATCTTTACTGTCTTTCAGTAACTTGCCAAGCACATCATCTCAGCCTAGAAGCTGGATTTTGTTTTTCAAACTACAGTCCATAAAATCTGGAAGTGAAGGTGAGATCCATCTGCCCAGAAGCCAACTGCAGGATCAGAAGGAGGGGTGTAAACCACTGTTCCAGAGCAATGCACAATTGTTTCCCATATGACAATGAGATATTTTTTCCTTAGATTTCCATTTTTATGACACCATCATATACTCAGATAAACTTAAAAAATAAATGCCACAGTTCCTATTGTAAAAGTGTTTAATTCACATATCTATATGTTAAACGCACATATTTTCATAAAAAATATGATGAACATTAAGAAGTATTTGCATCTGTATCATCCTCTTTATCATCATTATAAGATATTTAAGTTCCAAAGGCTGAAGAGAGATTCATGCATGTGGGGAATGGGAAAAAAAAAACAACAAATCCAAACAGCAACTTTATCCTACATTTTTAGGTATAAATACACAGGTATTAGTATTTATATGTGTAAATGTACACTCTTTCTCTAACTGCCATGTATGACTTCTACCAGCTGTTTTACCTTAGCTTTCCCCTCTGTACCACATAAGGTTGAATTTTATGGTGAGTTTTAGGTTTGGATTGGGTGTGTGGATCTGAACAGACTCCCAAGGGCCCCACCTTGATGCTTGAGTGCAGTGTGGAGCAGAGGGGGATTTTTCTTGGAGGAAACTAATCTGAAACAGAA
Organism: Rhabdornis inornatus; assembly: GCA_013397075.1. Classification (NCBI taxonomy): domain Eukaryota; kingdom Metazoa; phylum Chordata; class Aves; order Passeriformes; family Rhabdornithidae; genus Rhabdornis; species Rhabdornis inornatus. Next base: position 251,020 of record VWZS01008170.1, on the reverse strand, counting down.
CTCTCCAGGATCACCTGATCTGCTCCATCAGCTAATGGGCTGTCAATATACAGGACCAGGAATAAGCTAGTCTGAAATAAAATATGCCCAAATGCCTGTCACAGACCTTAGAGGAATCATGAGTTCTGCTAAAATACAGATTATTCCACTTTTTAAAGCAGTCTCCATGTCTTGTCAGGATCGTATTGCTTTTCTGTATTTATTTTGGTCACACTCCCCAGGTGTGTGTGTCCCCACACATTCCTTGTTACTCCATGGGGACTCTTCAAAGTTCAGGTGCTGTCCAAACCCCTTCTTTCTTCTTGTAGACACATGATCCAAAAAGGTCCTTCCCATTGTAATCTAACAAAATCAGAGTCCTGGAGATGATTTGTTCAGGCATCCAGATGCCAAATGAAACTATGACAGGACAAGCCCAGCTCCTTCTTTCTCCTAAGACTGACAATAACAGAACATTTTTGCATATAAAATAGCTGGATGTGTTTTAAATGAAAACAGAGAGCTCGGTTAGTATGCAAGAGGTTATGTGTACGTAACAGAATTGCAGAGTGGACCTGTATCATACATTTTTTACAAAAAGATCAAGCTCCATACCAGTTTTATTTACCTCACTCCTCTTTTATCAAAAATATAGATAGATGTTATGTCCTGGGTCTGTAAGTTAGCCAGTACTTTTCTTATTATTTCTGTATTTATAACCAAGGGGCTACTTTTACTATAATCATAAATTATTGTGAACATGTATTCCTTAAATGTGCAAACCCTGGAACAGCATTCTTTCAATGCTCGTGGAAAAGTTCATACATTTATCTTCCTAGTGAGCCCAAAATCTTCACTAATGTCAGTGGACTTCTTTAGAGAGGGAGCACTCGTTATAGTAATTCCACCCACTTGGTGTTTGAAAGGTTTCAGAGATATTATGAAATTTAGGACAGTCTTAAAAATCAAAGGTTTGCCCCCCTTATGTTGATACAACAGTATGGATTAATTTAGAAAGATGTACCTATACATAGCTCACATGTAAATATAATTCAAATTTATATAAATATATACAAAATAGTCTTGGCATTTATATTGATTTAAAAAAAAGAAAACAAACACAAATCCTTGGGGTTCAGAATAAATCAAGACTCTACGTATTTTTTTTTATATTTTTAGCATTTTCTGGCAACAAGACAAGCTTGTTGCAGGCTTTGGGTGGCATTCTTTAGATGTGGAAAAGCAAGGGAACTGACACTGCAGTGCTGCCTTTTGCTCTGGAGGAATTGCACTGTTTTGCACACTTGCATCTGGGCAGCAGAAAATAATTTCTAATTATTTATATTTTTTCGCGAAGTTTTTTTCGGGGGATTTCACGATTTCCCGAAAGTGGCGTGATGGATGCTTCACTTTGACATTGCTGCCCTCTAGTGGTCTTGTTAAGGTTTCCATGTTTTCAGGAAAGCCTTGAAAAACAAATACTGCATTAAATCTTTGTTTTGATCAAGCAACTGAGAAGGTGTTAATATTTCCATCTATGCAATCTGGCATATTCTCTTACCAGTGTATTGAGTAAAATGCTTTTCACTGGCAAAACTATGTAGTAACTTGTAATTATTGCAGATGCAGCCAAACAGGTATCACTGGAATGCAGGTCTCCTTTGCATGTTACCATAGAAGTCATTCCTTCTTCTTGAAGAAGAGCTAAAACCAACACCTACAGAATGCCTTTAAAACCCAAGTAAAATTTGCAGATAAGGAAAATTGAAAAATAACCTTTCACTTTCAGGTGAAAAATGCCAAAGAGCTCAGTTTCTAATAGCTGGCTTCTCCCAATGCACTGCTTTCCTGTCCTGCCCAAGGTTTTTTTTTTTTCTTCAAATGTCCTAGTTTGGAGACAATCTGTATCTTACAGATTTGACCTTTCTGGATGTGTTGTGGTCATTTCCAGTTCTCCTGGAGGCAGTCTGAAATAACCTGCAAGTGGCAGTTCCACCTGGATATTTTTCATTATTTTGTGTCAAGTTATTTTGTGACTCTTTCCTGACATAAGTCAATGACATGTCACTTGCTTCCAGTTTACATTTCCTGATTTTAAGCATTTCTGTGTTTCCTGCACTTCTTTGCTGTACCTAGAAATCTGTGCCTCTCTAAAACATGTCAGCGGGTATTGCTGTGCTTCTGCTGAAATACTTAAACTGTAATTTCACTTAGGCCACATGGGATTTACAAACCAGACACACCCAACAAGTAGGAGAAGCATGTGGAAAATGCATACACAAAGGGCCCAGTCATCCCTTTTTGGCAGTATCTGGGCAGATACATCACTCTAATTAAACTGGAAATGGGCTACGCCTCCACACAGAGATCCTGGGATCCTCCATGAAACCACTCCACACAGGGATCCTGGGATCCTCCATGAAACCACTCCATGCAGAGATCCTGGGATCCTCCATGAAACCACTCCATGCAGAGATCTGGGATCCTTCACACTCCACACAGAGATCCAGCTGGAGAACACAGTGCGGGTGTGACACTGTCTGTTACTCTTAGGTGGAGCAGAACAAGGGGCTCCCATTCCACTGATATTCCCAGATCCCTGGGTCAGAGAGGGTTATTGAATTACAGTCTAACCTCCTTTTCTCAAAAGTTTTTACCTCTAACCCAAAACAATTTAACCCAGTGACATCTTTTGTTAAAATTAGGAATTTTAATTTTGTGCTACCGTGGGTATATGGGGTTCCACCAATTATTTGTAAGGAGTCTATGAAAACTAACAAGGAAATAGATCTATAAGCCAGTATTTGCCTTCTTCTTACAGATATACCTTTTGTCCCCAAATTAAAGAATAAGGTTAGCATTTTCACACTCTGGAATATTTTCTTTTTTGATCATAAAGGCTCTACTCAGTGCTAGTTGGTAGAAATCAATTTCTTGGTGCCTGGTGGTGGATCACAGCCTTCATCTCTCCAGATCTTAAAGATTTTGCTGTAGAAAAAATATTTAACTGATGCTTAGTAGTGTTCATCCACCCTCCATGGATATCACTGGGGATTTGTCTGTACCCTAGACCTGTACTGCAGATTCCCAGTTGGCATATATATATATATATATATACACACACACACACATATATGGATTAGATTTTGTGAACCTCTTCTGTCCTGAAAGCAATCTGGCATGCCATGGCAGAACTCCACAACAGCTAATTTATGCTGCTGGGAATAACCCAGTGATTGACACTTTTTAGCAGGAAATATGGGTCTTTTTTCCCTTCTGGGTTTCAGTTCTTTTGGAAGTTCTTTCTACACAGCAGCCAGGATTTTTATAAATGCAAAAATAAAGCTTAGAAGAGGAGAAACTTTCAATCTGTTCTTTCTGCTTTTCTCGCCACCTTTGGGAGCTCCTGTCTGAGATCACCCAACTACTTATTTTTTATCCCCTTGTGATTTACCTGTCTGGGCTCATTACTCCAAGCCATGGCTGTCACAAAACCATGGCTTGGGCCTGTCTTGTGCTGTCCCAGTGCCTCAGTACTTTGCCAGGTTACCCGTCTTGTCTTGTAATCTTGTGCACAAGGAATTAACCTTCTTTTTTTTCACCTTTATCTGGCAAGTGTTTTCTGAGCAAACTGTCAGACACAATTGGTTTGCAGATATTCCCCTGCTCTCCTGGTTTGGGTGAATGAATCAGGTGAATTAGAGGGAAAAATGCAAATCATTCTTCTATGGCTGTCTGAGCTCCTGGTATCTGTAATGTGAGGATGTGCTGAGCAAGGCCCTCAGCTGGTAAAGGATGGGGTGAGGTCTGAATATTTGGAGTAGCAGAGGGAGAAGACTCAAAATCTGCCTCCTGTAAAGTGTTGGGCAATGAGGAACTTCCACCTAGCTCAGAAGGAAAAGGAATCTCACCCCCTCCAAGAAGAACACTGGGAGAAAAGCTTTTTACATTTTACCTTGACTTATTTCAGGTCCCAGAAAATGTCTAATTTAGGCCAAGCTCCAAACAATATCTTTCCTGGCGATGTTGTTTCAGGGTGATGAATAGGGTAGGTTTAAATGGATTTTTATCCCTTTATCCCCAGGAACTTTGGCACAGATGAACGACCCAGAAGGCCAGCTGAGTTAAGACTGCACAAGTGACCAAGAACATCTTGCTCCAGTTCCACAAAAACATCTCAAGGACTTTGAGACAACATGAGTATGGGTTGCTAGATAAATTTCCAAAAGCCCTTGCAAGGGTAGTTTGGGACATAAGTAAATTCATCCTAGGAAACACAATGTCATCTGCTGCAAAGGGTTGGAGTGCAAGGAGAGGGCAGGAAGCTGTAGCAACCTGGAATGAAATGGAAGAGATTTGGATTTACCAAAGAGGCCTGGTCTCATTTTTAATTTCTCCAAACTGTGCCCTAGCTCCTGTGGACTGGGAGGAATCTCACTGGAAATAGTGTTTGTAGGAGTCAAGATAACACGGTATGAGAGAAAGAAAATCCATCCCACTAGGATGGGAGAGTGTGAGAGGTGATGATGTCCTGAGGGCACACAGAGTCTGTCATCAGCAAAATGCACAGCTGTGTTATCACCTCACTTTCCCAGAGTATTATTTCATTTTTGCTGGTAGGGGAAGATAAGGCTGGCTCAGCCAAACCATCAGGCTTGTATGTGCTTTTCCATATGAGCCCTGCAGCAGATCAAAGGCAGTGAGTTCACCAGCCAGAGGAACTGGGACCTGCCTAGAAAATCAGCATCTTCTTTCCTGCTCAGGATAGCAGAACACAATCAGTGGTAATCTTTTACCGTGCCCAGGAAATCATGAAACAAGGTATATGTTGTTTCCATGCACCTTCATTTAGTGCCATCTAACTGGCCTTCACTGCAGGCACTGAGACAAAGAACAGCCCCAGTATGGATGTCCCAAAATGACTGGTTTTCTCCCCATTATGGCCTGCAGTAAACCACACCTAACAACCCATCTATTAAGCTGATTGTGTTTGTATCATAACATATATCTGGGCAGGCTACTCTAGGAGCTACTTATATTAAATTTTAACATGTTAGGGCTTATTTCTAACGCAGGAGTTTCCTTAGGGTTCTGAGTAAGGAAAGGTCTCTCAAGGGAAGGTTTTGCTCTTAGTGCTGCCTACAGTTGCCCCAATGTCATATAAGATGCCCAGGGATACATAATACATGTACTAGGGTCTGGCAGGATCTGTACATTGATCCAGGGTCTGTAGGGCCTGGCAGCCTTGAGAAATAAAAAGAGGTGACCAATGGGACAACCTGCAGCACTTGAAATGACATGGAGACTTCTGTGTTTATGTAGCCAAGTACTGTTTTTACAGTTATTAAGTTTGAGGAGCAGCACTTTTCCCCCCTCCAGGAGCACCCAGAAACTGTCAGCAACTGATTAAAAATCAAAGTATGACCTAAAGTGTTACACTTTCGCATGAAATTCATTACAGTGTTGATTTTGACCTGTAAAGAGCCAGTTACCTAATACAACAAGAAATGTTTGCATTTGGGGGCTTTTCCATTTTTTTCTATATTAAGTGGAATGGGCAAATCCTTTTTTTTTTTTTGGTTGAACTTGGCCTTAAAAATACACACTCCTGCACCACCCCATCAGCACAGAATTATCTCTGATGCATTAGAAAGTATGAAAAACCCTTCAAAAGCTCATTTTAAGCCAAACTGCAGCTGGCACCTTGGAATGAAATGCATTAGGTCTTCAGCCTGATTGGAGTTGAAGAATACAAGCCATAAACCAGTGAGAGCATGTCCCATCACATCCTCCTGGTGTGTTTGTGTGCTGAAACTCCACAGGCTTGCAACACTTTTAAGTGAAACTGTTCATTAAGCAGCCAGAACTGGTTTGTTGGGTTGTCTTATGTTTTGGCAGAGCAGCCCTTTTTACCTTTCATCCAAAGGAGATCCAACAGCAATAAAAAGCAGGAGTCTGTCCTCTGTTTCTGTAGAAAAATAGGTGTCTGATGGGGATTCTCCTCTTCTTCTCCACCGAGCAAGTGGCCAGATATAGCAAGGAGGGTGAAGTTTTCACAATCCAAGAATCACATGGTGGGCACAAGGATAGGTGACGAGGTGAATGAGGGAAGCCCTGAGGAGCTTAGGGAGGTGCCTGAGGTTCCACAAATTCAGGTGGCAGTTCCAGAGTTGTATTCTCTGGTTCTTGTACAGCCCACAGGCTCAGAGCTGGGGTCCCAGCAGCAATGCTCCCAGCAGTGGGGCAGCTCTGTGTGTGACTTTCCGGGAATTGTTCCCAAGGCACATCCGTGTGCAGTTGCACAAACCAGGGCTCCTCGGACCGGAGGGGGGCCGTGTCTGTGGGAAGGCTTCAATGGTTGAGGTGCCTGACAACAGGAGCAGGAAGGAAATGAGTCATTCAACCTTTCTGCTTTGGCTGCACCGGGCTTGCAAAACTGATGAGGAGGCACCAAAACCCAATAAAATACTTCCTCAGTGGGCAACTTGTGTGGTTCTTTCTACATCCTGATATCACCTTGGTGTTTTCTTTTCCAAAACCCAAATAACACCACTGGCCAGAGGAATGAGGCTGCATTTGACTCTGTCAGGTGTATAAATGTGTGATTTTGGGAGTGGCAGTTGTACTTTTATATATAAACTTGAGTTCTACTTTGCATTTAAAGCAAAGGTTCATTATTCCGTTTGTAAGAAAGAGAGAGATTGTGATCTCAGACTTAAAACACCACCTCTCTGAAGGCTATTTACTCTATTTTGAGATACTTCAACATCTTAATTTGGTCTACTTCATCCTTTTCAAAGGCTCCTCTCTCTTCAGTGACAGTTTATTGAATTGTGCTCCTAACTTTCATCTTATTAAATGAAACTAGATCCAATAAGAAGTTACATCAGAGGTGATGAAGACTCTTTTTGAATACACTTGAAGAGATTTTGCAAGTTCATCCTTTTATTCATTTAGGAACTATCTTAATCTAAAAATGAATCTAGTAATAAATTTCCATCTAGTCTGGCTTGGTTTTTTTTCGGCCCTAAGTTTCAGTTTGTGTTGTTCTCTTCATCTCATGTTTGGCTATTCAAAGAGCATGGCTGTTTATAAATTAACACCAAAAATGCTGGCAGTCCATTAGGACCAGGGAGATACAGGAATTCCTTGCATACCTTGCATCTGCTCTGGAGATGTTAGGAGTTCAAGAACGTTTTCTGATTCTGTATGACTTGTTCAGAGGGAGGTGGAGGGAAGTCTGATGTCGCTGTGTTTATGTAAAGCATAGCTTTAACTCTTTGGGATCAGAAGTAAAAGTGCATTACTTGTAACATCCCTGATTACCTGTGTTGCACACTCTGGAATCACAAGATCCTCATGTGTAGTTTAAACTTGTGGGGCATTCTTATATCTAGTAGGATTTTCTATAACATTGGTGTAATTCAGACTTTCCACCTTTTCTGCACATTTAAAAGTCACATGAACCGGCTAGAGTGAAAAAAGCTGCAATTAGGTAATGATCTGAACAATTGCATCTAATTATTGTGATTATCCCAGTTGCAGGGAATTAAGCTGACAGATGAAGTATATTAAAAGGAACCATTATGACATTAATCATCAACCCTCCCCCATACTTAACCTATATACCCCAGTGCTATGGGCTGGAAAGAGACAATAGTGCAAGAAAGAAGAGAAACATGTCAAGCATTCCAGACAGCAGATGATTTGGCCTAAGGACTGTGGTCTTTTAAGGTTAGAAATGAGTTTGCTGACCTGGACATCAGTGGTTGTGAAGCTTGGGGTCTGTGCTCAGCTGTAATCTGGGATCAGAGAATCAAAGAATCACTAAGAGTGGAAAAGCCACCAAGATCATTGAGCCTGTGTCCACCACTAAGCCCTGTCTCTGCCTCCTGCAGCCACATCCGCGTGGCTTTTGAACACTTCCAGGAATGCTGATTCCACAGCTTCCCTCTAGAGTCTGTTCCTTGGAGTCCTTCCAATGCCTTGGAGTGCCTTTAAGTGAAGGATTTTTTCCCAATATCTAATCTGAACCTCCTCTGGTGGAATTTGAGGCCATTTCCTCTCATACTGTCAAATATCAGAAGGAGCCATTAATGGATGAAAGCAGCAGGACCCTGGGACCAATCTCCTTATTGTTCTTCTTTCCAAACAGAGATAATCACTCTGTGTAATGTTTTCATTGCAGCAAGTCTAGTGCATCATTAGTTTCCCCAATTAGGTTATTGTTTCTCACTCATGCAACAATAACTTCGTGTTAATGGTCAGATTCACAAAATCATCCACACAGTTATAAATGATAGCATTGTGTGGCTGATCCGTGGTGTTTACAGATGCACTGAACTGAGCAGCTGATGAAATTAATGCACCGTGTTTTCTTCGAGCTTCTCATTCACTGTTAATAGATGAGCTTTTCAGAGCTTAAAAAGAAGTCTCTAGGGTCCCCTCCCCCCAAAAAAGTCTTCCTATAACTGTTTTAAACTAAATGTACTTTTCTGTACAACTCTCTGGTAAAGAAATTTTCGTTCTCCCAGAATCAAAATATTTAAAGTCAGAGAATTTAACATAAGAGAGCCTACTTAAACCTACATTTGTTAAAGCATGGGAATGCATAAAAATTACTCTCAGAGACTCATAAAATCTGTCCTATAGTAGGAGAAGTGAGGTAAACAAATGTGAAATAAAACTTTCAGCACAAAATTAGTCTGAAAACAAAATTGGTAAGATGTCCAAATATCAAGTACTGTCAGACTGATGTAAAATTATTTAACTGTCTCCTTTATACTGAAATTCCTAGAGTTTTAATGAACTCCTTGGAATAAGCAGAGGAACCTAGAACTTTAATTTCTAAATATTATGCATAATCTTGCTTTTAATTCTATTTTCCTATAAGTTTTCAGCCTGAAATCAATGTGAGACTTGTTGAACTGGCAACTCTCTTAAGTCTTTAATTGTGAACATACAGTAATAATTACTCCTTTGATTGTTTTATTGCTTTATTTGGTGGTTAGAACTGCTCCTGATTACTTATTCTGAGTGGAGGGAAAACCCTTCGAGATACTTAAGATACAGTAAGTCAGGTAGGCATATTTCTGGCTTAGCAAGTCAAATTTATCTTCTGCTCAAGCAGAAATACCTCATTAATTTTTATGGGACTCGTACAGGATTCTGCCAGCAGCAGGTTTAGCTTTACACATCCCAGCATCTGTTGCTTCCTTTTCCTGTGGCCATGTACAGCTCTCCTAAATGGGAGTAACTGCTGCAATAAATGGTTTAAATGCAGATGTATACATCAATATCATTTACTCTGAAGGTACTTTGGCATAGCTGTCCAGGGTGATAAACAAGGCATCTGGCTGTCCTTCCCATTTCCTGAGCTGCATGATACTGGTGTTAATTCCATTCCAGCCTAGTTTATAAACTTCAGTGAATTAATCTGTCCAGTGACTCGTCCATAAACCCAGTAATTTCACTGTTCTCACAGTCATAAATCCCATTCATGAGCTTTATTCAGTTTATCTCCTGAGGGAACCTGATTTCCAAATGTGCTGATCTCCACCAGCTCCTGTAGATCCATGAGGCTGCTCTTCCCCACTGTTCAATGTGTTCCTTGCAAGTGAGGGACCAGCAGCTGCTGCAAACCTGGGAGTGCTGGGAAAATTTGCCGATAGATAAGTGTGGGGTGGAGTAGACTCAGTGGCAGGATCAGGCCTAAGAATCCCAGGCCTTGAATGGGCAGGGAAGTGTTAGCAACAAGAGCTATGTCCACCTAATGAAAGACAGCACTGATAACCAAAGAGTATTTATTGCCTTTACAGCAGGTGCGTCACCAGGGCACTGGAGCTGGCCTCCCAAAGGGGTGTTCAGGCTCCTTGGTGAGACTTCTGGCAGTTCCCAAAATGTAAAAGGCAACTGACAATTTGACATTTGGCTGTCCATCAACTATAGACTTACTTATTCAGCCTACTGGAAGGTGTCCCTGCCCTTGGCAGGGGGTTGGAACGAGATGAGCTTTAAGGTCTCTTCCAACCCAAACTATTCCATGATTCTATGAATCTATTTATATGAGAGTAGAATTTAGAGAGACTTGATGATCTGAGGATGGTAGCACACCCCATCTAAACTAGTAAACAGACTGGGAAAAGACAGAAAAACAAACATTTCAGTGGACAGCCAGACCATAAGTAAAGTGTTTGAGAATTCCTGTCCCACTTCTGCATTGACATGAACTCTATTTAATATGACATTTTCTTTTGTGTCAGTTTTTGTAATTCTCCTGCTAACAAAAACCAGCCCCACGTGGCTGCCAAAGCTCCCTGCTGGCTGTATAACCCCCAGATGCTTCTTACACTCTGTAAGCGTGGCAGAAATCCTGAGTCCTTTTTGCAAAGCCAACAAAGACCTTTGCTGTTATCCTTTGGAGAGGTGCTTGGGAACATTTCAGTGGGGTGAGGAGGGTGTGTGTGAGATTCTGAAGGGCAGAGGGAGCCAGGAAGCATCTTCTGCATTGGAAACACTTGGTGTTCGGGTGGTGTAGCATTCCTCTGAGATGAAAAGCTGCTCCTTCCACTGTGTGCAATTAAGTCAACACTTGAGTCAGGCTTTCGGAATGGAGACAGGTAAACTGCTTTGCTGTAGGTTTGCTGTGATTTATGGTTCACTGTGGAATCAAACCCTGCAAACATTTTTGGCTCTGAGCTCTGAGACCGCTCTTTGCTGTCTGGGCTGGGCTGTGTGTACAAAACAAAGGAGGAGAATGCAAAGGGGTGTAGGAGTGAGAGAAATGGGAGATCTCCTTGCCTTTGCAGGGCTCCAGTTCAGCTGATGATCTTGGCACCTTTACATACAGACATCTGTGTTAGAGGGTGTGTTACAGAGGCTCCTCACCCAGCCTGCCTGACATTTAACTCCTTCCAGCCTCACCTCTGTGGCTGGAGAGCAAAGGGGATAGTCAAGATGTGTCCTGGCTTTAGGCCTTGCTCCTCAGTAAAATACCACAGCTCTGACCTTGTACTTTTCAGGTGGCAGCTTTGCTTTGGGAAGGCAGTGCCAACCCCCAGCCTGTCCCCAGGCCTAGAAATGCCTTGACTTTGCTTCTCTATGAGCACAGTAGTGATAGTGTGGACAACAAAAAAATGCATATTCACATGACATTCTTAAATTTCTATATTATTCTTAGAATATTTTTATTAGTAGGATTTCTGCAGCTCACAGAAGCCCAGTAGCTCCTCACATCCCTTTAGTTTCATTGTTATTCTGGATGAATATTGTTTTCAGCAATACAAAAGAAAGGGAATTCAAGCATATGCAGAAATACAACTCAAAGGACTGTAGCCTTCTGAAACAAAGCTGTGATGACACCTGTGCAGTGGGATATCTAGTTCTGGGTGTTTGCTGCAGCCTATCAGTGCTCTGATGGTGACTGCTGTACTTTCTCATGAATGTAAGAAGTGCAAGACTGTCTGTTACTGCCTGGCTTGCTCTGAGCACACACACACGTCAAGCCCATCAAGGATTTAGAAATGGTGATGACTTAGCTTAGGGTGGCAGAAAGGTCCCCAAGTGCTCCAAGCAGCCTAAGTGGTGATGCTTCTGGATGTGCACAGAAGCAGGGAGAGTAGATGGAATTGCAAAAATTTAAAAGTCAGGCAAGGTATTGTGAGACCTCCCGACAGGCACCATTTGGATGTGGTACGTGGGGTTATGGTTTAATGGTGAACGTGATGGTACTGGGTTAATGTTGATGATCTTGGGAGATCTTTTCCACACTTAGCGATTCTATGGTTCCAGCTTCTACTTCAGCTATGACCATGGAAAAGGCAGCAGGGCAAGAAGATAGCACAAGGAGATACAGTGGGCTCTCATGAAGGGGTAAATCAGAGGATGATCTTCAAGTCCCAAGGCATGATGGCAGAGAAGCTCAGTTGTGTTTTCTCGGTGAAGCCCTGTCCAGCCTGAGGTAATGATGGCTGTGTTCACAGCAGTGTTCTGTTGTGTTCACATTGTACCCCGTGCTGCTGTGAAGAGGTTCTAACCACAAGATGGTCCATGTAATTTCTGGGAGTAATGGAGCTCTCTGACACTGCCCCCTTTGCCACAGAGGGCACAGGGACACTGACCAGTCCATCTCTAAGTGAGGACTTGTGCCAGGCAGTGTGAGAACACAATGGGGTGTGACACGACACAGAGAACAGGGAAGGAGTTATTACAATGCCATTTTGAAAATACCACTTTCAAACTGCTCTTCTCTCCTTTTCCTCTCTTGTGAAAACCATCATGTCCTCATCACCTCAGCTTTACTGGAGCTTCCAGTCTGGCTGGCTTCTCCAGCAGCCTTCCTGTAACTCCCTCCAGTACTCTTCCCCATCAGCTGAAAGGGCGGCAGGTTGTGAAGTGTCCTCCCAGGATCCCTCTACCTTGAGGCTTTTAGGGCTGGACCAGGAATCTTCTGGGTGCTTCCAGCTGCTGTCCCGCCTGCCAGCAGCTGCCAGTTTGCCCCATCTGAGTCAATGTCTGTGAGTTTGAAAAAGGGATGTTCCTTCTTGGGTCCTTTGGAAAGTGTCTAGCAGGACATGAGCCCTCTCCATGCCAAGCTGGTGACTGTGAGATAGAAGAGTGGACTTGGGAGGAGTCATGGGGTGAAATCTCTCCTCTTTTTTGTTCCACTTGTTTGGCTTTGTTAGTTTGTCCTAGCATGAGGAGTTTTGCTATATTAGGGCTGTTTTTCTTGGGTGGTGGCAGCAGCCCTGTATTTGTGGACCATAAAACTCTCTGTGAGAAAGGTCTGGGTTTTCAGAGGAGCAGCCCAGTCCCTGGCAGGGACAGACAAACTGTCCCAAAGTATTTTTCACTGCATGTTTTCTAGATCTGTCACCATCAGAAAGAGACTACTTCTTCTGTCAGTGGAACTGCTGAGGAGAGAGGGCTTTGAATCTTCCAGTAACTCCATCAAGTGTTTCCATCAGGATGACCTAAATAACCAGAAACATACATAAACAATAACAAACCAATTACTAAAACACATTCAAATAGAGGCAAACTTTTTCTCCCCACACTAGCTTCCTTTCCTTTTCCTCTCCCTGTTTGCTATCATCATCTTTCTACCCTTCAAAGAGACTTAATTCAGGAGGAGAGAACAGAGTGGAAGAAATCAGTTCCACTCACTAAAAGCCTCAGGACAGTGCAGTTTTTTCTGTCTCGCTGTCTCAAGTGCAAAGCTCATAACTTTTTTTCTGCCCTAAGCTTATGCCTTTGCAAGCGTTTGCGGTTACAGTTTCTATTTCTACACTGGCAAGTTCTGACCGGGTTTTTTTTTCAAACCCGTGAAGAGAATTATGCCTTCACCAGCATCTAAAAGCTCACTAGCCCTAAACTCTGGCCTGTGGCCTGCGCTTAAGACCCTTTCCTTGACTTGCGGACCACCGAGGATGGATCCAGAGCACGAAAAAGTGTCAGCCACAGGAAAAGCAGCATGGCTGGGAAGCTCCAGCAGCATCAGCAAGGGCAGGAGGAGGCCGGGCCAGCGGCGGAGACGCCGAGTTCCTGGAGCAGGGAGGAGCCAGCAGCAGAGCAGCGCTTGGCCGCGGTCGGAGCGCTGGGCAGGCAGCGGCGTGCGGATGCGGGAGAGATAAATGAGAAGTCACAGGCAGGACGCAATTCCAGCCCAGGGCGAGGAGCAGCCCCTGCGGAGGGAGCTGCGGTCGGGGATCGCTGGAGCCAGGAGCAGGGGGAGCCGGGCGGCTGCGGCCCCGCAGCAGCGCTGAGCGCTGGGCACAGCTGCTGGCCGGAGCGCTGCTGCTGCTGCTGCTGCTGCTGCTGCTGCCGGCTCCTGCTGCAGCCATGGAACCCAATGGCACATTCCTCGCCTGCAACAGTAAGTCTGGCCAAGTGTTTTCAGCCCTCTTATCTTGTCCAACAGCTTTGTTTTCCCTCCTCTCTTCTCCTCCTTTCTCCGCTTCTCTCGTTTGGATGTAATGGGACGTTTCGTCGCTGTTACGGGTTTTTCTCTGTTAATCTGTGTTGGTGGGAAGGGTGAGTTGGCTGGGGAAGCATCTGCAAGTTCAGAGGAGTGGATCCAGATCTCCTCCCCTTAATGGGAAACTGAAAGCGGGATGGCTGCTCTGCTGAATAAACTCTGTGGGCTCTGCTGTCTCCACCAGAGCCTGGATAAACACCTGAGCTCAGGGGCTGTCCCCATGACACTGCAAATATTTAAGTACAAAATAAGTAATGTTTCTTAAAAAAGAATTTCTCTCTGCCCTTGCAGCAAGTGAGATTTATTCGTGTCGAGTCTGGGAGGCTTGTCTAATACACAGGGTAATGAAATATTCCCCCTCGTTCCCTCACCTGACTTTATGTATTGCTTTGTTACCCTTTCATTGTATTCTACTTACTCTGAGGAGCAGAAACAACTCAGGGCTGTGACAGCTACAGGTTGAAATGGAATATTTTGATCCCCAAGAAATGGGAAAAGCCTCCAGTATTTCTTTTATTTCATGAGATGGGTGCTTTCTTACTTCAGACATGCTATAAACAAAAATAAACTGATAGAACAATAAGTGATTACCCATGAACATAATCATTTAGTGTTACCAGCAGAAATGTGAAAAGATTCCCCCAGGCTGATTAAATCTTCACTCTGATTTTCCCAGATGGTAGAAATCTGACAAGAGGGTGAACTAGAGGTTAATGTTATAGTTTTTGTAGGTATCTCATTCATTATACAGCCACTGGGGAAAGAAAGCTAAGAAACACATCTGGAACTGTTAAAACATTTCCCATTTTGGCCTGTGGGTTATTTTTCAGTGAATATTATTTAGTCCTCTGGGTTTGGGAACCAAGAAGAATTCAGTGGCTGGTAATCTATTTTTTTGTCTGAAGCAGAAAAATACACAAATGTTGAATGAGCCAAGAATTTTTAAAAGTATTTACTGAAATTCTTTGACACATAACACACACACAAGTGCCAAAGTCACTCCAAATGCCAGGCTACTTAGACAAGAGGGGTTGCTCACATGTGGACTTCTTAGCAGGATCAGACTTGTGATATGTAGTTTGTCAGAAATGTATGATACTGTGAGTTGTGGATATGCTTTGTCCCTGGCTCTGTGTTGAAACTCAGTTTTTTTCTTTCAGTTTCAAAGTAGATACAACAACAGCTGTATTTACCATGTCAGAATTAATGTGGGCTATTAATACTCTTTCTTTTGCCTCATGAAGTTGGTTTGTTTCTGAACTGGGAGCCCTTGTGCTCGAAGATTGTAGAATAGCTAATTTGTGCTATGCCTTATTCTTATACACTGACTTTTTACCCAAGACACTGTGTATATTGTGAGGGGAATGCCCTCTGCCACAGTCCAGGGGGAGGATCAGCTTGTAAAATCCTACAAGACAGGCCATTCCCTTGTTTCGTCTGCCAGCAAGTCCTCAGGATTAACATCTATATTGAAATTTCCAAATGAATCATCTCCACCTGCCCTTGTGAGCTGGGAGCACTGAGGAGGCTCCTTCTGGACTTCAAGCTCCATGGGTGGAGGTAATGCAGCTTGGGATCAGCTGGGGTCTGCTCTGGAGCAACTGGTGACTTTAATCTCCTTTCCTGGCAACAAAATGCTCCCAGCACCCAGCTTTGATGCAGGTTGTGCTTGGTGCACTACGTGGGAGTTTTGTGAACCATAGTTCTCCATGGTCCAGGGGAATTTGGGATAATGACACATCTCATTACATTAAATAGTCAACATGTCCCTTTTTCAGACAGGACAAGTAAAATTCACTTTGGGTCATTTTTATTTTGTCACAAAAGCTGCTAAATTTTCCATCTGAGCAATGTCTTTTAGTAAAACTAAAGCCCAGAGTTGGTTCTGAGATTGTTGCCAGTGTGTAAAGCCCAAAAGTAGCTAAGGCAGGGCCAGAGGATGCTTGGGGGAAAATAGATTTTAATGAGGAAATGAGAAAGAAAGAAGAGGGAAATGCAGTCACTTAGAAAAGTGCTGCAGGTAGCAGAGATGAAAGGATTCAGCCAACTACAAGGAAAAGCAAGAGGGAGAGGTGTGTGGGGAAGAGATGGTTTGTTAGGAACTGAAACTCAGCTGCCTAAATAGGCAGTGCTGGGAGCCAAAGGTGTCAATGATTTGGGAGCAAAGTAGAGTTTCCTGTACAGGGACATCAATTAAAAAAGGTATTTTGGAAGGAAAGCTGCAGATAAACACTTGGTGATTTGATAACACAGGGTGGGTTTCAGCTGGGTCAGTGCCAGTATCCCTCAGAAATTTTAGGCTTACAGGGATCTAGACAAGAGGATTGTATCCTGTTCCTTCCTGGCCCCTTGTTGGCACTGTAGATAATTAAATGCTGCAGACTGACCCCCAGCCATGTGTCTCTGAGGTCCTTCCTGTGGGTGGAGGGTCTCAGTCCTCACTCAGCCAAGCCACCAGACCAGAAGGCTGCAGATCTTGGTCAGACATAGAGGTTTTTTCATTAAGCAGGCAGAGAAGATTTTGATACAGCTTCTTCTAAACTGAAATACTTCCACAACTTGAAAGAGCCAGCCTAAACACTGTGTGTGGGGAAATTCTCACACCTTGGGCTTCCCCTCACATTATACCTTTTAAAGTCCTGTACTGAGGTACCACACAACAAGTCTCAGTGTCTGGTTTTGGCTAGAGTTACAGAAATTCCAGATAAATCCCTTAGGGAAAAAAAAATAGAAAAATATTTTTTTCTAGTTTTGCATAATTCAGTTGTGCAATTTAATTATTGCACAAATTTTGCCCTGCTACAGAATGTTGAGAATGACCTGCATTTTGTCTATGGAAGAAATTTCAGCTCCTGAAGAAAATGTTGAGTAAAGCTGTTAGGTGGCCTTTAAAAAACAAGGCTGGGACCCACCTAGAACTGACTTTGGGTTTATGAAGAGAACATCTTCATCAGCATGTTCCCAGAAACATGACTTGGGAGTTGGGCAACTGAGCTGCTCAAGTGCTCCTGGCTGCTGATCCTGGTCCTATCCATCAAGTTGATATTCGTCTTTTCAATTACTTTCTTTCCACACCAGCTACTGGGAAAGTTGTAATTTATTGCAAGCCAGTATTTTTTTTTACACTCTTTGCAGCCAAATCTCTATGTGCACTGTGATGAAGGGACCAGTGGAAGCAGCAAGCCAAACCTTCAGTCCAGTTTTGGGTTCCCAGGCACGATGAACTTGAGCTGGGTGTTTTATTTTACCTGGATTTCATCAAGAGCGCAGGGCAGTAGCTTTTGATGGGTCACAGACTGTTACTTGCACTAATCCAAGCTCCCTGTGAGGGACCTGGACTGGCAGGAAGATGTATGAAGTTTTTCACAAATAAAGGTCATGATTTTTCTGTCTGTGAAATGTCTGAGCAGGCAGCCTGGCTTTGTTTGCACAAAGCAGGGCCAGGGCTATGCACTGTTTAGTTGCCAGCACATTCCCCAATGGTTTTGATCCACAGCAAGCTGGCAGATGGCATGGTCTGCATGATGGGCCTGCAGCCCTTCCCAGTGGGCACTGTGGATATAACCAGTCTGTTTTGGGGAAAGATGGGCTGCCTGGACTTGGCAGAGCTGGAGGAGGGAGCATTCTCCTCCCAGAGACCGTTCAGACAAGGTGAGACAGCCAAAGGATGCGGAGAGAAAGTGGGGCTGAGAAGTGCTGGGCAGGGTGACAGTGCTGATCCCATCACATGGCTTCTGGCCAGTGTGCAGGCAGAGGGAGGCTTTAGGAAGTGATTTGGAGGACAACACAATACGAGACTTAGGAGAACTCCTCCTGTATGGATTTTAAAGATTTAATGTATATGGTTTCTGCCCCAGCTCAGCAGGACCTCTCAAGCACTCTGGAAAGGGAGAGGGCAAGAAAAGCCAATGTAAGGAAGAGAAGGAGGAGGTTTGGTGCTGGAGAAGCCCATTCTCAGTGTGACCACAAGGTGGAACTTGGTACATACCACATGCTCTGAAGAGGCACCCACTGGGAACAAGCAGCAGCATCCTTGGCCAGGAATGCACCCATGCGTCTGGAATCAGCACCCAGTCCCTGATCCCCACTTGCCCTCAGGGAGAAAGAAGGAAGGTGCTGGTGTACAGGATCCACAGGCATCTTTTGCTGGAAGTGGGAAGCTGTGCCAACAGCAAGGCCTGGTCCTCAGAGGATGTGAGGTCTCAGTGGGAGAAAAAGCTGAGAGCACTGAGTGGTGTCCTGGAGGGAGCAGAGAAGGGGGAAAGAGGGTTTCTGCAGGTGGAATATGGCAGGGCATGGATGAAGTGAGGAATGGACTCGAGGGAAGGACAGGGCAGGTGGGACCCTGCAGATGTGGAAGGCACCTTTCTGTCACATTCTTTAGTAAGAAGAATGTCATCATGTAAAATAGACCTGTTTTCTTCTCCTTGGTAACAAATACAGAGCAAGGCACAACCTTTGGCCTCTTTAGGGTGAAACTCTCCCCTGAACATGACATTTAGTATTTGATATGTAGCTCTCATAGGCATTACTAGTTCTAATTTGCATCATGTGCAAGATATGATGGT
The DNA here is from genome assembly GCA_013397075.1 of Rhabdornis inornatus. Classification (NCBI taxonomy): domain Eukaryota; kingdom Metazoa; phylum Chordata; class Aves; order Passeriformes; family Rhabdornithidae; genus Rhabdornis; species Rhabdornis inornatus. The sequence continues at coordinate 232,498 of VWZS01008170.1, read as the reverse complement.
GAAGTGATGAGTTCATCACCAGCACAGGTATTTTTATTCTACTCCTAAATTACCACAAGTCTAGGCAAATCAGCAGCTGAGTTTTGTCATGTCATTTTTGTCAGCGTGCTCCAAAGAGACTGTGATCAGAATTAGGATTGCACTACTTTTGATGTTACCTAAATATGATGGTGGTGGGAGAACAAGTGCAGCCCTAATAAAAAACTCAAAAGCCAACCTGCTTCTCCTGGTGTGAAGTGGTAATAGTGCTTCCTTAGCTCCCTTGTGAAAGGATGTGATGGAGATTAATTAATTTTGGAAAATCATCTGAAGAGCAGCCTGTGGATTGTAGTGTTCTCACATAGCCCATTTCCTACCAGACACTGCAGCCACTCCATCTGCAAGTGCCTGTTTCCTGGATAATCAAGCACTTTGCTAACTTTGAGACTGTGTTCTAACATCCTCATTCCCATCGATTTCCTTGTGCTCTGTGAGTAATCCAGCTGGAATCAACAGGGTGACGAGCACAGCTCTGATCCTGGGCATGGAGACGTGGATAACTTCACTCATTTATTTAATTGGGATTGGTCATATGGGTAAAATTGCATGACCCACTGAGGTGCAGTTACCTGCAGTGAATAAGGCTTGAAGAATTTTTCCATGAGCCATTTGCAGGAATCACTTCCTCCAGTGCCGGAGTGCTGCTGCAGCATCGTGTAACATCAGTACCCATGTCACACTGACCCATCAGGCTTCTGTGAGTTGTGACATTGTCTTTAAATGACCTCAAGACCACGATAAATCCAGCTTAGTCGTTCCCAAAACAGGGAATTTCTGTCCCAATTATCTCATCTTCATTTTAAAAACAAACTGATTTGAACAGCTTTATATCTATGAAGCCTGCACAAGAGAAAAACTTGCCCATTGCTATTCTGAAGAGGTATCTAAACTCATTGAATGGTGACCTTGTGTTTTGTGTGTGAGCAAACTTCAGGGCTAAGTATAGTAGAATGTTCTCCAAGGGCATGGAAAGCTTTGAGCAGAGCTGTCACTGGCACTGCTATTAGGAATTAATGAGAAAGTGAAGCACAAGGGCTCTGTGTGTTCCCAGATCAATCCCTATGGGATGCTGGTTGCTGCTGGACAGGAGAGCTGATGTGTAGAAGCAAATTGTTTTGCTAAGGCAATTATGGGAGACTTCCCCACTCCTTTAATTAGATCAGTCCTCTCCATCACAATGTGAAATATGGGAAGTGCTCAGAGACTGATAGCTAATAAATATCATCGAGCCATTACATCATGGTGCTCACCTCCTTGCCAGGGCAAAAACAAAGCTCCCAGCTCCCATGGGAGTGCTATGGAGATCACAGCTCTGACATCCAGCCCTTGTCTGTGCAGGGAACCCAGAAAGGCTGGAGATGTTTCTCAAACACCCACTGACAGCCTGGCTAACATGTTCAGCGATGTGCCATCCAGAAATTGCCTTTATTCTCCTTTGCTGTCTGTGAACTGCAATGGCTGTGTGTAAATAAAGAATTATTAGATGTACTGCTGTTCAAGGCCACGCAATAGCTCTGTCTTGTCCCCAGAGAGTTTCTCACCTGTGGTGTATGGCGGTGATTAATGACTCTGACCCTGTCCTTGTGCTGGGCAAACAGCCCAGTTCTCTGTGCTTCTCTGTGAGGGCTGGTAGGGCTTCCTTCAACCTACAGAGAAAGAAGGGGAAGATGTCTGGATTGACAGACACCGGAAACAGAGATAATGTTTATAAAACATGGATTGAATATGATGGAGATGCTGGTGATGGAGAGCCTTCATTTAGGTCAAAAACAGTGGCTAAAACATTGACATGTGCTTTGATATCAAGTTTCTTGGGTATATGCTGATTCTGCAGTAAGGGACATTCACCCCAGTTTGACATGTGTCCCTGCAGTACCTTCACCCTTACAGCAGCAGCTTGCAAAGGCAATAACAAAGAAACCCAAACAAACAAACAAAAAAAAACCAAACCAAAACAAAAACACCCAAACCAAACAAAACAAAAAAAAACAAAAAACAAAACAAAACAAAACAAAGTCTGTGACAAAGTGTGTGTATAGCTGCTGTTTTTCCCTTCAGAAAAGGTCGTGGCTATGGAAGAGGTGGATTTTAGTCCCAGCCATTGCCAGGACAATGAGGAATGGCTGTGAGTTTCAGCAAAGGAAATTTATACTGGTCATAACAAACAAATTCTTCTGAGAACATCTGAGCTTTTGTACAAGTATTTAAATTGGCTTTGGAGTCTCTGTCCCTAGAGATATCCAAACTCACCTGGACAAGGCTGCAAGCAACCAGATCTACCTTTGAAGGTGACTCTTCACTTTGAACGGGTGCTTGAACAAGAGAGCCCCAGAGGTTTATTCCAACCTGAATTATTTAGTGATTCTGTGCAATCATTGACTTGCTAAATCCCTGAGGGGGCTTATTCCTGTACCAGAGTGCAGGGTAAATCTGAATTACAAGAATGAACCCAAAGCTATGCAGAAATGTGGGGTCAGTGACTCACTCAAGTCACACGGGAAATCGGTGGCAGAGAAGACACTCTCGGCACTCTTAGGAAAATACTCTTCCGTTGGTGGAAAAGGAAGAGCATTAAAACTCAGTTTCCGAGCATCCTGTGGGTCACATCTGCCCTGGCTAAGGGGTGAACACGGTGACAGGCACCGTGCTCAGTGCCTGTCAGTGGGAACAGACGGAGCAGCTCTGCACAGAACAGAAAGGGTGGAGGCAGGCTCATTCGGATCCAGGCTTTCGTGGGCAGGACAAGCTGACAAGCCAAGGCAGTGATTAGGAGCCACAAACAATATCTGCGACTCCTCCAGCCTCTGGAAACGATGCGTAAAATCCCACTGGAGCACGACTGGTGGAAAACTCGTTCCTTCTACCTGGGCAGCTGCCGGCAGGCTCCTCGTCTTGATCTTGCATCCAGCGTGTGAAGCAGGAGGAGAGACTCGGCGGAGTCCCACCCCCAGCCGGACTCTGCCCTCCCCTGCCTTGCCGTGCCGCCGCTGTCCCGCTGTCGCTCCGCGGAGCCCCGTGTGCCACCGCGCCCGCCGGAGCTCCTGGATGAGCAGGGATCCCCGCAGGGGTGGCACGGCCCCCCAGCCCTCCCCGAGCCCCGCACTGCACCATGCAGTGCATCCGGAGGCAGCCCAAGCGCACCGCGTCCCAGGAGAACATCCTGCTGGAGCAGAGCCGTAGAGTGGCCGCGTTGAATGGCATCAGGCTGGGTAAGGGACAGCTTGGGCAGACCCTCGGCACCGCCAGCCGCTTCCTTGCTCTTTTCCCTGCGCACAGGCAGTGCTCCACCCTAAACTCCGGGGTTATTTTTAAGTTCCCAAGGTTTCCTTTCCTTTCGTTTGCCTGTAACCACACGTCAGATGTGCGAAGCGCTTCGCTGGAGGCGTCAAAGAATGCGGGCAAAGGCTCGGTTCCCAAATCTCTTGCTGGGCTTTCTGAGCTGCCTCTGATTGAGGGTGTTTGGGGAGGGCAATGCCCTTCTCCTGCCCAGTGTTAACCCTGCTCGGTGGCGTGCTGCCTGTTGCTGTAAGGGCCCAGGGAACCACACAGAGGCTGCCGATGAAAGAGGAAACCCGGGGAGTTTCATAACTTGTGTGCCTGGCTATGAACTCATTGCTGGTTCCTGCTCTCTGGAGGCACAGCCCAAGTGGATGCGGGTTCCTTGATTGCTGTGGGCACAGAGGGTGGATGGAAGTGGCAAATAGCCATTAACCCACCCGAGTTCCTTAGATTTTACCAGAAAGGCTTTCTGTCGTTTTAAACCAGCAAACCTGAGTTAAGCCTGGTCTGTAAGCAGGTGGGAGGGGGAGAGCGGGCGGGAGGAGACTTGTTTTATAGCTACTGTAATTAAGTTCTATCAAATCAGCAGATTTGTGGGAACAGTGCAGGAATACAGGTTATCACTGCCATCCTAATTGTCTCCTCAGTGAACTCAAAGCCCAGCTCCTACCGTGACAGATATTGTTTTATTTGGCTTCCTGCTTGCTGTAAACCTGAGCTAGATAAGCCGAAGGTTAACATTTCTGATGTCTCAGTGTCTGAAACTTCCTAATGCAGCGTGTTAACATGATGGCTATTGCAGTGCTGTGTGTGCTCAAGGTGCTCCTACCTTGGCCAAACATGATTTTTGCTCTGAACATTACTGCATGCTGAATATATTCTGTTCAGAAAGTGTGTGATTGATGTTTAGCAAGTAAGGGGGTCCCAACCCTTGCAAGGCACCCTGGGATTTTGCATTCTAATTGTGTATTTGGTATTTTACAGAAGATGCTAAGCAAGACACAGTCTTGCCACATGCTTCAGGCAGAATTTGCACATCTATTTCAGTGCAGTGATTGTGCTTCTCATGCTAAATGTTGCTATATAGTTGGGAGTCAATATTCTTGTCCTGCTGCATAGTGTTTTTTAACTTTTAAATGATGTATGTGCACAGTGACTTCTTAGATATGCGTTTTCTTGCTGTGAGATGGAGCTCTGGACCACAAACCTCCTCAGCTTCAGGCTTTGAGCAGTCTGGTCTAGTGGAAGTGTCCCTGCCCATGGCAGGGGGGTGGAATGTGATGACCTGTAAGGTTCCTTCCAACCCAAACCATTCCACAATTCTCCATGGGGTTGTTAGGAAGAAATCTTCAGTTTTCTGCTGGGAAAAGGTGGATTTTTTTTCTGGAAAGCAGTTCAAATAACCAGCTGAGAGTAATGACCCACTGACACACCAGGATGTGTTTGTGGTTCCTGTATCAGATGATCGGAGTGTCTTATGCTGCATCTCTGGCCTAACAAAATGCAGGTAGGAATACAGAAGTTAAGTGAGTCACCCGAGAAAAGAGTCTGTGCCAGTGCTGGTTGGGCATAGGAGGCAGAGCCCGAAGCACTGGGGAAGAAGAAAGGGAGTTTTGACCACACTGTCACGCTGACAGGGCTGTGCTGGTGAACAGGATGAAGGGCTCTGAGCTCCAGGTGTGTCAGAACTGTGTGGTTCAAGCCTGGAGGAGAGGAATCTGCCCTTGACCATCACCTGTGCCCATCCAGATTCATCTCCATTACATTGGTGCAGCTCTTTGGGATGTCCTGGTAGCAGGACACATTACAGATGCTGCACACAGGGTCTGTGAAGCAAAACATGCCCTGGTTAAATTGATTTCTCATTCCACACTTACAGACGTGGGCATCCAGAGGATTTGATGGGTTTCCTGCTTTCCTCATTGTGTCACTCTGGGATGACACGTCCTTCTCCTAGGCCTGTAATGATCCCTCCAGTGGATGGGATCTGAAGAAAAAGAAGGAATCGAGCTGGGAGCCAGAATAGAAATGTGGGTGAATAGGGAGAAAGGAGAAGTTGGTTTCCTTTCCAGGAACCTTGAGGGGAGCCACAGGATGTTAGTGAGGCTGCAATCTGTGCGCTTGGAGGAGCTTTGCCTTAGACCAGAAGCCAACTCAGGAGACCAAGAAGCTGTGAAGCTGTTGTGGTGTGTATCCTTCCTCCAGATGATCTGGCCTCTCATCAACCCCTGGGAATGCTGTCCCAGGTCCCAGAGCTGGCCTCAACTCATCACCTTTCTGCGCTTTGCAGGAGACAGCTTTTTTTCTTCTTTCTGTGAATTTTTTCTGAGGTTTTCTGTGGGGGAAGCATTCAAATTCCCTCTTAGGAACCTCCAGACCACTCATGAGCTGAGAAACCAAGCAGTGCTGTAGGAGGGAAGACAATTAATGAGATACCTAATTTAACTTTGAGAACGAGAGAGGCCAAAGCCACCTTTGCAGGATCTCCAGCTTCTACTCTGATACTTTCAGGTCTGGATGTTTCAGCCTGGCCCAGCTCTGGGCGTGCTCCTTGAGCTCTGAAAAACCGATAAACAGTGTGAGCTGCTCACAAAGTGGACACTGGACACCCCTAGTATTTCTCTCTGATGTAAATCTCAGGCTTTGGCAGCCTAAAATGCTCTCCTTAGGCCAGTGTATCCCAGTTACAAACTAACAGTGCTGGTTTTTGCTGTTGCCACCATGACCACATTTGCAGCACTTGGTACTTCAGTTTCCTGTATGGAATGTCGGGAAACTGGGAATTTGGACACTTGGATCTCATGGTTTTGTTTTTCAAGCAGGCCTGAAGTGATGCCTGGTAGTTTATTGTCTTGTTTAAAAGTCAATGATTCAAAGCAGCTGTGTCTCCCAGAGAAGAAACCAAACCAATCACAGGGGACACTGCAGTGAAATAATGTAATTTTTGAGAGTCCACGTTATGTTTGTATAGTACTGAGGAATTTTCCTGGAAGTGAGGGTCAGGTGGTTGCAGGTGGCCAAGAGGCTACCTGCATTGTCAAGGCAAGGTTAGAAAAGTTTGCTCTGAGTTGGGATGTGCATGGTCAGCACTGCAGAGTTAAATGCTGCTTCCCCAGCTCTGAACCAGCCTTCATGCAGTGTCCCAGAGCTGCAAGGTGCCTATTACAGGAAACCCAGGGTGTGTTTCTTGTGTTTCATGCTCTCACGCTCCTCAGTCTGCATGCTTCAGATCTGTAATTAATGGTTGGTTTGAGGGACAGATTCTCCAAGGTATTTAGGTATGTGGAAGTCATGCACTGCTGAGACACTCAAAACCATGTAGAATGCCAAATCTGTGTTTTCAGAGTCTTAGTCGGTGCCTGTTTCCTCTCCAGATGTCTTAAGTGCCTTCCTGAATCTAGGCTAAGTTGTAAAATCTGAAGTTCCCACAATGAGAAGGTTTGGTTGTTATTACTTGACATTGCATTGGCCTCGTAGTGTAAGGAAGACAAAGACCCTTTGGATGGTTGAGCAATGAGGGGATCGTGGCTGCCCCTTACTGCTGCCTTAGTGAGCTGTTACTGCCTGTCACCAAACTTCTGTCTCCTAAGCTTCATCTGATCTGCCAAATTCCCACGTGGGTAGGAAGGCACTGCTTGCCAGAGGAGGATGAGAGATATCTTTGTGTATTCCTGTTTCCGCAAAGGAAATTTTGTTGCAGAATAGATTTGAAATCACTTGAAACTTCCTGACAGCATTCCAGTTACAAGTTATGCAATTTTCCTTTCTCTGCTTTTACTGTTCTGTTGTTGGTTTTGTTGTAGTTTTTGAATCCTAGTAGTATTTGCTGAGAAGGAGATATTTTACTTTTGTAAAACACCTGAGAATTATAACGCAAAGTCTTCAGACTCAATCTGAGAAGCATACAAGGCTTCAGCCTCTTCTGTGAGCATAAAGTGGTGTGGAGGATTTCTGTGTCTCTCTGCTCTGCTCTCCTTCCAGACCTGGCTGCCCCTGTGGAAGGGAGAACTCTGAGCATCATTTCTTAAGCTGTCTCTTAAAACATTACCACTTCTCCTTCTCCACAGGCCTCAAAGATGACAAGGATCTGAAGTTCCTCCTGAAAGGCAGCCACCTGCTGAAAGTGAAGTCGAGCTCCTGGAGAAAGGAGCGGTTCTATAAACTTCAGGAGGACTGCAAGACCATATGGCAGGAGTCAAAGAAAGTGCTGAGATCCCCAGAGTCACAGATCTGTGAGTAAAGTTTGCTTTGTGAGAGGTTCCTGGGGTGAACCAGGACCATTATGTGGTGTGGAGGGAGGGTTTGGAGCAATGAGAGCAGGTCCCTCATTCCTCTGTGACACACAAAGTGAGGGATGCTCTCAGCTCTGGGACAGCCACGAGGAATCTGCCGTGTCAGGAATGGTCACATTGGCCAAGCTGCTGCCTCAGAGGGTTGTGGGGTGGACTGTGCTGGTCTCAGCAGCCCTGCCTGGCTCGTTTCCTCCCCAAATTGTTCAGGTCACTCAGGTGCCCAAGCCCTAATGCTCGATGTGAGACATGGTATGAGCATTTGTGGTGTGGTGTGTGGCTGCTGCTCCTTTCCTGCCTGCATCCCCAGGGAAAACTGGCATTTAAGCCTCACAGGGGAACTGCAGAGATGTGGAAATCCAAGGGCTGACAGGAGATGTCTCTGGGAAAGAAAGCCTGTTCTCATCCTTATCTTGGAAACCCAGGATCTGCCCTCTTGTAAAAAGTTCAGATACTACAATCACCATTATATGGCACAGGAAAAACCATTCTGTTCCAGCAGCACCCAGCTTGGCACCATAATTGGGACCACAGTTGAGCCCAATTGTGTAGTCAAAATGAAATCAGACAGGGTGTGTGTCTGTTTATATATATTTTTTTCTCATTCCATATTTTTCTGACATATTTCTCCATATTTTCTGACATTTTTTCTCTCCTATTTCACTAATCATTGTGTTCTTGTAAATCCAGGAGATAAATTAGTAACATGCAATATATTTTATGGCATGTTGAAATGTGTTAATTACACAATTTTTTGGTAATGATCACAATTAACTAAATGGAGGGTGGGTCTTTCAAATTACCTCCCTTCCTCCCACAAACAGTGATAAGATTTCCAGTAGGAGGAGCAAATTAGCAGGGTAAAATATGTTTGGTTTGTAACCCTGATGGCCAGAGTCTTTTCTTGGGCACCTCATTTAATCTCTTTGTGCATTCTTCTCCACACACTTTCTTTCTCTTTCCTCTAACTGACTGTAAAAGGCTTTGAATCATAGAATCATAAAGGTTTGGGCTGAAAGGGGCATTAAAGATCATCCAGCTCCAACTCCCTGCCATGGGCAAGAACACCTGGACCAGGTTGCTCCAAGCCCCATCCAGCCTGGCCTTGGACACTTCCAGGAATGGGGCATCCACAGCTTCCTTGAGCAACCTGTGCAAGTGTCTTGTCACACTCTGAGTAAAGAATTTAATTCTAACATCTAATCTAAATCTCTCCTTTTTTTAGTTTAAAACTGTTTCCCCTTGTCCATCACTATCTGCCCTTGTGAAAAGTTCCTCTCCCTCCTTTTTTATAAAAGGGGAAGGCTGCAGTGAGACCTCCCCTGGGGTTTTGGGTTGGAGGCTGTCCACTTCTGGGTGTTTGGATGCCCAGCCTGTCAGATCCTGAGCTCAGCTGGGCTCATTCAGGTCTCCCAGTGCAATAACCCATTGTAACAACAACAAGCAGAGTCCTCAGTGAATGTTTGCTCCCTGGGAATGTCTGCTCTGCTGAGCTCTGTCCCATATAAAAGCAAAGTCCTTTCCCAGATAATACATACCCTACTCTATATAATATATCTTGCTAATATAACTTGTTCTAAATCAAATAAAGGCGTGAGTTGAGAAGAATGACTTTCAAAACTGCCTTTCCTGTGCTCTGAGCCAGCAGTTTCTAAATTATGGGGTCTGAGAGCACCTACAGCAACAGTCCTGACCCCACCTAGTCCTTGGAAGTAAATAGGAAGGATCCTTGTGCTCCAGGTACTCTGATGTTTGCCTGGAGAACCCCTGGGGGGTCCATGGCTGTGGCAGTGGCATGGAGAAGGGGTACAACTGTGACTATTTTATAAAGAAGAGTGAGATCAAATCCTTTGAGCTGGGCTCTGAGCACAGGCTGGGGGTGTGTCTGCGTGGGTGTGGATTTACAGGACTCCAGATACACTTTGGTAACTGGGCACAGCCAGCATTGCCACACTGCTGGGGACAGGTAGTGCCACTGCGGGCAGGAGAACCTGCTGTGCCCTGGGAGTGTTCTCAGTGACACGTGGAGATGGAGAAATGGTACCTGATGGCTCATGTGCCTGCTCCTTGACACTCCATGCAGGCACACCTTTCCCAGAGAAAGATTTATTTATTTTTTTGTCATCAGGATAACAGCAACAGAGACAAGTCAGCAGAGGCAGAGCTTGTCCTTGCAGGTCTGTTGAAGGCAAGGTCTGGCCAGGCTCTGGCCAGACTGGCTGTGGGAACTGGCCAGGCTGTGTCCCTCGTGCTCCTGGGAGGATGTGAGCCTGTGCCTGCACTCATGGTGCCAAACTCTTGGGAGGGTTGGAGGGACACCCTGGGGCTGCTTCCAGCAGGTGCTCCAGACACACCTGAGCCTGGAAGTCAATGAGAGAGATGAGTACTGACCCCTGCCAAGTCCTAAACCAGAACATCAAAGAGGTCCATCTTCCTAAAATCGTAGAATGGTTTGGGTTGGAAGGGACTTGAACATTTCCAGGGATGGGGCAGCCACAGCTTCTGTGGGCAGGCTCACTGTCCTCACTGTAAAGAGTCACTGCCTTATAGCTAATCTAAACCTGCCTTCTGGCAGTGTGAAGCCATTCCCCTTTGTCCCATCACTCCAGGCCCTTGTCACAAGTCCCTCCCCTGATCTCTTGGAGCCCCTTTAGGTACTGGGAGGGGCTCTAATGTCTCCCTGGAGCTTCTCTTCAGGTTGAACACCCCCAGCTCTCCCAGAGCAGAGGGCTGTAGCCCTTGGAGCATCTTGGTGGCTTCCTTTGGGCTTTCTCCAACAGATTCACATCCTTGGAGCCCCAGAGCTGCAATACTGGAGGTGTTGTGTCATGAGAGCAGAGGAGAGGGACAAAATCACTTCCCTCAACCTTCTGGTCATGTTTCTCCTTGCCTTTCTCTTTTATTGATCCTCTGAGACCTTCCACTCATGCGTTTTCACAATGCTCACTGGGTTGGAGTTTCATTCTGGAGCTTTTAACATCACCAGGCTGCTTTGGGTCCAGGTACAGAGTGGATTTCCCCTGGCTCGTGTTGTGGCCTCTGGCAGGCTCTATCACCACATCTGCCTCCTCATTTGGTCCAGTGGGAAGGCTCTCACATCAGAGGAAGAGTGCAGGGTCGTGATTTGAGACCCAAAATCAGGGACTTCAGGGTGAGTCTCTGCAGAGGGTCACACTTCCTTGTAAACAGACACTGACTTTGCTGTCCAGGACAAAGCCTTTCTAAAGCTGCAGATAAGCTCCCTTTTCAGGATGGAAAAAAGGATGAGCAGAATGGAAATTGGGAGGTTTAGCAGCAGGTCTAATCTTATCTGCAGCATTGCTGACAGCGATGGATGCACCTCACAGGAGGGAAGTCTGGGTAGACTAAAGGTTATGTTTTCGTTTGGGTAGTTTCTTGTTATTCCTGTTGGTATTCTTATGACCATGTGGAAAAGCTATTTGTAAACCATTGTGTGATGGGGTCCAGTAGATAAAACAGGGGACTGCCAAGGTTAGACAGGAGAATCTCAGATGTTTGAAGTTCAAAAAACCCCACTTATCAGGGTTGTGACACGAGCAGATGTTGTCTGGATCAGATACATGGGTATAAGCAGTACCTTCCTCTGTTGTCTTTATTTTAAACAACTAGGAGTTTAAATTAGATGCTGTCTTCATAGCTGCATTATCCAAACAAGGCTTTGGGGATAAGCTGTCCTTCCAAAATGGTTTCTGATCTCATAGAATAATCAATTTTTTCCTTATTGTCAATAATTCCTTATGTTTCAGTATGTTCCATTTAGGCCCCAGGGCAATCTTTTTTTTTTTTTTTTCCCTTTTTTTTTTCTTTTTCTCCCAAAAGCCCTTGAAGCACCTTAAGTCAGTTTTCCAACAAGCATGTTCTGCCCTGTGTGTACTCTCTGGCTGCCTCCAGTAGAAACACAGGGGTGCTGGGCACCAAGGGCTGCTCAAAAGCAGCTTTAAAAATCCATTTTTCACCACACAGGTTGCTCCTTCCTGTGGCTGAACTACAAGCAGATCCACAAACACACTGCTGCCCTCATTATCCTAAGTGGTGTGTAGGGTTGTGGGAGGGTGGATGCTTCTTTGGCCCATGAGGCTTTTACAGTGCTTTCTCCCTGGCCTCCAGAAACAGAGTTAAAGTGGCTGGATTAACAGTTTTGGGGCGAATAAAAGATTTGTGTGAGGGAGCTGGAAAACAGTTCACTCTGAGGCAGCTCACTGCTGAGCATCACTGTGGTGTGAGGGAGGAGAGCCAAAGGGGGCAGAGCGGCAGCACTGTCTTGTTTAGCTGTGGTCAAATATCAGATCTCGTGTAGGTGAAAAAAAAAAAGCCAAAAGGCATTTGCTGCTTTCAGTGAAATTGATTTTTGAAAGTATTTTCTTAAACCAGCTGTAATCCCTAGTGTGAGCTCACTTAAGCCAGACTGAATCCCTTTAAAAATTCTCTCAACCTGGGGATTTGTGGGAATGGTTGAAAACTTTCCAGTGAATCATCCCTTTGAGCAGTTGGTGGAGAAACAGAGAATTCAAAGGCAGAAGGAAAAGGCTGAACGAGTCAATTAAGTTTAGGGGTGCTACAGTGGGGCCCCAGAGATGGTGCTTTGGTACCTCCTGTGCTGTGTCTCTCCTGGGGGCTCAGGGAGGTGACGTTTTCCATGGCAGCCTGAAAAGCTTCACACGCTGCACCAGGGATGACTCACTGGGGCTGAATCCTTGAGTCACCAGCAGTGAAGTCAAGAGAGAACGTCAGGAGCTGTAGCTGAAATATTTCCCTTTCTGGCCAAAAGCTTTACGTAAAAACTACTTTTGTTGTGTTTTTTCTTTTTCTGTTTTTTTGATTAAAATCAGTTTTGGGAGGTGAGTTAAACTGAGTTGCACTACTGAGTGTTGCAAGTGATGACTGTATTATTACTTAAAGTCATAAAATTGATTTTTTGATCTGATGATTGGTTATTCTCACTATTAAAATGCACAGAATTTGTTTCTGTTCCTCTGGTTTTGGGCACAGGATATTTTTTGCTTGGTTTAAACATAGTACAGAAGGTTTATGTTTATAGCCTAGTACCAGTCTTCAGCAGAAAACTTTTTCCTTTGCTTTTGGCTTGCTGTGAAATTTATGAATATCCTTAAAATACCATGCAGTGAACATACCATACCACTTTCGTGGAAGAATAAATTATTGTCTCCATTGAATTAATATCCTGAACTTGCTTGCAGAAGAACAGGAAGGATGTAATATTGCTTTGTGTTTGCTGGAGTCACGAAGCGAAAGCTTGAAATTGTTCTTGATAAGTGCCTAAAGTCAACAGAAACTCTCAGCAACCTGTGTGCACACAGCAGGTAGCTGGCTGCACCAACAGCTTCCTTCTGCAGTTTCTTGAGGAATCATTGCTTTCGTGGTCAGACATGTATTTATCCCTGGAAAAATATTTGCTGATGCAAATGTGTTATGCAAGGCCGCCGTCAGCTGTGAAAACAAAACCATCTGTCTGTGGATTTCATTAGTTTTTATCAAAATGGCTCAAGCCATCAAACACGTCATTTCAGATGCAGAGCTGCCTGTTTCTTCGATTGAGTTTTGAACCAGGCCACCGCGGGTGGCACTGGGACAGTTTTCATCACAGGCAGCGCACTGACAAATATTGACCTTATTCTCCATAGCATATGTTAAATGCAAAGGCAGAAGTGTTGAGAGCCTCAGATCCAAATTTAGCCGTGCTGTGATGGCAGGGGAAGTAGGAACTGGTCACCAAAATAGTTTGCAGGGCCCTGGTTGTGTGGAAGGAATGCAAATAGACATCACTCTCTTTGCTTCAATGCCCCAAGCCATGATGGGTAGACTGAAAGACTTTATACCCATATAAAGACTTTTCATGTAAGGTGAAGACCTTATATGAAAGGGTATTTCCAAACAACCTGTAAAATTGCATGTGCATTGTATCACTGGTTGCCAGCTGGTAAACACACACCAGCAATGAGGGCAGACTGCTGTGCAGCAGATCTGGAGTCAGAACAACCTGCTGAGCGTGTCGGTGGAGGGGGATGGAGAAGGGAATGGATGAGAGGAATCAGCAGCTGGGACCTGCCCTAATTTACACACAGGGAGGTGGAAGAGCAATGCCGGCAGGGATGGGCTCATGCTGAACCCACCCGTGAGTCATTATGTTAAAGTATCCCTCAGGGATGAGCGTGATGGATGGCCTTTGGTATTCCCAGCCCACGGGGGGCTGACAGTGCTCAGCTCCCACTGATTACAAAGGTCCTGATCCCCACTGCGTTTGGCCATTAGCATCAGCCACCCCTGGTGAAACCAAAATGAGCTGAATGGCTCTTCCTGGGGTGAAACCAAAGCGAGAAGCAGCACACGGGGCACACTCAGCGTGTTGTGACACCCATGGAGTGTCTCTGCAGGATGGTCCTGGGGTCAGGCAGCAGCTTTCATCTGTTCCTGACAAGATGCTGAGCCGAGGTGCAGCTGGTGAGGGTCTGGCCTCTCTGCAGACATGCAGGGTGGTGTGTGGGCTCTGTACGGCTGAGCACGTTTCTCATCTGCATTTTTTGACAGTAAACAGAAGTGACTTCCTGAGCCAATTAGAGTGGGATGGAGTAATTCAGTGTGACTGAATGCCACGCTGCACAGATCTCCTGTTACTGACAGGGGATAGGAAAAGGAAAGGATCTGAGTTCTTCCCCCAGAGTGAAAAGCTGCCCCTTCCCTAAGGAGTAACTCAAGGAAGGCTGTTTTGGCAGTGCCCATACAGTGACACTCCTCTCCTGCCTCACCAGCAAAGGCACAAGAAAGGAAAAACACCTGCTAGTCCTTGTCCTTCACATGCTCAGTAGTTTGCAGGAGGTGCAGGTTCAGTTTCTTACTTTCTCTCTTGACAAATACTCCTGACAAAATGCCTCATCTCAAAGGGCTGCCTATCAAGCAGGAGGAAAACAAAGGGATTGTTTTCTGCTTTTGTTCCTCCTTTCCCTCTATTCCTTAGGATTACCAAAGAGTTTATTGCTCGTGCTCCCAACACCGTCTGGACATTTCAATCGTGTAGCAGTGGTAAGAGATGGAGAGGCCAGGACTCCTCTCTCAGGCAAGTGCTTTCATCATTAGGAACATTGTCAGGCTCATCCTTGTGGCTCTTCTACACCAGAATCATAGAGTGGCTTGGGTTGGAAGGGACCTTAAAGATCATCCAGCTGATTTCCTATAAGAGGAAATCTGCATGAGGAGATGAATTTGCAAGTGTAGCACCAAGATCCTTGAAAGCCATGAAGAGACAAATCCAGATCAAGTGAGATACCCAAAAAATACGTGTTTGGTTGCTTGAAAATACCCTGGGCTGTCAAAAGAATCCTGAGAGCCTGAGTCATCCCTGCCTGCTGATGCCAGGGGTGAAAGAGGAGAAGGGTGCTGGGCTGAAAGCCAGCAAGGGAAAAGCACAAGAGCAGTGATGAAAACTGAAAGGAGGGCTAGAAAGAAAGTTCTCAACATCTCCCTGAGAGTAGTTCAGACAAGAGAAGTTTCACTGGCTCCAGGGAAGGCTGCTGTATGTCCATGTCAGTGGGGAGCCTTTGGCTGTCCAGCAGCATCCTCAGCAGCCAGGAAGGCTGACCAGGATGTAACCTGTGTGAGTCGGTGTCTGGTGGCCAGGAAGAACACAGCCTTCCTTGTGCTGTGTGTCATGTTTTGGGCTCTATACAAGCCACCTCTTCAGCAGACACAAACACTCAGGAGGAGATGCAAACTTTCCAGATTCTCTTCTGCTTGTGGTTATCTCCCCGCTGTGGCGTGATAGGGAAGGAACAGGGAGGCTGCAGGGGGTTGGGATTGATGGCTGTTTGCTGCCAGTGTTCCTCTGCTGTGAAACATCTCTGTCCCTCAGTTATTTTTGATTTCTCCTTGCAGATAGCTCAGCTGAACACACAGTTAGGGACTCCTAATAGAGTACAGTCTCTGCCTGGGAGCAGCTGATAAAGTACTCATGCTGGGTTAAGATTTTCCAGAAAAGAGATAACTTTAGCAGATGGCTTGGGCTGAGTCCTTTGGCTTCAGCTTTTTTATTGATAGATGAAAACAGTACACACAACCAAGCTATGGAAAGCTATAAAAAGTGTCCTTCCTTACCCTGTGTTTTAATGGTTCCTGTGGTGATAGTTTCTCTCCTTCTCTCTTGTGTGACTACAACAGGCACCAGTCCTGCTCTTCAGCCTTCCTTGTACCCTTTCTGTATTGAGGAGCTCTGGAGCTCTTTTATCAAAATCATCCTCTTCTCAGCACCCCCTGAAAAGATCAAGGCAGCCCTTCCAGACACAGGTTTTCAATCTTTTTTTCCTCCCACACAGCTCTCTTTTCCAGTGGATTCGTGCAGCCACGTAATGGTTTCCAAAGAATCCATTATAAATTTCCAATATTTAACATCAGATTTTCTGGTCTTGGAAACACGAGGCCATTGCCAACCCAAAGTTTAGGGACTGATTGCACAAGCAGACTAAGGAGCTATTCTGCAGGACAATAACTCTTGTGAGCCAAGCAGTGGTGAGCAGCTGGCAGGTGAAGAGGAATAACAGGATGATCCTTCCACTTCGCTGCCATAAGCAGAAGAGATCTGGAGAGGAGGAGAATCCCATACTTATGCACAGTCTGCATATGAGTTGCCCAGCTTGCACTTCATTTCTGGTCAAGGGTCCACTGTAGCCATGGATTAAGGGTATAACTTACCTTACCCTGACGTTTATGTTTGAATAGGACAGAACAGCTGTGTTCCAAAAGATGCTTTATTTCCCACTGGCTATAAAAGAAGCCCAAATAAACTTTAGACTTTTTGATTGAGCTGAATCTGGCCAAACACAATGAGATGCTTTGCGTTAAAGGCGAAGTTCCACCTTAGGCACAGCCACTATAATTTGATTAATGTCCTGGTTAGAGGGCAAGATCACCAGGAAGGCCCAGCTATGGGAGAATTGCAGCCTTTTTTCTTTTAAAGCTGGTTTTAGTACTCAAATCCATAAACTTACTTGAAGGTAAATTGGCCAGATAACATAATTCCACAGCAGCCCATCCCAACCCAACCTAACCTTTTCCTCCCCTCCTCTCAACTCATCAACTGTTGGCTTTTATGAAGTGATAATCAAAGACCACACAGAGATAACAGCTCATAATTGTCAGGGAAGAGCTTTGCCAGCCCCAGGGAGCTCCTCATGGTGTGTTCTGGTTCAGGAACCAAACCAGCAAAGTGCTGTGGTAGGTGTTTGACCACCCCAGCATCTGGTGAGAACTTGAAGCAAATGTTAAGTGTTGCTTTTGGAAAGTCACTGATTTTTGAAGACTGAAATTTTGGATGGTTTTTGCAGGTTTTTTTTTTCCCCAGCAGCTGAGCATTATCATGACTGCTCTGGGAAAAAAAAAGGAAAGATTTCAAACCTCTAATGAGTATCTGATGAATTTTGGATAATCCTAAGGCAGCCATGCCAAAAATGTGCAGGTGGATGGTGAGTTGGGTTTTTCTACAGTGTTGACTTTGAATGAACCATTTTAATGGTGAAATGGATGTTTAAAGGCAAGTTTCTCCTATTCAGCTAAACTTTGGGGATATTTTATACTCATGCACTGCTTTTTAACAGAGCTCCAGACCGGGTTACTCCAAGCCCTGTCCAACATGACCTTGAACACTTCCAGGGATGGGGCATCCACAACTGTTCAGGGTAACCCGTGCCAGTGTTTTGTAGATGTCTGAAGTGACCCATGAAAGACAAAAAGAGGCTGTGGGTGCTGCTGGGAACTCACCTGATTTCAGCCCAGTTTAAGGGCATTGCTCTCAAGGGCATTTTAGGGTTGTCTCTGTTACTTATATTTGTTTAATAAAAGTCTCTTCAAACACTGCTCCTTCTGGATTGCCTTGTGTGTGCATTTGGAAAACTTGGAGCAACTTCAGGCTTCATTTCCACTGCTGAAGAGCAGAGATGGAAGCAGGGAAGGATGATCTTTAAAACAGTGTTTTGATTTTTTACAGCAAGGAGGATAAAACCCCTTGACAGGGGTTAGGATGGAGTATGGGTGACACCAGACTGCTCTAAGCTTTGCTCTTTGCCTCCTTAATTTGCATACCATGATGGAGAGGAACATACGGGATCTTAAATTTTACCTTCTCACTCTTTTTGCAACCTAAAGAACGACATTTTTGTTCCTTACCCTCCTCTTATTGAAGTCACCTCTTATTTTGTCCAGAGAGACTGTAGACTTCTCATCCCTGGAACTGTTTAAGGCCAGCTGGATGGGGCTTGGAGCAACCTGATCTAGTAGAAGGCATCCCTGCCCATTTCAGGGGTTTGGAACTGGATGATCTTTAAGATCCCTTCCAACCCAAACCATTCTGTGGTTTTAGGATTTTCCTGTGGGGTCATGTTCACAGGGAGGCACAGCTCCACTCTCCCCATTCTCAGGGGCAATGAGTTAAGGAATGCTCAAGTCAGGGATGCTCCAAGGACTTGGAACCAAACTCTTGGCCGTGATTTGTGTCTCATGAACAGCACATCATAGTAGGGCACCTACAGCATATTCTGCTTCTTTATTAAATAAAGAACATGGAGAAATAAATTTTCTTTTTAAAGTTTCTTGCTCTTTCTGGTCCTTTTGAGTTGAATTTTCTTTAATACCAAAGCTTGGGGAAGGGGGGGAAGGGAAAGGGAACCCCCCCAGAGGCTTCAGGAAAAGGAGAAAGAGTAATTTTTTTAATATCCCTCACCAAGTAAAGATAAGACTGACTGAACCCCTGCTGACAGCAGGCTCTGCTTTCTTTCCACAGTCTCCATTGAAGATATCCGGGATGTGAGGTCAGGCCATAAAACAGAAGGTATGGAAAAATACGCCAAGGATGTCCCAGAGTATCGCTGCTTTTCCATCATCTTCAAAGACCAGCGGAAAAACCTGGACCTCATTGCGAGTTCAGAGGATGATGCCAACCACTGGATCGCTGGCCTTGGGAAAATCATAGCCCACAGCAACTCCATGAACCAGAAACAGAAACTCCAACAGTATCCTTTGCCTTATAAAGTGATTAATCACAGACAAAGATGCACTTGTCTTTCCATGTGGGTGGGGATAGTAGACTAACCTCCTTTTTTCCCTCTTGGCCCTTGGGCGCTGGGTTTTGTCTTGCACTGATTTTGCACCCAGGCAAGCTCCCTGGTTTCCAATGCTTTTTCCCCTCTGTTTTACAGTGATACCAGCAAGAGTGGAGTCAGGCTTAATGTGGCTCCTTAAGCAAAGAATTCCCTCTTTCATGGAGCTCCAGATAAAACAATCATTATTTTTTTGTGTTCTTCAGGGGTCTGTTTCACTTGCATTGCAGTAAACTCCAGGACAGGCACTTCTTGGCAGGGCATGAAAAGCCTGCGCTGTTTACTGTGTTTCTCGGTAATACAAGGAGAGGGAACTGATTCTCCTCTTCTCACTGCCAAGTTTACTCCAGGGTGGCTCCACTGACTTGAGTGAAATTACTCCTTATTAGCCTCAGCATGGGAGGAAGTTTTACCCTGAAAAAATCTGCAGTTGCTCTAGTGACAATGCAGAGATCAGAAAGGGAAAGGCACAGAGCAGGAGAGGAGAGTGAATTGATTATGAAATGGAGAGGGGCTGGTTATTGGGTGAAATCCTGGCTCTGCTGAATTCACAGGGAATTTTCCCTGGGGCTGCATTTCACTCAATAAGTTGCTTTGCAAACAGAGGTCTCATGTATAAAAAGAGAGAATATCTCTCTTTTGGGTTGGTGCTGTTTTGGATGGATTTTCTTCAGTCTCTGTGTGTCTGAGGCTCTGACCGTGACATCTGAAGCTGTTGGCTGATTTCTCCCTGATTTGACAAAACCACAGTAATTGTGAAATATTAGGTTCTTTTAAGCTTCCCAAAGGTAGATATTCAGCTATCAGAGAGGAAAACGGATATCACTCTTGGGAAGAGAAGGCTGGATGGGCTTCATGGCGTGTTTGACACCAAACATCAGAGAGGAGGGGAGATGCAAAATCCTCAGCTGGGAAAAATCACAAAGCTGGAGCTGAAGTCTGAGCAGGCACCAGGAAGTCATGTCCTCAGTTAAGTCTTCATCCCATGTGAGTTCTCTGCTGGGTAATAATGTACTGATTGAGAAGGAGATGGTGCATAAATGCTGAGCTTTCATCAGGCTTTACTCTTCTTTGGATTCTCTGAGGTTTGAAAAGCATTTTTGCAGCCACAGTGCTGTTCACTTAAAGGAATCGGACTCCATTAGTTCTGATGTGTCTGGGATGTCCTGTTTATCTCCTGCATTATGAGTGTCTTTTTTGGATGGTTTTTCAAGCTCTGGGCTGTAAGGTCACTCCTCAGCCACCCCACAGTGTGTAGGGGAAAAATCTAGGCTACAGAAAGTTGTCCCTGGAGCATATCAAGTTAAATATATTGCTGAAAAACTTGCCCGTAAGAAGAGACAAGATTGTTAAGGGGGGAAAAATAACAATGACATTTGCAAAGGAAGAAGGCTGTAAATTTCCAGCATGGAAAAGTGCCTTTCTGTCTTTGGAAAGCAGAATCAAAGCTAAATAGGGTGGGTAGGCAAACCATATTTCTGGAAGAGTAATTACTGTGCAGTGCTGGCTTCCAATCTGGGCTTGTCTCAGGCCATTTAACGTAACCTGGAATTACAGAACAGCATGATTTCTCATTTGAAATTTGATGATGTTTAATTAAAGCCTGAGATTTTAAATTTAGTCTGCCTTCACTGGGTTTGCTTGGCAGCGTGGGCTTGCTCAGATCTTCCTTAAACCTCAGGAGTGTTCTCTGCATCTGTGAGCACAGAAGGGGAAGAGTCAGGAGATGAGAAGTGTTGTGTCCCCTGCCTGTCCCCCATGTCTGGAGAATTGCCTTGCAGGGTATCTTTTCCAGCATCCCAAAGCCTTGCAAAACAAGTAAGGAATGTGCAAGTTTTTGAAAGCAAGGATTGAAAGCAAAAACTGTGCTAGTTTCAGATGGGGCTCATTCAGTTTGGAATTCAGTGGAGTTGCCTGTGGTAGAAAGGGACTGGATTCAGTGTCTGATGTGTCTTTCCAGTCCTATATTCCCACTCAGATAAAACTCCCACATGAGATTTCTGATGCTCTTATACAGAGATTTCTGTCTTAATAAGCCTCAGATTCAACCTTGCAGCAAGCTGGCATAGTTTATTTAGCAAATATTGCAGGTATGTGTGCAGGGAAGACTTTAGACAAGAAAATACAGAGGACTTTTCATTTGAGCAGGGTGGCATCGTCTGCTTTGGTTCTGGGGTTTACGTGTGAGCTTTTCTTCTGGTTTGAAAGCACTTACCAGAAGTTCTGCAGCATTTCTGTTCTGAGCACATTCATGGGCTATCTGCCAGATAGAAACCAAAGAGGGATGACTGGCACTAAGAGAAGACTGGTAGCCCTGGAGCTGGCATATCCTTTAAAAACAAGAGGCAGGAGTCAGGCTCTCTCTGGACGTTACACAAATGGGAGCAGCTTCTTCCTAGTCCACTCAGGCCCACAAAGGGGCAGAAGCTGAAAGGAAGACCCTCAGCTAGGACTGAAAAATGATGTTTGTACCAGATGGGAGCAGTTTCAGCTGAAGTGCTTTGTTCATCCAGCTCCTCTAAGCTCACCCACAGCTGAGGGGATCCAGATGGATGGGGAGTTTGGGTATTTTGGGGCCAGCATGCTGCTGTTTACTGAGATCTCAGTTGTCTGTACTCTCCTTTTTCTTCTCTGCTGCTTGCCCTTGCAGCAAGAGGACCCACTGTGTGTGCCTGGGCTCTTCCTGGGCCCTGTGATTTCCCTCCTGCATTTCTCAGCTTCCTGGGAAGGGATCTAAGAGAAAAGCATCCTCCATTCACAGGTGGGACCTGGGCATACTCTTTTGCAGATGCATTTACTGCCCACATTTTGCCTTCCAGAGAGGACTTTGGGTATGTGTATGACATCTGGGTGCTCATTATCAGAGGAGATTATGCAGACTCTTAAAAAAATGTGTTTTTTCACAGTGGTTAGCACAAAACCATTAGTTTCCATGCACAAAAGTGTAGTTTCTATCCACCCCTACTGCTCACCTCTGCCTGTGGCAGACTGGATTTCCTTTTGGCTCAGCAGAGTTGGGCGTTCCTCCTGCCTGTTGTTTTTAGGGAAGGCTGGGAAGGGGACCCGAGGTGCAGGGTCAGGTGTGAGTGGGTGGCACCAGGGTGACAGCCTGAGCAGACCCTCTCTGGAGCAGAGCTGGTGGAGGGGGTGTTCTACACCCCAGGGTGGGTGTGGTGTTCTCCCATCCTCTACTCATAGGAGCCTCATGACTCAAACTGGATTTTCTGGAAGAATCAGTCCAAGCTAGACCCTGGTTCAGGGCTCTGGAGCGTCCTTGGGAAATGCAGCCTCTCTTTATTTTGGTTTCCATGTCTAAAGAAGGGGAATATTAATATGACCAGGCTAAGACGGATGTGGGGTGAGGTCATTGCTTAGCACCTGCCAAGACTTTTAAAGTCAGAAAGTTCAACTTTCCATGAGACAAACAATACTCACTAACAGTTTACACATATCTCCATCACTAGGAAATACTTCAGTGCAGGGGTAGCTCTGGTAAAAACTGTTTCAGGGTTATGTTTACAGCCCCTAAGGCTGTTAATGCCCTTTTTCGGGGTCATTTTGAAAGGCCCAGTTTAAATGTTACAACACTATATGTCTCAGCTGATATTTGCTGATCCTGAGTTTTTCTCTGATTAGCATTCACATTGGGCATTTTTTAAGAAGTTTTTCTGGAATGAGTTTGAAGCATTGTTTCCTATGTGAGACATGGAAGGTTATTCTTGGAGATCAAATTCTTACTTTGATAATTTTTTTCCCAGTTGAAAAGTAAATATTTTTCTGGATGACCTTTCTTATTTGACAGTAAAGCAAATTCGACAGTCAGTTCCATGATGCAAAAAGCATGGGGTTTTTTGGTGTTTAAAACTGTAGTATCTATCAACTGTCTAGCATGATTTTAGAGACTGAAAGAAAATAGGAGACCCAGATCTGACATCACATTAGGAAGATCATTCTTACAGCAGTTACTCCAGATCCATAGATATACTAAAGTGATTAAAACCCCGGCTCTTCTGAAATACTATCACAGTACAGCACAGTAACAAACCCTGTGCATTTCATCAGGGGAAGAAGGCAGGACACACAAAGTTTGGTTTGATTCCACTCACAGCAAAGTTCTTAGGAGATATAAGTATAAATCCCTAAAAATATGCTGAAGGTGAGTTCAAAAATTATTATTGATACTTCTTCTGGAGTTCAGTGTTCACTGTGGCACACTGAAGGAGTCCATGAAAATGATTTTACCAAGCTTCTCTTGGAAACTTTTTTCATTCTTTCCTTTATCCCCTTTTAACCATCTGGAGCAGAATGTACTTTCTGTCATAAAAGAGAAATCAAACTGTTTCTGGCTGTGGCCAGAAACTCCTACAGGGTAAAGAGAGCTGCTCCAGCCTTGTCCAGATGGTGAAAAGTTTCTCCCGGGTCACGATCAGTTGTATCACAGCACATTTCCCTTCTGCCAAGGCACCATTGTGCTCTGTGGGAGCAGAAGGTGAGGTGGTGTCAGCTGCTCAGGGGGCCCACGCTGATTTCCAGCAGCTGGAGAGGTGGCTCAGAGCCTTTAGCAGAGGATTTCCCCCCTGCCATGTGCAGCAGAAGGTATTGAGGTGTTGAGGCTGGGCGCTGACCTGGAAAGATTTCCTTACATCCCCCTGCAGCTGGATTCACACCTGCCTGCGGAAAGCTGACAAAAACAAAGACAACAAGATGAGCCTGAAAGAGCTCAAAGACTTCCTGAAAGAAGTGAACATTGAAGTCGATGACTACCATGCCAAGAAGATTTTCCAGGTAATGGGAGCAAGCAGAAAAAAGGTTTGCTATTGGCTGAGGTCAAGGTGTCCCACAGCTTTCAGCCTGGGTTGGACCCCACCAAGTGAAATCCTGGCTTCTTTTCTCGTACCAAGGAAGGGCTCTCAGGTTTTGGTGCTCAGAAATGTATTGCTCAGAATAATTGATACCCACTTAGTTAGGCCAGCACAATGTTTTTGATGTGGGTGTGTTAAGATCTTTCTTCAAAATCGATGCCTAATTTTGCCACGAAGCAGAAAATGAGATGCAAACATGGATAATGCAAGAAAAAGGGAAACAAAGTTGAAGTCGTGGGGGTTTCAGGAGTTTTCTGTGCCACAACTGCGTGTCAGTGCCTAAGTCTGGCTGAATTTCATTTGGTTACAATTGTGACCCCAGATTCTCACCTTCTCAGAAGAGGAGGGTGCAAAGTGACAGGTATAAACAACAACAAAAAAATGCAAATTAAGAAAAAAACCTTTCCATATTTATGGTAGATACACAACATTGCACCCAAGCCTGGACTAGTCTGATTGATTTAATACTCCCAAGGCATATTTAATCTGGTCAGGGATGTACACTTCTAAATTCTCAAGATTCAGCTTGCTGGCTGAGCCTATCAGAAGATAAGAAAGGGATGAAAATTTCTCAGTTGTTAAGCTTTTGGCTTCTCTCTAGAGAATCCATGCTGCTGAGGTGAGATAAAACATCTGGATAATTTCCAAACTTCCATCCTGTCTGAAGCAGGATTTGAATTAATGGGTGTGCAGTTTCAGAAATGTTTTTTCTGATCAGTGATAAACACGTGGGTGGTTTTGGGCACTGGGCAGGAGTTCTCCTGCTCCTCCATGTGAGCAGGCAGCCTTTCCCCAAGGCAGGTCCAAGTTTCCTTATCTTTGCTTTATAGACATCTCTCTGGTAACTCCTCAGGAATTAGGGGGAAGGTCATCAGCAGATCTTAAAGAATTTCAGCTCACAAAATATTCCTTTTATACTGTCCACTCTGCCTGGTGCATCCCATCCTTTATTCCCTGCCCAGGAAGATCCTGGAAGAGTGGAAATAAGGCTGAGAACCCAGATTAAGTTGCATGTCTCCACTGGAAGCAGTTGCCAACACTTCCTTTGCAGTCTGTGCAGGTGAAGCCAGTAGGGACCAGGGTGTGAATCTCCTCATCCTAAAGGATACATCTCACATACAGGAGAGAGATGAATCACTCCCACGTCTTCACACATCAACAACCTGAAAAAAAATCACTATTTTTTTTTTTAATTTTTTTTTTTTTATTTTTTAGAGGCACAGTCTCCTCTTATTTAATGGACATCTTCTGCTGTCACAATAGTTGCAAGGGAGCTCTAGGAGAGGAAACTTGATGAAATTAATCCTTTTTGCTTAAAGACTCCGAGTAATTGCTAAACCTTGACTCAACCCATTGAAATGCAGGTAGTTGGTTGAAGTACCATCATTAGGCAAGTAATTGTTAAGTTTCCTGTATAGCCACTGGAAAGAGAGGCTCTTTGGAGGTTAATTCAGATCTCCTGAGGACTGATTTGCCTCCAGGAAAGGTCTGTCTTGCTCCTAAAGCAATTACATTTTCAGTTTGCATCCTGCCTCAGCTTAGATGGACTAGGGCGTTACAGCCTATTAAAGGGTGATCTTTTCTGTCTCAGAGAGTTTTTCTTCATTTAGTCACAGGAAGGAAGGGTGACCAGGGGCTCAGGTGGGGGCTGCAGGGTATGTTCTCACATTATTCTTGCCTTTCATCTCATGACTCTGTGTCCACATCTAAGTTTGAGACACCTGAGTAAAACGTATTGCAATGCAACCAGAAATTGTGCAAAGCTCCTCTCATTGCTCACTTCATTTCAACCTGAATATTCATTCTGATGCATCAGAAAGGTGTTTTTGCTGGCAGGCCAGGGGTCATTCAGGACTCATGGCTTGTGATGGATACATAGGAGGTAAAACATGGTATTTTGGGTTGAGATTCTCTTTCCAATTTGGACCTCTTGTCACCAAAGCAGAAGGAGTCCACTTTTATGCTGTGTATCTGATCTGTCCTGGAGTTTGACTCTGGTGCAGTGCTATTGTCCTGTTCTCATCATAGCCTTTAATGGCAACTAATGAATAAATTTCCTTAGCCCCACCACTTAAATGCCAGTTTTCTAGAAGAAATATCTTGTAATTTTCCCTATCATGTCTTAAAGAAAAAAAAAATTGTAATTCATGACATCCCTGCCATCCCCACCAGCTGCTTTCCTTCTTTATATTCCTTGTGCAGTTGCTAAGCATCATGCTCAGCTTAGCTTGAGAGATCTGCCAGAGCCACAGCACAGGATCATAGACATGGAAGGCAGCGAGGAAAAGGCAGTTCTTGAACTCTCAAACCTATTTTGGAGGTGTTTGTAGTACTGAGCATGTCACAGGTTGTCCCATCCCTGAGATGAGCCCACAGCTTCTACCCAGCAGGTTCTGAAGTCAGGAAAAGTTGAACTCTTTTTTTTTCTGTCACTTCAGTTTGTGAAATGCTAGGCATCATGATAATGTTCTTTGGTTTTATATGTGCTCCATAAACAGATAGTGAAGGATTTGCAGGGGATGAAAGTCCCTCATTATCATCTTGGGACACTGCCAAAGCCACTGTGGCCATCTGAGATCACTGGCAGAGCTAAGTTGAGATTAGTGTGATGACTGGTTAAAATAAAACAGGCATTTTCATCATAAAAGCCAGGAAAATAGCTCTGTCTGTCACAGGGGATCAAAGATGGAAAGCAATTTAATTCCTCTGGTTTGACAAGTTGAAGAATTCTGCTAGGAACAAACAACAAAATTAATATCAGGATTTGCCACAGGAAAAAAAAAAGTTGTTTCTGATGAAAAATTGAACCTGGGAGTATTTTAAATAAACTGGAAAAACTTGTTATTGGAAAAGTTGTGTCCTTCATGGAGACATTAACATGTATATCTCAAGCTCCCCATCTTTCATGGTCAATCAAGTCCTTGGCTGTGGTGCTCTGTCTGAGATGGTATCTACTGGAAAAGTTAAAATCCCAGAGGAAGATGGAGAATCTGAATTACAGTTCCTTGTGAGAAGATAATATCTGATTTGAAATCTGTGGGGATTTTTTTATATGGCAGGTTTTGGATGAGAATGGAAAATTTCCATGGAGAGGTGCATTTTTTCATACCTAAACATGCACATGTTTAGCAGTTGTGGGAGTTTTAAGTTGTTTTTGATGCCATCTTTGCAAACAGCCCTACTGTGAGTCTTGAAGGTCTGAACCACTAAGGTCAAACGGAGGATTCTTTTCACTTAACTCACTGGATTTTTGGCTACACTCTCTATCACTATTTAAAAGAGTTAATTGTTTCCCTTAATACCTCCTGAAATTAAGAATTACATTTCTTTTGACCCTTGATTTGTGCTTGGATTATTTTGAGCTGTCCTGACTGAAGCACACCAAGTGACGGAACTCAAGGCTGGTGCTTTTGAGCTGACTGATAATGTATAAATGCTAATAATTCAATTGTTTTATGACTATTGGCCTTGTCAATGAGAACCATTGTCATTGACCATGTGCTCCTCACCCACTGGCCAGTAACTCTTTGCAATTATTTTGTGTTCTGCATTGTGTAGCCCTGGTGCAGATTACGGCTGGCCTATGCCAGAAGGAAAGAAGGTTTTCACTCCTTCTCCCCTCTACGTTTACAGCACTGTGACAAGTCCAAAACAGAGGCTCTGGAGGATGATGAGATAGAGGAATTTTACAAGATACTGACAGAGAGGAAGGAAATAGACAGCATCTTCCAAATGTACTCTGACCCAGAAGGGTTCATGTCCTGCCAGAACCTGGTGAGGTTTCTCTATGAGATACAGCAGGAAGAAGATGCTGTTGTTGCTGCCCCTGCCTTAATTCAGAGATATGAGCCCAACGAAAGAGGTAGGTTGAAAACCATGGCTGGTTTGCTTCAAAATCTTGCTTTTTTGATGAACTATGGATTGCACTGCTGCTGTTTTGTTTTTTGTTTGTTTGTTTGTTTTTTTTTTTCAGTTGTGTGTATTATTTTCTCCCCAGCTAAAACACCACTCTCTTAAGGGAACATTAACAGCTCTAGGAGAAGAGGGCAGAGGAGAGGCTGGGAAATTTCCCTCTTCAGTTTTATTTTGGGTGCACTGCACAGCAGGAGAGGGATTGATACAGGTTTGACTAGAGGTTGATGAAAGTCCTGAGGGAAAGGCTCAGATGGGTTATTCAGATGCCAAGACCTCATGTGGCATTTCAAGGCTGAGAATGTAGCAATATTTGTGTTCTCCAGAAGCTGGAGTGGAGGCAGATGTCCTTGATGGTGGGCACCTGTAAAGCCATCTGCAGATGAGATCTCTGTGTAGAGGCCAAGGAGGTGGCAGCTATTCAGGAGGCAGTCACTGAACTGTCTGTCTGCTCAGAATGTGGGTGAATCACCAGTCTGGAGCACCTTGGAGGATGTGTTCAAAGAGCCAGCTCAGAACCATGGGCTGGTTTTCCACTATCCTGCTGTTCTTTCAGGAGGGTGACAAGGTTCTGCAACTGTCAGGCTTTAGGATTAGACCAAGATCTAATTCAGTCCCTCAAAATGGGGAGTAATTTTGTATTTCCTCTTTGCAAGTCATGTATTTCACTGGATAATCTAGGCAGGATTTATCTGGCTGTGTTTAGACATCTGACACCTCCTCTGGGCTGAAATGCTCAAACTGAGATTTTCATGCTGTAAATCTCTAGAGACAGATGAGGTAAGGTCTGTCTTTGACACTTTTAAGATGTTATCAAGGACAGTAAGTGTCATAAAAAGCCACGCTTGTGAAAGGGCTTTAAAAGCATTTTCAGGCAGCTGAAGATGTCATCCTTGTTTGGAGAAGATTGATGTCTTTGCTTTTACTGAATGTCTGGGGGGCACATTTTGCCTCTGGGATCTCCTGGAGAGCAGAGGCACCGTGGTGAAGGTGATGGCACGACCTGGTGGTGTCACATTTTCAGTGTGGGCCTTTCTGTCTGTTTACCTGGCAGCCAAGAGGGGCAACGCCATGACCAAGGATGGTTTCCTGATGTACCTGCTGTCGGATGAGGGGAACATATTCAACCCCTCCCACAGGAAAGTTTACCAGGACATGACCCAACCTCTCAGCCACTACTTGGTGTCATCCTCACACAACACCTATCTCATGGAAGACCAGATCACAGGGCCAAGCAGCACAGAGGCCTATATCAGGTAAAGAGTGTGTTTGTGTTTTTGTGTGTTCGGGAGGTTAACCTCTTTCTTTCAGAAGACATAAGCATCTTCTTATGAAGCAAGCTCCCACCAGACCAGGTAATGTGGGCTGGCTCATGTTTTCAGGGTGAGCTGTGCCCTCCTTTTCACAGCTCGTTGACCTGGGTCTCATCTGGTGTCCGTCTGTAGTTCCAAAACTGCATTTGGAAGCAGTATAAAATATCTGTAGTCACATGGAGGCTGGATTACAGCCCTCTGGCCTGGTGTTTTCAAAGCATGATGCTGAGAAGGTGTTGCATTCCCCAAAATATGGCATGAGAGAGTGCAAGGAGCTTACAAGATACAGAGATTCCTGGAATAGAGCTGCAGGTCCGGAAGGAGCCAAAATGATGCATAGTGTCGTGGTGCTTATGCTCTATATTGCCTTTTGGAAGAGACCCATGGCAGGGACTGTCCCCACAACCATGCAGGGGTTTATTTTGAAGCAATCAAGAAAAAAAGAGGTGGGATGTGAGCTGGTGGAGCAGGGTGAGTGATCAGGAGAACTTACACCTGGTCCTCTTTTAGCATCTCAGATATTCCCACAGCAGCCCTGCACTGAGCATTGGGTGTTGCCTGTGTCTGCCTTTAACAGCGACTGATGTCTCGTGGCCAGATGGGTGCAGTGACCTTGAGTAATTTGCACACCCACCCTACCTTACTCCTTGTTTTATCAGGTGAGACAGTGTTTCCTTATGAGCCAGACAACGGCTGCAATTCTGCCTTTGTTTATGACTTGTTCTCAGGAGCAATGACTGACTGGAGTCACAAGGTCAAAAGTGTTAAAAGTGAAACCTGGCACAAGTTGCTTCTCAGCAGCTCTTTGAATTTGTCTTACAGTCTTAAAATTATAGATGTATGTTTGGGTTGTGAAAAAAAAAAATCCCATGATTCTTGAACAGGTTTCCCAGAGATGCTGTGGATGCTCCATCCCTGGCAGTGTTCAAGGCCAGGTTGGAGAGGGCTCTGAACAACCTGGTCTAGTGGAAAGTGTCCCTGCACGTGGCAGGGGATTGGAACTGGCTGGTCTTTAGGGTCCCTTCCAACCCAAACCATTCTGTGATTCTATTGCAATGAGCTAAGGCAGTTGTGTAATCTGAAATGTTTAGGGAATTACTATAGAAGAGACAAGATTACCTCCTAGATAGATGGGAGGGGGGGAGATCTACATTTGAAAATAAATTGAAATGGAAGTATGGATATGTAAAGGTGGGAATTTCACATGGAAATTCAGTCTGTAGACTTGGTTTAGGAAACTGGCCCTCAGCAGTCTCCTCAGCTGTGGTGGAGTTCCCATTGCTCCCTCCCAGCTCTGAGGATTCATCCCTCATGTCATACCAGATTTAGATGAAGAAATCATGTCATCTGAACTTTGAGACCTGGCTTCTAAGGCTGACTGTCATTCTTCCACTGCAGCCACTCTTGATTTTCTCTTCTCTTCACCATCTTTGGGGAAAGACTTGGAGCACAGTCATCAGTGTTCTTTCTCATCTGGCACTCACTATGTCTTATTCTTTGGATAATTCTGCCTTGGACTTTCACTACCTTATTTCTCAGACCCTTCTGTGCTTTCCTTGCTCAACCTTGAGCTCTCTTTGCTGACAGTGATTTCACCTGATCCCATCCTTTATCTGCTCTCCTCTTTTTCCAAGCTCCTTTCTTCTCCCTTGCTCCCTGAACTTCCTTCAGTCTTCCCAGGCAGCGCCTGTGCCTGATGTGCCCTCACTTGGAGATGGAGCAGAAAGTGTAGAAGCCAACCAGGTCCCTTCTTTGTTTCCAGAGCCCTCACCAAAGGCTGTCGCTGTGTGGAGCTGGATTGCTGGGATGGCCCCAACTCAGAGCCCGTCATTTATCACGGCTACACTCTCACCTCCAAGATCCTCTTCAGTGATGTCATTAAGGCCATCAAGAACTATGCATTCAAAGTAAGGATGAGGGACTTCTTCTCATGTTGCACAACCCAGGACTGACAGTAGAGCTCTTCCCTCCCAGCACAGAGCAGAAGCAATTAAGCAATTAATTAATTAATAAGCTTCACCTTAGCATTTCTCATGGGGACAAGATGTGTCCTTCTGTCCAGGCACCTATGCTCTGCTTCCTGCAGAGATCCATTCCTGAGGGTTGCTGCACAGGGACAGCACCATCTGAGGATGAGTCTGAACCTGTGCCAGCACAGCTGCATCCTGGACCCCACTGCAAGGACAATGATGCCCAGAATCCTGAGCCCACCTGGTGGGAAATACCAGCAAGCTCATGATTTATGTGGCTTTGATGTCTCAGGGTCTGTTTCTTGTTTAGAGGAACCCATGTGCATGTTTTGGATGTGAAGGACTGCTTTTATTCTGCTTTGAAAGGGATGAGCAGGGCTGGAGTCTTGTATGGCACCAGGCTTCAGAATACCTTAGGTCTGTCCAGACTCACTGCACTCTTTGCTGTTTTCCTTCAGTGCACTTGGGAGCTGGTTCCACGTTTTGTTTGGGGCCATAAAGGAGTGACAATGACAATAATGACAATGCCTTCAGCACACAAAATGACCTGGGGGCACAGGGAACCAGATCAGCCCTATGAAGGAATGGAGGAAGAATTGTTATCACTGAAGGGTTTGAGCAAACCCTGTGATTTTAAAGCCTCCTTCCCAGTCCTTCCTCTGAAGGTGGGTAGGAAGGTGCTCTGACCCACAGTGCAAGTGGAGCATGGAGGCACAGGGAGTGCCCCAAAAAGTCTGTGAGAGGCAATCCTGACCCATCCTGGTGCCTTCTTCATTGGATCATCATCTCTGGAAGGCATCAGCACAGATCTGAGTAACTACTGCACAGTTAAATCTGTCCATTTTTGACAAATCCTTGTTTTAGGAGAATATCAGACCCTGCTGTTGACACACCCATTCCCAGAGAAAACAGCCCTGGGGTTCATCCCAATTGCTCCAGACTGGTGAAACTGCAGAGCTCACT
This sequence comes from Rhabdornis inornatus, assembly GCA_013397075.1. Taxonomy (NCBI): domain Eukaryota; kingdom Metazoa; phylum Chordata; class Aves; order Passeriformes; family Rhabdornithidae; genus Rhabdornis; species Rhabdornis inornatus. The sequence continues at coordinate 200,751 of VWZS01008170.1, read as the reverse complement.
GATGGGGTGTGTGTTGCTGTCCTGTTCCAGACCTCACCATACCCTGTCATCCTCTCCCTGGAGAACCACTGCAGCGTGGAGCAGCAGAAGGTCATGGCCCAGCACATGACCACCATCCTGCAGGACATGCTCTTGGTTGCCCCAGTGGATGGAAACAAATCCCAGTTCCCCTCCCCGGAGGTAAGCAAGGCCACTCCAGCACTTTCTGCTTTCTGAGGGTTGGTTTTTCTTCTTGCTGAGTGCAAAGCTCAAGGGGAAGACCACTGCAAGCAGCCTGAAGGTGTATTAAACACAAAGTGTCCTGCCATTGACCGTGTCCTGGGGTAGCCACTGGGAGCCACCACGGGGTTGGTGGGGATGGAGATGTCCATGGAGGATAAAGGGAAGCAGGAGACTGCCTAGAGATGCCCCTTTTATTCCCAGGAATCAGGGCAGCTGTCAGGCTGGGAGCTGAGCCCTGGCCTTGCAAGAGGAAAGAGATACACAGCCCTCAACAGTGGCCACAACTATAAAATCATTAGCTGACAGAAAAAACTAGAAATGGAATCTTGATATGAAAAATATGTCTCCAAAACAGGAGCCAAAAGGAAACATTAATCTATTTCCACCCATGTGGTTTGTGCTTTCTTTCTTTCTGTCTTTCTGTCTTTCTGTCTTTCTTAGCACTTTGCAGAAACAGAGTCCTGTACAGTTAGCTGCAGCTCCCTTTAAATTGCATTTCTTTGCTCATTCGCCAAAAATTGGATGAACATGCCTAGTCAGAGCTGGAAGGAGTTTGTGGGTGAGATAAAGCTGGCAGTCAGCAGGGGAGAAAAGAGAGGAAAACAATCCACCCAGAATATCTTCTGTATTTGTTCTCCCTCTTCCTTTATCTCCTTTCCTTTTCTGACTTTCCCCTTTTGTTTGGGAGTGTCATGCCTCGTTTGATACAATGCCTGGCACAGAGGGAAGCTGCTCTGGGCTGGTCCCTAAGCACCAGGGCAATAAATTAGGATGAACTGTAAGTTTTACTGCTGCTGTTTCAGCAGGACCTTGTCTCTGGCACAGACAAGGTGCCTCCACTGGGAGAAGTGACTCTCCCAGGGTGAGGACACTCCCAGCACAGAGATCAGTCTTTGCAGGCTCTTACTGAGTTGGAAAAATATGTCTTCAGTGTACCCTCCTGACTTGCTATTTATCCTGGTGCAGGATCAGGAAAACTGCTGATGGCTTTTCAGCTGATGGCAATGATATGATGAAAGAAAGGAGAAACACCAAGCAAAGCAATGTGTGATTTATGAGTGTAAGGGGATGACCCCAACTTCCCAAAAAATTTTTTTCCATGCCTGTGCTCATCTAACCTCCTGATTTTGATTGCCTGAACAGACACATGGCCCCAGCTGAACACAATGCCCAGATCTACCCTAGGGATGGATTTGGGCTGATCTGCTCTACTGCAGGGATTGATCCATTTAGTTTAAACAGAGAAAAATTGCCAGTGTTGCAACACCTATCCTTTTCCTTCTGGTACTTTTCCTCTGCCTTTCTGCTATGTGAAGTAGGGCAGTGCAAAGGGCTGAAATGCTGAATTTTTTTTTTTTTGGGGGTGTAAAATACATTGAAACTGAACCATGAGGGAAAAACAAACAGACAAACCAGAAATCTCTTGGCTTTTCCACTGCCTTGTGACGTTGACATGAGGAAAGCCGGCACAACAAAGTATTTTTTATTTCAGGAAAAGGGTGGGATCTGCCGCTGGGCAAAGGGCTGGAGGCTGTAAACACGAACAGTGGAAGATTGCTGCCGATTGTGTCAGCAGGGGAAAAAAAGTCAGTAATTAAAGGAAGATTGACACGGTTTGGATTTGTGCTAATGATTCATGCCACAGCCCGGGGCAGGAATCTGATTTATTAGGCTCCATTCAGGAACAGTGTTGGGCTACCCTAAATATCTCCCCCAAGCTGCTGTCTTTAGTTTAATAGTAAATTAGAGGCTGTTGGATGAAAGGTCAAAAGCCACATAAAAGCTCCAGGCAGCACCAGGGTTGTAGGGAGGAGCTGATCCAGTCTCTGCTGCTGGTGGGTTGTTGCCCTTCTGTCCCATCCCAGATCTGCCAGGGCCCCTTGACTCTGTCCCTACATCCCAGCTAGAAATGCTGCAAAGCCACAGTCCTAGAATGAGACTGAACTGCTCCCAGTGTTGGAACTATTCAGTGTGTTGAGTGTGTCTGAAACCCCTACAGTTCTTTGTTCCTGGAACTCCTTGTTTATGAGGACAGTGGCTTTGGGCATTACCCACACGTTTTGTGTCAATGTGGCTTCAGATCCATCTGGACATCTCTGTTTCTCCAGCCTTAGCCCAGCTTGTGTCAGTCTTGTCTGCAGTGCATCTTCTTGCCTGAAGTTATTGAGCTGAGTTTCCTTCAATCCTCCAAAACCTCCTTCAGTAATGTGTTTCTTCCCCTTTCCTGGACACTCTCTTCATCCTCTGGTGCTGCTCATTGCTGGTGCAACACTTGAGTTTGCAGCTGAAGGACATGCACAGATGGAGATGTGATATCAGTCAGTGTGTCTGATCTGCACATCTCTTCATGAATGTGAATATGTTACTCCTCACAGCTTCTTGGAAGTCTGGAGAGATGGATATCCTCATCCTGAGAGTGAGATGTCAGGTGGTGGTGCTCAGACCCTGTGTATCCGTGTACCTGAGCTCTTCACTTAGGGCTCCCTTGGAAAAACAGTCAGAGGAGTTGGAGGTGTAGTCCACCTCCTCCTCAGTGTTTGTCCAAACAGAGGAGGAATCACACCCTGGGAATGTTTGATTTTCTCTGTTGACTCTAAAGGAGGTGCTGAAGCCACTGAAAGTTTGTTGAGGTGGATCACTTTACAAATCTTCCATTCCCGCTGAGGTGAAAACTGGAATTCAGACCTTGCTGTGGCTCTCAGGTTGCTCTTAGGGGCAGGAAGCTTTCAGGTAGGATAAACCTGTGTATGCAGATCTTTTAAAACCTTCTGCTTATTACAGCTCTGCTGCTTCTGATAAAATCAGTGCTTTCCTTTAGGACGGTTTCCATATCCCAGTGTTGTCAGAACCATTTCACCTGCAGAGCTGAGCTTGTTCAGTGTGCAGTGGAAAAGGTGGGAGAGCAGATGAGCTCCACTTCAGGGGAACTAAGGAATGCCATTTATAGGGCATGTGAAGAAGGGCAAAAGTTGCATCTGGTCCAGCAGCCACTCCAGTGTGTGTTCTCAGTGGAGTCCAATGTCCTTGTGGCCTTTCCTGAGGTTGTACTCCACCTTGGGCTTCCCACAGACAGTTGGAATGGCTTTATGGTCTACTTGGAGAACATTTATTGAGTTTTTCAGCTATTGCTTCCTCCTAAGGCAAGGGATCTGCTCAGCAGAGCTGAACTGATGAGCTGAGTGTCTTTTGCCTCAGGCTAGAAATACTTAATATCACATGAAGGGGAGCTAAGAGAGATGGAGCAAGGGCACGTGTGTGTTTGTGACTGTCTATATCAGCTTATTTAAAACCTTGATAAAGAAGATAAACTCTCAGATTTAGGACTTTGCTTCCTCTGCAGGGGGGATTCACTGCAATGCTACTACAGGATAGCACCTTTTGCAGGAAATGGGGATGAAAATGCCTCTCTTTGGGGTGAGTCTCACCCCTCCTTGTGGACAAATAAGCCACTGGATCTCCTCTGAGTTAGGTGGCACGTGGTCTGCTCTCCCTTGTAGGCATAGGAGCAGTGTCCTGTGCCCATGGAGAGCATCTGCACCATATCCAAGGTTCCCCAGAGGAACCACAGCCTAGACAGGATAACAGCAGCACTGAGGACCTGCTGCTGGCAGCCCTGCAATGGGTTGTGGTGAGGAGACACAGTGGAGGCTGTGTTGCTGTGCCTTCCCTTGTGATGTTCTTCAGCCGTGGAGGATTGGTCTGTGCCAGGAATTGCACCTCCCACTTGCTGTGCAGGCTGAATGGGAGAAGCTAAAAAAGCTTAATTACCTGCTGGTGATTAAAAATCAAGCAGGCTGCCCCAAATACCTTATTCTTAGTTCTCCACTGCTGAGCTGTGAGGAGAGGCAGTAACATTTCTTGTGGGGCATTAGAAAGCAAAGGCAGATAATATATTAAATACAGGATGGTATCTGCAGCCTGCAGGGGACAAGAGGGGCTGCTCTCAGCTTCTTCTTACTGTCCCCAGTGCAGTCCTTCCAGGTTTGTCCATCCCAAGTGCTGACCAGAGCCTAAAAGCTTACACAGAACTGGATTTTGTGGTGGAAGAGCAGTGTAGAGCTGGGCGTTGAGGCAGGAGGGTGGGAAGGGACTTGAGAGCAGCAGGATGAAGTCAGGCTCTGAAGATGAGCTGACTCATGTCCCAGCCCTGGATGTGAACAAGCAGAGCACAGCTCTGCCTGGAAGGCTGGGAGGATGATCTGGGCATGGGGAAGAGGATATTGCTGTGCTCTGACTGCTCCTTTGAGTGACAGGGAAAGTGCCCCAGTGTAAACAGCTCACTTGTGGTAGCTGAATAAAAATGTTCTTGGCTGCTGCCTCAGGTGCCAGTGTTGGATTTCTGCTCACACCCAGCTTCATCCACAGCTTTGCCAGGTGGTGAGGAGCAGGGCTGCTGTCTGGAAAGCTGTGATGCAATTTGCTTGAACCTGCAAAGGGGGAATGGTGTCCTTTGAAAATGCCTCTGTTGTTTTATAAAAGACTCTTGCTTTTTCAGTCTTGTCATTTGAATGTGGTGGCGTTTTGTTGCTTTTCTGTTTACCTTTTCTGTTGCAGAAAAGGTAAATATGGGGTGTTGCTGAGGAAGGGAGAATGTGCTACACAGACTTAGGGGTTTTAATTCCAAGATGGCATTTTTCAGGAATAACTTGTAGCCTCCAAAGCCAGGAGTACCAAACACATCCAGGTGGCAGCAAATCTCCTGTTCTTGGAAGCTGCCAGGTCTAGTGTGCTCTTGATTTTAAGGCATAACCCACACACCTGGAGAACACCCCATTCACCTTTCTCTGTACTTCTCCCTGTCCCAAGCATTGCTGCTGCCTTGTTTGGGCTCTAATTCATCCCTCTCCAGACTCCAGCCTCCCTCCCACAGCCAGGGCTTGCACAAAGGATACATCAGTGGTGAGGGATTCACATGAAAGACGCTGGAGAGAATTGATTCAGCACAAGAAAGGTGCTCCCAGGATTCCTCTACACCCAGCTGTGATGCACTGGCTCATGCTGCTGGCTGTGGTCAGTGTTGTACCATCCCAGCAGTGCCAGGAGAAGCTGTTCCCTGAAGAGGATTTAGCATTGGAAAGGGTCTGAGAATTCCTCTTGAGGCTCTCAGCACCCAAAGGTGTCACCTGAAAATGCCAAATGTATTAAAATTCCATGTCTGCTGTGCATGAGGCACCTGTCCAGAGCTTACTGGACCTCTCTCCCCATTAAAATGTTTGTGGATCAGTCCCTGCCTGGATCTCAAACAGTTTCCAGAGCTGTGCACAGGTTTGTAACCACACACTGCAGCGCAAGGGGTGTATTAAATAACAGCACACACAGAGGAGCAAAAATGGTGCCACAAATTTCTTCCAGCAGCCCAGACCTCCAGGCTCAGCCTTGTTTGCTGAGCAACATCTCAGTCTTGGAAGAAAATAAGTATATTTTAATTGTCTTTAACAGCACAACTGTTTAAGTTGTCTGGTTGAGGGGATGGTCAGCTCTACAGCAGACGGGAATCACTGCGCTCTCTGGGGTTTTCAGATCATGGCTTGTGGTCTCAGAGGCTGGGCAAGGTGTCAGTGTGAAAACAGGCTTATTTTTACCTGTATCTCTGGGTAATAACTAGTCACTGATGCAACTGTAAAAGCACAGGTTACAGCTGAGGGGCTTCCTCAGGGTGGGCCAGAACCTTCTCTAACCACCAGGTATTTTGTCCACTTTTCCTTGTGCAGCAATTGAAAGGGAAGATCCTGGTGAAAGGCAAGAAGTTGAGCAGGCAAGAGGACCCCATCAATGACAACAACAACTTGGAGGCTGAGGATGTCTCTGATGAAGATGAAGCAGCTGAAATTGAAGATGAATCTGTGAAGACTAAGGTAGAGCAGAAGGGAAAGGTAAGTGAAAGAAGAAATCACTGAGAAATCACTTTTTTCTGTGGGTTTTGTACCACACCTAAAGAAATAGAAAAGTTGAAATACAATTTTTCGTGTGTTCCCAGCCAAGACAGGTCTCAGTGTGTTTTCAGCTACTCAGCTGGGGATATGTAAGAGTGAATCATTGAAGTTGCTGGGGCTGAGGATCCTGGTGCTTGCCCTGGTTAATGATTTCTGTCCCAAGCACAAACAGAGACCTTGCAGAGCCAGCCAAGCAAAAAGATTGCCTTCTTTCTCTAAAATGAGGCTGCAGTGGGGACAGACCATGTAGCGTTTATGGAAGCAGAGGAAGGGCACATGCCCAATCTGTCTGTATTTCCAGAAATCTGTTTGTCATGAGACAGCCATGACTTTGGCTTTTCCAATCACATTTTGGGATATGCCTGCACCCTGACTGGCTGTTTGTTTCTCACCTGGAGGAGGGAGGGAGGGAAGATCTATGGGCAAGGGGTGGCCAGTTGCTAAAGCAATTTGTATGATGATTTCTGGAAGGAAAAGGCTGGCCTTTACAAAGTGTTTTGCCCCATCATGTGAGGAAAGGAATTTTTCCAATGTGCAGGTCCTTGTGAAGCCCATGTCTCTCACAGGGTGGCTTCATAGGTGGCACAGACACATTCAGCCCCACTGATGGCAAAGCTGATTGGTGTTACCTCTGTATCTGGTCTGATCTGTGTTTCCCTTTGATGAGACGCTCATTCTTTGTGGGTCTTATTTATTTCTCTGCTCTCTAGTCAATGATGTTTACATTATTTTGATATCCATCACTTTCTTTTCTTGCCCCTGATGGGAGCTGGGGACTCTCACTTGCACCAGTGAATGTGACTGTGGAGTTGGAACATTGTGACAACTTCCTAGTTCAAGGAGAAAAAAGCCCAAGCTCTGTGGAGGCCAACACACCCTTCTCTTCCCTTTATTTCCAGGTTTGCCTGCCTGGGATCAGGACAGTATGGGAAAGTCATTGCTAAGGCTCTGCTGTAAAGTTTAGCACCTGGAGACAGATACGGTGCTGAAATACAAATGATCCTGCAAAGAGCAGCAAGGAAGGGCATCCCACAAGCAAAGGGGAATTCCTTTTCCAACCTCTCCTGCACAGGGTGACACAGAGGGCACACCAGCAGCCACTGAGTGTTGAGAGTGTGCATCTTTTTTTGTGAAAGTGATGGAGAAGAGAAGCCCCAGGGGTCCTATAGAGAAAACACAATTTGCACTTTTGAGCATGACAGCAAAAACTCCCCACAAACCTCTCATTCTCTTTTTTTTAGAGTGACACCTTGAAGCTTGCCAAGGAGCTGTCAGATGTAGTTGTCTACTGCAAGAGTGTCCACTTTGAAGGCTTTGATGACCCCAACCATCCTCGGGCTTTCTATGAGATGTCATCGTTCTCAGAGAGCAAAGCTCTGAAATTGGCCCAGGAGTCTGGTAAGTGTGTTCTTCCCTCCTCTTTCTCTCTGTTCCCCAAAAAGGGACAGCTGCTGGAAAAGGCATCCCAAAGATGTGGGTTGTATCTCTGGTCAAGCATGTCACTGAGAAAAGTGACATGAAAACTGGGAAGAACTTAATATCCTTGAGGCTGTTACCAAGAAAGGCATTTTTGCAGGTGGTTCCCATTCAGCCAGCCTTGCCAGGCAGAGGGGAACACACAGCAGCAGCAAGAAGAGATAAAAGTAACTCCACCACTGAAAGGGCCATTTTTTTCTGTTTTTTCCCTTCTCTGTAGGAACCAGTTTTATTCATCACAACATCAGGCACCTGAGCCGTATCTACCCTGCAGGCTGGAGGACAGATTCTTCCAACTACAGCCCCGTGGACCTGTGGAATGTTGGCTGCCAGATTGGTGGGTGTCCCTGGAAGCCTGAAGGGGTCCCCTGTCTGGGTCACCATGGCCTGGCTGTGGAGGGCTTCAGCTGAGGCAGAATCTCAAGCCCTTTGCAGCCAGAGGCTCAGCAGTCACTGGGAGAAACCAGCTTTCCAAACAATGCCCAGTGACTTTCCCTAGACCGTTTTCTGTCTCTGCACAAATCCATTAGGAGAGGCTTTTCTGCACGTTGATGTGCAAATCCCTGCAATTTCACTGTCAGCAGAGTTATTGCCATTTAACAAGGGAGGAGGGAACATAAACTCTGTGGGTCCTGCAGCCCTCATGGGGTACAGGTAGCACCCCTTGCCCTGTTTGGCCTCAGGACAGTACTTGGGAGGCACCAGCAGTTCCCTTGGGGAAGGCCAGACCTGAATTCAGTATTTGGGCACCCAAAATAAGATTTTTCAGAAGGCCTGAGTACTTTCAACTCCCAGGAAAACCAATGTACTGCAGTTATCAAAGTCTTGCTGCAGGTGGAAAAATAGGGGAGTGCCTTAAAATGCTCTCAGCCTTCAAGTATGACCAGGTATGAAGGACATGTGACCAGGATAAATTTCTGTGTCTTAAGAGGTGCCTTAGTTGTTGCTAAAGAGTTTAAAATCATCCTTGAGGAAATCAAGGGAGCACTGAGGAGCTGCTGGGCTCCATGTGCACTCTCTGTGTGGTATCAGTGAGGCTGTTCACAGAGACTGTCCCAGGATTTACATCAATGCCTTTAAACAAGCTATCGACAAATTGGGAAGAATACAAGGAATCCATGTCACACCAGTGAAGCTTGATCTATTTTGGGCAGCAGACAATAAAGAGGTGATTTGATCACAGCTTCTGTGCTGCCACCTGAGGAGTTCAGACAATGAGGATCTCTCTAGTCCAACCAACAGAGGCATCGATGCCCCTCGGGATAGCAAATGAAAACAGGCAGATCTGGGCTGGAAAGCAGGTTTTATAATGAGGCTAAATAGCCAGAGAAATTATCTGAGGGCAATTTGCTGGCTTCACTACAGGAGGGAACTCCTTCAGCATAGAAATGAAGAGGTTTGACTAAAAGATGCGGTTGCTCTAGGTAGCATAAATTTCTTGCAGGACAATTTTTGATCCTAGGGAAGGCAGGATGGCTGTAATGGCTCCTCCTGTCTCTGTCATCTCTGAATGCAAGAAATCCTCAGGGCTAACAGGCTGTGAGGGTCAGAATTTCCCACTGCTCTTTGAAGCGTGGAAAAGCCAATGTTTATGTCCATGAAGTGCAGTTTCATGTGAACAGAATTAGCATGAAAAGATTCCTATTGATTTATCTGAGCGACTGAAGTTATTTATTTGTGTTGCAGTTGCCCTTAATTTCCAGACAGCAGGCACAGAAATGGATGTGTACCAGGGTCGCTTCCAGGACAATGGATTTTCTGGGTATGTCTTAAAGCCAGAATTCCTCCGGGATGAACAAACCAAATTCAATCCAAAATCCATCACAGAAGGAACGTGGGGAACAAAGAAGAAGCTCCTGCTTAAAGTAAGAATAGAAGTTGGAAAACATCTCAGTAACATCCACTTTGGGGGGGGGCATGTAGGTTGTACTTTCTCCTTCTTCTGGCCCTGCCTTCAATGTTGTCCTAACCCTACTGATTTCCCACATCTGGGGTCTCTCATGGATTTGGATCCTGCAGGGATCTACTCACACGTTTAATGTTGGGCAATAGGTTAATGACAACACTTGCTGTCCCTCAGAACCCTGCAGGCAGACATGCAAGCAGCAGTCACCTGTGGTGTTCCCAAGTGCCAGCTGAGCACTGTGGGCACAGACAGAAAAGTTGTCTGTCCCAAAGCTAGCTGGCTGGGCTGGAGCAAGGTTCCTTAGGTGCTTTAGCTCATGTCAGCTTCCTCTGAAGCATGTCACAGCTCTGAAAGGGCAGCACCAGCCTCTCACAGCACATCCTGCACTCCTGGGCAGGGAGAGGGAATCTTCCAGGGAGCCCCCTCCCCTAGTGATGTCCTGACCTCTTCCCCTGTTTCCTCCACAGATAATCTCTGGTCAGCAGCTGCCAAAGGTGAACAAAAGCAAAAACTCCATTGTGGATCCCAAGGTAACAATAGAGATCCATGGTGTCCAGCAGGACAACAACAAGAAGCAGACCAAAGTCATCGAAAACAATGGTGAGGGGGTTTCCTCCAAGCTCTGCTCCCATGAGCAGGAACCTTTTCTGTTCCTAGGCAAGACTGCTGCCCTATGGCAGACCTGCCCAGGGCACCCAATCCTGCTCACACGAAGCAGACAAATGAGGTGTTGTTCTTCTTCTGTTGTTTGGAGACAGAAATTCCCTGTAAAACAACATCAGCCACCTGAGTTGTTTGGGGCTGACTGCCAGATTTGCTGAGCTAGAGCTTTGGAAGTGCTCTTTACCTCCATGCAGTTGGATCTGATCTGGTGTGCAGGGGTTCTCACCAGGATCTTCCCTGAGGAAGCTTCTCGTGGGGCTGATTGTGCCCCAGAAGTGTCACAAACTCACAAAAGATTGATGATGCAAGGAACTTCAGAGGTGTCTATTCCAGCCTCTGCCTAAAGCAGGGCCATACAAAATTTACTCAAGCTGCTCAGGGTATTGCCCAGATGGATTTTGAATATCTCAGAAGTTGTAGGACCATTCAGACACAGCTGTGACTTCCCTCTGTGCACTGAGGGTTTGAATACTATGGCCTTCTGCACAAACACACACACTCTGCTTTTCTGTGTGGATTAAGAGCCAAGCACTGGAAAGCTGGTGCATATTTTCCTGCCTGCTAACAATGTTTCGCTTTTCCTCTTTCCTGTTTGAGTCAATCTGGCCCTGCTCCTAAAGCTCATGGCCATTTCCGTCACCTACAATAATTTTTACAGCCTGTCGAGTGAAAGTTGTGTAGGGAGCATTTCAGACCTGCCAGGCCTGTTCCTCAGGGCTGCTGAGCACTCCCAGCCCCATTCCTTCTCTAGCTGGAACAATACTGGAGTGATGCTGGAATGACAAGTGCTGCCTTGTGGAAAGCAAATCAAACAATAAAGACACCACCAAGAGCATCTCAGCACCTTCAGGGCCAGGTGGAAAATCCCTGTCTCCTGCTGAGTCACTCACAAACCCTGCATGACCAGCAGGCTCCAGGTGACATTTTGCTGTCCTTGGTCTCTGCCCTGCACAGGCAGTAGGGTTTCCAACAGGATGTCCTCTCCTGTTTGCTTCTGGGGAGTGGTTTATGGACACTGCACCTGCCATGGCCTGGAGAGAGGGCACTGAGCTTGCTCTGCATTTCATGTGTGTCAGTCTCAGCTTTGCTTGCTTTGTGATTCTGGACCCCATGACCCTTACCCAGACTTGATGATGCTTTTTGTAATCAGACACTCCTCATTAACTTTCCTTGCAGACAGGGAAATTGGGACACGGTCTCGTGCTTAAATGGATGTATCTCAAGTAGTTGGAGAGGCTTAAGGCTGTCTCAACACAAAAGCACAGCTTTCTTCTCTTCCCTCCCCTGGCTTAGGGCTATAGAAGTTTGCATCTGGTCCAATGGCAGCCAAAGACAGCCACATACCATCCAGCAAGAGCCTGTGGAGCACAGCTGAGTTCCTCCCCCATCCTGCACCTCGCTCCTTTCTAGGACCAAGGTCTGCAGTGAACAGCCCAAGCTGGAGGATTTATTAATTCCAGGTAGCAAATGACAGTATTAAAGCTGGGAACAAGGCTCTTGGCACCTCCTAAGAGCCTTGGTCTAGGTCAGATTAGGTTGACAGTCAGGAAGAGTCTCTATTTGCAAACACCTCAGACCACCATTCTTACTGCCGGCATCTCTGACATCCATCCTTGTCTGTGTTGCCCAGGCTTCAACCCAAACTGGAATGAAGAGTTTACATTTGACATAGAGGTCCCTGCACTTGCCCTGGTCCGGTTTGTGGTGGAAGACTTTGACATGTCGACCAAGAATGACTTCATTGGGCAGTACACCCTTCCCTTCACGAGTCTGAAGCAAGGTAAGGCCCTCCTGCCTGCTCCTCACAGCCACTGAGCTCTTTGGGAAGCTCCAGTGTCCTGCATGAGTGGTCCAGATCCATCCCAGCTGGGGTCAGAGTGGATTTTTTGGGCAGCTGTTAGCATTGTCTCTAGGGGAGGGTCCCCTTTGTCACCAGAGACCTTGGGCACGTTGTGTTACCCACACTCAGAGCTGTGCCTCTGGGACCTGCCTGCTCAGGATCCTGTGGGAAACCGGGAACAAAATGCTCTGAGACAGGGAGATGTTTGTGCAGGGTCTTGGCAAACATCAGCAAATACTTTCCCAAGTGGACTAAAGGCCATTTCCCATCTGTGTCTCTGCTCCCAGGTTATCGCCACATCCATCTCCTGACCAAGAATGGAGACCCGTACTCCTCCTCCACCCTCTTTGTCTACATCAGTATCCAGGACAGTGATTAGCAGCCTGGCTCCTCCAGGCCACAGTGAGCCTCCTTACAGACCTGGAAGGAATTCAGTGTGTGACCCCTGCCAGTGCCAGGGTCAGTCCCCAGCACCTTCCCTGGAGCAGCACTCGGTGCTCCGTAGGACCCTGATGTGAAACAGCCATCAACCTTCTCCCTGCTGCGTGCTGGAAACATCCTAATGCTGCTGTTGAGATTTTGTACCTGTTCAACCAATCCAGCTGTGGTTTTAGTTCACTTCAATTCAATTTTTTATTAATGTTGCTTTTAGTGAGAGGATAAGGACTCCTTTTTTAGTGAAGTACAGCTCTTGGGTTGGGCTCGGTCAGGCATCTGGGCAAAGCACCCAATATCTGTGCAAGGAAAAGTCTCCCTGAGCACTGCAATCAGTGGCCAGGTGCCAGGTGACTCCTTGCAAGTGCAGGTGTCAGCCATCTCTCACCGTATGAAGTCCATAACGGGGACACGATTCCCCTCCTTTCTGTTACAGATTAAAAAAGAAAGCTGCACTACAAAGCCCCGTCTTATGTAACCCGAGTTTCCTTTTGTGTTGTAATAAAAAATACATGAACACTACTCTGCCTGTGTGCCTGGCTCTCAGCCAGGCCACTTTGCATTCAAAGCCAGGCTCTCATCCTGTGAAGGAGAAAGAAGCTGCCGAACAGCAGGTTTCCCTCTGACCCAAAGTGAAACCCACTCAAAGGGACCTCAGAGAAGGTCTTTTGCCAAACACAGTGGAAACATGCCCAACAACTGCCAGCAGGGCTTTTTTTTTTAAATACAGTAAAACTTTGTTTGTGTTTTTACAGAAAAATGTCGTTTTTTTAACAGAGAGGAAGTAGGTGTTGTAAGTCCTAGCAGGTCCCAGTTGCACTATAGAGGTCACGCAGCATGAGAGTGTTTTGAAAACAGCACAGTATTTATGACAACAAGTTATTTGTCTTCAAGTAGAACTACAGAGTTAAGGGAATATTGTTGAAATAAAATAATATATATTTTGAAGTGCCAACTCTGTTACTAACAGTATGACAGACAATTAAAAGTTTAAAAAAAATTCTGGAAGGGTTCAATTACTTGTCACTATTTGCCTCTTTGTCCTACTTGAATGCAACATACATGAATTTGGAAATAGACCTGCTTCATTTCTTAAATTATCAGGCTTCCTGGGTGTTGAAGACGAGGGGCTGATACCAAAGATGTTAATGTCATTTTGAACATATGCTGGTCATCTTATTGTTTTTAATCCAAAATAGCCTGGATTTAGTGATTCTTAGGCCCACTGCAAAGCTGGGTTTCATTTAGTCCTCCCTGGAGTTTGTTATGCTGCAGTAAACATTGCTGGACACATTGATTTTTCCTCTTGCGTACAGTACTGTGTGATGTTGTAAACCATTGCCAGATTAAATGTGAATTAAACCCACACCTCAAAGGCCAATACTGCATTTAGAGCCAGCCAGGTGGAAGAGCTCAGGAGTGGCCAGCGAGGCAGAGCAGGGGCCCTGCAGTGACATAGGCTGTCCCAGGTCACCTCTGGGATGGGGCACATTGCTGGGGACACATTTGAAGGGCAGGGATGGAACATCCTTGACTCCCACCCAGGGACAGCCTGAGTTTGGTCCCTGCTCCCAGTGTGCTCTCAGCACTTTGTTTTAGGGAGCCATGGGATGGAAAGCATGGGTGAAAGTGGTAAGAAGTGCTCCTGCCCCCTCACTTGTATCAGCAGCAGCTCTTCTGGGGCAAGTTAGGAAGAAGTTCTTCCCTGTGAGAGCAGTGAGGCACTGGAAGAGGTTTCCCAGAGAAGTTGTGGATGTCCCATCATTGGGAATGTTCAAGGCCACTTTGGCTGGGGCTCTGAGCAACCTGGGACAGTGGAAGGTGTCCTTGTCCATGGCAGGGGCTTGGAACTGGATGATCTTTAGGGTCCCTCCCAATGCAAATCATTCTGTGATTCTGTTCCTGTATGAAGTCAGATCAGCCCTCTGGGTTGGCTGTGAATATACTACTTGCATTTTTTGGGTGGCAGGATTAGATTTCAGTTGGATTATTGAGCTAAAGCCCTCAGCTGCGTGCTGTGGCCAGTGCTAAGAAGTGGGGAACCAGGTAGCCAGGGTCAGGGTGGGCTTGGATGGATTGCACAGAGAGGCCAGGTTTTCCTCTGCCTGTTTTGCACTTAAAGGTAGGCGAGATCCATGGGAAGAAAAAACATTCCTTATCAGGTAGGAACAGTTGGGGAAAGCTACCACAGCCAGGTGTGAAAGGAACTGAAATGGGATGAGATGGGATGGGCAGAGCATGATGGCAATGCTGCAAGGTCTCCTCTCTCCCCAAAGGAAGGGATATTGTCCATGTTGTTATCAAGTGAGCTCATCTCTGAACAGATTTCTAATTCTAATTCCCACTGGAGGGAAGAGCTCTGGGGAAAAGAGCAGCAGAAACAGGACATGGCCACCAACATCGCAGCAAAAGGCACCAAAGGGAGGAGGTGGGAGAGGCTCTTTAGAAATCAGAGGTGGGGAGTAAAAGCAACTCTCCCATGAGAAGAGGAGTGCAGCAGCAGTTTCCATCAGGCCCGGGTATCAGAAGGCTCCATGATCTGTGAAATCCCAGGCTGGTTCCTGAGTGCTGGCAGGACCACTCCACTCCTGTTGGTGAGCGTGGTGGCCACGGGAATTAAAGCAATTTGTAGCAAACTGGCCAAATATCTATAATCTGACTGTATGTTGGCTGGTCTTCATTTGATTGTGTGAAGCACATTAGACCCACAGGTAGGTGGCATTCCTGCATCTTACTGAGGAGCACATGCAATTCATTAATTTGGGAGCTGGTAGCAGCACTCCTCAGCCAGGCAAGGAAAATATTGCTGATTCCAGCAGTGCCAACAGAGGTTGAAACATGGGTAATGTGCACTGATTGCATCTCTCATGGACACAACAGGAGCAATCACACAGGTAATTCAGCTGATTTGTGTCTCTGCTTGATGCTTAACTTACCCTGCCCAGGGGGTTCCAGTGGGTTTGGGGCTGGACCCTCAAGGAGAAATGGGATGAAGTGGTGGTAGGAACAGGGACATAACAATGGGGTTGGGGTTTATTTGAGTTAACTACCAATTCTTAAACACAAAGTTCTGTCCAGAAGACCCCATCACTTGGAGGTCCCTGCTCCAGCCCAGCCAGATGGTGACACTTCAGCACAACAATGTGGCCCTGGATGTTGAGTGAGAGCTCTTTGCCCCTCAGTCAACAGCCTGGAGCTCCTTAGTTCCATGCCCACATCCCTGCAGCAGGGCTGGGCAGTCAGACCAAATGCTGCACTGCCAGGTACTGCTGCTCACTGGCAATGGGGGCATGGGGGGACAAACGGCCCAAGCTACGTGGAGCAGAAGGGGCCCCACCTCCTCAGTTTGTTCTTCTCAAAAAAATCCAAAATTCCACTGATGATCAGTTGTTTGAAGGATCTGTGGCCCTGCAGAGCTTTTATCTGCTGCCATCCTACCCCCATGCTGATCAAGGACACTTACAGTGCTGCTGCTGCTGCTGGATGTTTATTTGGAATCACTGATCAGGTTGGAAATGGAGTGAAGCTGCAAACCCACACTGAGTTTTTAAGGTGGTGTTTCTTCATTTAGTTTACAGTTTCATCCCATAATCATTGATTGCTCACATTTCCCACTGCCCTCCCCAGTCAGACTGATCCCATAGTGTGGAACCAGCACTCTCAGCCCCACGGACATCGCAGGGATGGAGCCCTGATAAAAGCTTCAGTAGGACACCCTCTGCCTCAGGTCATACCCAAAACCCTCCTGGCTTCCTCAAGCCTTTGATCTGTGGGCAGGTGGACTCTGACATTCACCTGGTCAGGGAGGCCAGGTGAGATTGCAGAAGCTGTCTGAGTGAGGAAAATAAGTAGAGTCTTGTCTGGCAGTCAAAAATTGACATTTGTGTCTAGCCTTTAGTGTCATCATCCTCTTGAAACAGATCAGCTAAAAATATGCTCATAATAAGTGCTTTTTTCCCCCCAAACCACGCTCTCATGTGTTTTAGTTGCCCTGGGCTGTGCATGTTAACCTGGAGCTGATTCTTGCTCTTCTTTGGTGAGCAGTTTTTCTATAAGGTGAGAAGGGGCAGAACTGTCTGGTGTCACTCCACAGACTACCCCATCAGGCATCTGGCTACCCCATCAACTTTTTCCTGACCTCAAGGCTCCCCCTCCATCCTCTTAGGGCTTCCCCCTCCTCTCCTCACCCAGAATTTACACAGCAGCTGCAAATGGCCTTTGTCTTGACTAACTTTAAACTTCTACAAATGAAAGAGGATCATGGCCTTGTGCATGTGGCAATTTGCAAAAGGGAAAGATGAGGCTACAATGCACTTGTGTGGCACACACTTATCTTCATGGCTATCAGCAATAAAGTGTCAGGAAGAGGCAAAAACATCCTGCCAAGCTGTTCCTGGAAAAGGTTTTGCCTTCTGGGGTTCTGGGTTTGCAGGGAGAAAGGAGCTGTCCCCTGAACAGAGGCTGCTGGAATAACTGTGCTGGATTGGGGTGCTGGGTTGGGATCATTGAGCAAATGCCTGCACTTCTCTCCTGCAGCTCCTAAGGGAGCAGGGGCTGGTCCCAAAGTCATCAGTTCCTCCCCCTGCAGTCTCAGAAGAGTCCAAATTGTTTCTTCTCGTTCTGCTGCTTCCATTTGGGCATCTGGTAGAACTCATCCTTGGACTTCCCGAAGATATCGTGGAAATCAGCATCGGAGAGATAGCACTGCAGTGAAGAGAGAGAAAGGACAGGTCAGCTGTGGCTTTTACAGAACCTGGACACCCCCAAAACTGCATCCCCTCCCCACCATGCCAGTGCTGACCTCTGACTCCAGACCAACAGCTCCTGTTCAGCTCCCTGTCCTCATGGTGGGAAATGGAACATCCCAGTTCCTCATCCCCCTTCCCAAAGCACCAGGGGAATAAAAGCCCACCAGCCCAAAGAGATGTTGCAGTTTTGAGGAGTTAGTATGCTCTGGCTGGAATTTAGCCCCTGCTGATCATACTGGGGCCAGGACAATTTATGGTCCAGCAGGGAAACTCTGCTGGCCAGAGTTATGGGTGGTTCCTTAGGCAGTGACTCACAGTGAAAGCATCTCCCCCTCACCCAGTCCCCTCCCCTAAAATATTCACTGGAAATGTTCACTCCCGTTGCTGGAAAGGCAAGGTTTGCAGAAAGCAGGCTCATCAGGGATACTGACAAAGGCCCTGTGGCAATGGGAGCTTGAGTTGTTCCAGGCATTTTGGGTAGAAGAACCCATGTAGAGCCCAGCTGTGGATTGTGACTCTGGCTGTGGGTGTTGGTCTTTGCCAGATCTCTTGGGCAGGACATTGCTCAAACAAGGATTACTGGGAGTAGAGGGAATCAATCCTCTGTCCTTCCCATCATCTTGCTTAGATTCAGCTGCAGACACTGCCAAAATCTGATTGGAAATCTGGGATGTGTAATTTCTTTGGAAATTGAATTGCTGAAATGCAAATTTTCTGACAATTAAAAAAAAAACACCAAATCATCCCCTCTGAGAGTAGTTTCAAATGAAAACATTCACCTACAGCTCAAGTAAAATGCAAATTACGGCTTTGTTCTCAGCTGTGTCACCTTGTCCCCCTGTCCCTCTGAGGACAGAAGTTAGGTGGCAGAGAAAAACAATTCTACCAGAAGAAAACATTTTTTAAAAATTACTACTTAAAATTATTTTTTCCTGCCATAGAAACCCCATAATTACTCCAACTAGGCTAAAACCACCACAAGGTGTCCCTGTCCACAGCAGGGGTTGGAACTGGATGGTATTTAAGGTCCCTTCCAACCCAGCCCATTCTATGGTTCTGTGAACTCCTTCACACGAAGCTCCTGCTTTTGGTGACACCTGTGTGTCCTGCTTGTGTCCCTGTGAGTCTGAGCAGGACTTGGGAGTCTAGAGTACACTTATCCAGCTCCAGGTTAAGTTGGAAAGGTATCCAACTGGCAATGCTGTCACCTCTTTTTTAGTGGGATCCACGCCCTCAGGAAGCTCATCCACTGTCCTGTGCATCAGCACCTCCCGGGAGTAAATCCCTTCCCCGTTGGGCACCATGGCAGGGCTGCTGTGGCTGTTGCTGTTGTAGTTGTTGGTGTTGCTGTGGCTGTTGCTGTCACTGTGGCTGAAGTGAGATTTGTACTCTGAGGAAGCATTTGCTGTACCTGAACCAGCCAGGCTGGTCGTGCTGAGGGTTCTCTTGCTCAGGGTGAGGTTGTTCAGGTCCTGCCAAGTGGAGGAAAACACGTCATGATGAGATGCTCTGGCAGAGCAAGCTGGGGATGATGCCAGGATCTTTCTGCTGGGGTTGTGGGGGATTATTTCTGGCACAGACCATCTGTAGCTCCAAAGCAGCAAGGGGAAAACCCCAACTAAAGCGTTAGTGCAGTGCCTCCCTAAATGCTACACCTTGGTGTTAGGACTGCTAAAAGCACACACTAGTGAGAGCTCTAACAAAGAACTGAGGATACTTACAGCAGTCTCATTCTTCTCAAGATAACACCAGGGGAAGGCACATGTGGGATGACAGAAGGTGAGGTTAGATGACTACCATGTCTAAAACACCTAAATTACCTGCACACCCCTCCCTGATAAGCCTGCCACTTCCTTCCAGCCTTCACCCTGACCCTGCCCAGGGCAGAACTGACCCGTGTGACAATGGCATTCAGGACTGTGTGGGACATCATTTACTCTGGAGGATCCCCCACTGGGCTATGCCCTTCTCGAGCAGGGGACCCTTGTCTGGGGTCACAGGGGCTCCACCACTGTCAACTATCCACAAAACACTTAACTGCACCCTCCTAGAGCTGCACACACCTGAATTTGTTCTGCATTCGAGCAGCTGGACAATGTCCTGCTCACAGGTGCCTCTGGGCAGGACTGGAAAAGGCCCAGGAGGTCTGGGTGTATTTCTGGGTGATTTATCACATCTCCCTCTGCTTCCCACAGAGGAGCACAGCCCTGACGCTGGCAGCCTGAGGTTCCTCCCTCCCCTATCCTGGTGTCCCCTCCTTGGTGCAAACAGGCTGGGGGATGTGGTGGTGTGTGAACCCAGGTGTTTCCTGCTTGTATGGCCAAGACAAACTCACCACTTTGATCTCGGATATGGCCGACACATCTCCCAGGCTGTTCTTCATTTCCTCATAGGACTTGCCATCCTAAAGGGAAAGAGAGAGTTGTGAGAGCCATGGGCTGCCTCTAGCCCACACTCCTGGGGTCGAACCCACACTCCTGGGTCTTAAGTCCACACTCCTGGGCCAGGAGATCATGGATTTTAACACCCAGTGATGGCCACTGATGTGGCAGCTCCTGCAAACCTCAGCCCCTGCAATCAGAAGACTGCCAGAATCTGAGCTTTCACTTGAAAACAAAGAAAAAAAAAAGAAAAGGATTCAGCCTTTGTAGTTGTACAATGACAGGTGAAAACAGGAATTTAAAGACTTTAGAGCAGAAGAGGGCAAATGAAGAGAAGTAAGATTTACTGCTAGATTTAAATCTTCTACAATTTTGATGAATCCTGCAATGCCTGAAATAATATTCCTTTTTTCCAACTTTCCTGATTCATTTAGCCAAAACAACAGACTTTTTCAAAGCCTCAAGTTCTGACTTCTTGTAATTAGGTGCCATGTATTATGAGACACCTCTTATTTTCTATTAAAAAAGTAGAATGTGCTAAATAAATTGGCAAAGCCCATGACTGTGTTTTCCTAAGCAGCCAGGAGATGTCAGTTCTTAACAGAATCATCCAACAAAGTTTCCCAACAAGAATAAGCAACATAAACACATGGACTGCAGAGAAAACAGATTTAGACCCAAAACTGAGCAAAGAACACACACCAGATGTTTCTGGGATGTCAACAGTTTGGATGGCTTGTCTGTAGTTGCTGAAGCTGCCTACAGGGGATATTTTTAGAGGCACATATTTTATGAGCTGTATCCTTGTTTTTCAGCAGTTCCTCGGGAAAAAAAATAAAACAAACCCACAAGTTTTGACCTTTGTTCTCAGCATCAACATATTTTCAAGGGTCATTGCGAGTTGCTGTCTTATCTCTCCAGATCCAGCTGTCAAGCATGGATCCACCACCACATGGATTGGGAAGAAAGACAATGCAAACCCAGATACCGGAAATAAAATATCTCTGTAAGAGCTTTCCTGCAGTGTGAAGTCCTGGGGAAAGAGGGGAGAGAGGAATTTTTCTTTCCCAGTCACCTCCTAGGGCAGGTTTCCATTTCTATATGGGAGGAGCTGGTATTTGTAACTCTGCTTTTGAAGGCTGGTGTGCAGGGACCAAGGGTGACCTTGCCCAGGAGCTCCTGGGCTCTGATGGGCTTTCCACAAACCTGAACACGAGACCTGTCTGCTCACATCTTTCATTTCACCACAGTTTGCCCTTAAAGCTGGATCATAAATTTATAAATTTGCCTCTGTGGCTGCCTTTTCAACAATGAACTTCTGCTGGTTTGGTTTGTTTTTTTGTTGTTTTGGTTTTTTTTCTCTTTATGATGTGTGTGGGTCTGCTCTCCCTCTAAACTTTATTTTACTACTCATAGTCCCCATCTCTTTTAGGCTGAAATAAAAAAACTTCATTTGGAACCTAATATTTATGAAAATAAGCACATTTTCAAAACCCTCTGTTTTACCACCTAGGTTCTATTTTATTGGTGAAGGAGCAGAAACTGCTCAGACAGCACCAGGAACTCATGTCCCTGCACATGGCAGGGGGTTGGAATTGGGGTGATCTTTGAGGTCCCTTCCAACCCAAGCCATTCCATGATTTTGTGAAGCTCAGGCCATGTCCTAGTGAGGTTTCATTCCATGCATCTTGTATTCACTGACACCACCACCCCTCCAGGCCCTGCTGAGAACACCACAGGGCTTTTCCAGCAACTTACACTCCATTTGTAGGGGTCCCAAGCGTTGAACCACCCTGTGAAGTTGAGGGGTTCATAGCCCTGCTTCACCAGGATGATGGGAGTTGCCAAGTCCCTCCCAGCTGGATGGGTCTTGAGATACTCCTTAGCTGAGGCAATTGCCTCGTTCCTCTCCTGTGCGTTGGAGGCTTTGCCAACCCAGAGGAAAATCTGCAAGGGGAGAAGGTGTTGGAGGTCAGTGGGGCATCAGAACCTGTGCAGACACAGCTGTTTGCTCTCCCCTGCCAGTGGCAGCAGAGAGAAGACTGGAAATGTGTTTTCCCAATAGTCCCCTGTGATTCTGAGCCCCGATTTACCCCCAGCCAAGGAAGATTTTGCTTTTGAGACAGGCATGGAGCACAAATATTTCAGGTAACAGCTCTTGCATGTTTCAAGGTGGCTGAACCCAGTCATGGGCCAACTCAAGATCCAACTTGAGATCCCACTCAAGTAACACCAACTAAAGCCATAACCTGTTTGAAAATACGTCTGAGGAGAGGGGGAGGAGGCTTTTTCTGACCTCTTCCCATGTGTCCAGCAGCATGACATCATCCTCATCCAGGTCCTCCTGGCAGAACCCGACCACCTCCGTCATGATGAACCGACCTGTCTGGTTGGAGCACTCAAAGAGGCGAGGCTGGTAGTGTGTGACCTGCTCCTGGAACCTGCCTCGTGCATGGCAGGGGAGGAAAAAGCAAAAAAGGTGGAAATCTTTCCCTCCTGGCTTACTGCAGGCCCCTGAAGCTACTCGTTGTGGCCTTGAAGGAAGGGGTAGAACATGGCAACACTCATCTAAAGGCCTGGAAGTCAGCAATGTCAGGTATCAGGTGATTCTCAGACCATTTTAATGATTTTTCAAAGTTAATTTTTTTCTCCAGACAAAGAGGCAGAAGCAGAAGCCTTCCCTCATTGTGGCAATGAACCTGATGCCAGGTGAAAGCCACACCAGATCACTTTTTTCAAAGGAAACCATCACCAGCCCAGAGGGCTGGAGAAATCTATGTTGTCCAAAATCAGATCTAGTCTCGTGATTCTTCTGGGGCTGCTGCTGGTAATGGCTGGAAATGGAGGATGTGGTTCCTGCAGCCCCCAGGATGAGACATGGGATAGGTTTACTGGGGAGAAAGGAGGAGGTAGCACACCCCTGTCTGCAGGCTTTGGACCTGTAGCTCCCACTTCGGGAGAACTCCTGGCCCAAAAGCCAAGAAAGAAACACCTTGGTGTGGTTTCTGACCAAGCTCTTGGTGATATTCTGGCCTCGTGCTCCCTTTATTGAGGACACAGTACCAAAGTATTCACTTTCCTGAAGAGTTTTGATCCCTTGCTTAATATCCCCTGGCCAGGCCCACAGGAACAAGCAGGTCACTATTACCTCTTTTCACTGGCATACGGTGCTCTGCCTCCCAGAGCTTCCCAGAACTCTGCTGGCTCCTGCCCCTCCAGAATGGTGTGCTTGTCCCGTCTGGAAACGATGTCAGCCACCATTTTTGCCATCTCCCGCTCATCTCCGCTGCATCCCTGTGCTCAGGATAAAAGATTGAGGTGTGGTTAGGGGCACACTGGCAAAACTTATCCATGGGGAAAAGCTGGCTTGGTCCTCTGGAGAGCTGCCTGAATGCTCTTGAGCTGATCACTCAGCATCCATTTCTATTCCTTGAAGGGACATTTAGTGCAGCCAATGGCACCTAGAGTAAAACTCACAGAATGACAGAATGATTTGGGTTAGGAGGGACTTTAAAGATTATCAGGAACACCTTCCACTCCAACAGGATGCTCCAAGCCTGGCTTTGAACACTTCCAGGGATGGGGCCTCCACAAATTCTCTGCTTTGGTTTGATCTACATCTCATCCTGACACATGACTGAAACAAGATATTTGCTCTCATCTTGGCTGATTCTTACAGCTGGAAAATCTGGGATGATTTATTCATCTGACAGCTGTATGAACATCTAGAATGAGGTGAGGTGAACCCTGACATGGGTTAGTTTTGTAGAGAAGGCTGTTACTGCTGACCCTTCACTGACCCTTTCCTGGGTGCATTTTCCTCACAGAATCTTTGAATCATTCAGGTTGAAAAAGACCTTTAAGATCACGGAGTTCAACCATCAGCCCAGCACGACTAAATCATGCCATCAAGTGCCACATCCACATATTTTCTGAACACTTTTGACTCCACCATTTCCCTGGGCAGCCCGTTTCAGTGCTTGACATCCCTTTCTGTGAAGAAATTTTTCCTAATATGTAATATTAACCTCCCCTGGCACAACTTGAGGGCATTTCTTCACTGAATTCATGTGCCACCTGCCCAAGGATTCATCTCCATGACCCAGCAGAGGCAGGAGGCTCAAGCCCCAGCTCAGCAATTTCAGATCCCTTTGGCTGCCTCCCCATGCCTCGCTGGAGACTCACCTTCCCACACCAGAGGTAGCAGACCTGGCTGGTGCTCAGCAGGAAGACATCGTTGGAGTTGAGGGAGGAGGCCCTGGCTGGCACCTCTGTGGCCTTTGTGTTCACCTCATCCGTGCCCCTCACCTGGAAGAGGCGGATGGCTGGCTCGGGTGTGCTTTTCTGAGCCCGGCTCGTGCCGCCCTGCAACGACACACAGAGGGGAGGGTGGCACTGGGAGGTGAGCAGGACACACAGATCCAGGGTGGGACTGATTTGAAGAAGGCTTTGGGCTGCAGCCCTGCCTGCTGTTGCAGTGATGGACCATGGTTCTGCATTGAGAACCATGATTCCAGGTCAGAATGAAACTCACATGGCACAACTCCCATATTTCTCCCTGATTCATGAGTCTTGGCCAGCTCCCATCAAGATCCTCAAGATTCATGTGACCAGATCTCGGTGTCTGTAGAGGATTTGCCATGCAAACTGGGCAAGGCAGCTGTACCCTGATTTCCAGCTGTGCTCATCTTAACTGAACATCTGCCATGGAAACCATACAGTGGGACCAACACTGAGAGCTAAGGGCAATCCCCCTCCTTCGTAGCCATTTGGAATTTCTCCACCACAGACTTCAGCAGCCAAGGCAGCAAGTGAAGTGGGTTGGTAGTTATGTGATGTAATTCAGGCAAGGACAACTCAAATCATGTTTGGAGGATATTTCGAAGGACCCTCTCTGGATAGCAGCATTGGTAATTCATGGGATGACTGCCTTATTCTAACTCTGTAAAATATTTTGGGACAGAGTTGTAATGAACCTCACACATCACTGCTGGAGCTCAGGGGTGCACAGTTGAGTTGTGTCAGCCCAGGACTGTGTTTACTCAGTGTCCAGACTGCTTGAGGCGCACTAGAAATGTCCCCTCTGCTAGCTGGTGCATGGTTCCTGAATATCAGCCCATTTTTATTGGACTATTTCCACTGCAGCTGCCAAGTGGAAATTGTTGGTGCTCCCACCTCCCAAAGCCACGTTACCTCGTAGATGACCAGCTTGCCCTTGAAGATGGCCAGGAAGTGCCTGGGCTCCTTGCCCATTGTCACTCGCACCTGCACGGCCTCGTCCCCATATTTCTTGTCCAGCTCGATGGCATTGAGGGCACAGGCAGTGATTTCATCCACGGAGGCGTGGCGGCCCTGGGGGACAGAGAGGTGACACACACACTGTGATGAGAGCAATTCAACACTTGCCAATCCCAAAGTGTTTAATATCCTGAGATCAGAGTTAAAGCTTCCAGACATTTAAATTCCACTGACATTCTGGTTTTGTAGACTTTGGAGACCCATTTTTGAAGCTTCTCTCTGCAGGAAAATACACTTTAAAAAGGAAAGCAGAGATGTTCATATACCCACAAAGCTCTAGGAACTGAGGCTTTAAGGAACAATCTGACTCCAAAGTTTGACCTCAGCACTGTAAGCCCTATCACTCTTCAGACTTTCTGTCTGATTTTGCTGGTGCTCAGTCTGATGCCAGTTTGGGATCAGTGTCCATGCTGCCTACAAAGGACAATTTGGGATATTTGAAACTGATGACCAAAGGGTATCTGAGTTCTTCTGGGTGCTTGGGTTGGGATTCTTGTGTGCATTTGCTTCCTTCAGCTTTAGGCTTGTACAGCAGGAACAGCACAGTGCCCTCTGCTCTGCTTTGACCTACCTGCCACATGTAGAGGACGTAGTGGGGTCTGCCTGACCTCAGGTAGGTGTACAGGATCAGGTAGCAATCCCCTCCGTAGAACTGCCCGTATGTCTTGGGATTCACCGGCTGCATCTGCAAGTCCTCAATCCTCCACACCTAGACAACAAAACATCTTGGTGAGCAGCAGTGGAATCAAGGTGAGGACAGAGCACAGCCCTTTGGCTCCCCCACCACTGAAGCTTCAGGTGTTCCCTCAGGCCCCATCACTGGTCACTAGAGGGGAGAGATCAGCCTGCCCCTCGTGAGGAAGCTGTACCCTGCCATGAGGGCCATCCTCAGTCTCCCCCAAGCTGAACAAACCAAGTAATGCTGGAAACAGGCTGAATATTGCACCCTCTGCCTGCCAAAGGAGCTCTCTCACCTCGATCTCCCCGGAGGCATCATCCACCATCCTCTGCTCAGCTGCGAGCTCAGGTCTGGCGTGGAGCTGGGTGGTGTCAAACTTTACCTGCTCCACCTTGGCTGAGAGCACCAGCAGAAAAAAACAAGAACCCAGTGAATGCACTACAACACACAAACCCTTCCCCTCATCCACACACACAAGCATTGCACAGCAAGTAAACCCAGTCCAGGTTTGCAAGAACCTGTCCCCAGTAAACCAACGCTGATTTTGGAATATGCAAGAGCTCACACACTTCAGTGTTGACCTGTTACTGGCATTGGCCACACAGCACGTTCCAGTGATGGCTGGCTGGTAAAAAATATCATCAGGTAGTCTCCTGATGGAAAACTCTTAATTTTTCTCCAAATCTATAAATATTTCTCTCCTTTCAAAATGCTGATTTCAAAAATAAAATGCCTACATTTCTCCAGCTCATGACAAAGAAAGAGAGTATTTATGGACAGCACAGAGAGAAACAGAGATGGAGAGAAAAGAGAGAACTTGCAAGGGAAAGAGATTTGTGGCTCTCAAGCTGTTATTGATGGAGACATTCAGCATCTCTGTCACCTTCCAGTCATTCGTCAACAAGTTCTCTCTCCTTGAAATTGTTCAGTCTTTGGGGTTAATGCATTGTAATATTCCCTTCAGCTGTGTGATAAATACACCATTTACACCCAGTGTAAATACAGCATCATTCCATTGACCTCAGGAGGGGACTGGAGGGATGCCAGTGTAAATGAAAGCAGAACTCCTTATCAGGCTCAGCATTAGGCCTTTATTAAAAAAAATCAAAAGTTCTGCAAGTGGGAAATTTCGCATACAATTGTTCAGAGGTGAGTGACTCTCTGCCAACATTTACATTTAGACTAAGTGGCAATTTGGTTCATTTAAGAAAATTCAGCAGAGCTGAATGTCATTTGGTTCATGAATCCTTTCCATCTACTGAAGAAGATGGAAAATAGAAGGCACTAGGAGAGTGTACATTAGATTTTCGAGATCCTGAAGGCAGGAGAGAGCAGATGTGAATGATGTTTCCTCAGCTATTGCTTAGCACAGGTAGGAAAGACAAACCCAGGACCAATGTGCTCACCAATTTTGCCTGTAGTGTAGACCTTGCCCAGCCCTTGTGTTTCGTTCTTCTCTGTCCACCTCTGGAAGAGCTGTTTGAACATGGCTGACTCTGCTCCATCATTGATCACCTCAACGTTGGTGGATGAAGGATAGCCTTTGGCTTGGATAAAACCCTGGAGGATTCAGAAAGGTCATTAGTGAGCTTTTTACTTTTCACAGACATGAGAAGAGGGGTGTGGACCTGAACCAGCTTGAAGAGTGAGTGTCCCTCACTGAACACAGGGTGGGATTCAGTCCAAGATTTGCATTCAGACTAATCAGAACTAACTGAAGACTCTTGCTTAGTATCCATGTTTACATCTGTCTTTAGGGGACTACTCCTACCCCTTTTCTCCAAACTTTTTGTCCCTCTCTAAGCCAGGAAGACTGTCTTGCCTGTAGCTTGGTAGCCTGGTAGAGAGCATGGGAGTGAAGGGGTGGAGGCAGCTCAGCACCCCCAAAGCATGAAGTCTGTTCTGAAGGGACAAAACTCTCACAAATCTTTTTTTTTCTTTTTTTTTATTTTTTCCCTAAACTCATATCATTTCTTTGCAATAGTGCTGCCATTGAGTTGAAAGACTACTTCAACAGAGGTGCTTGATACAATATGAGTGGGAAGAAAATGTTCTGTGTTCTGCCACCATGCCAAAATCCTTGCACAGTTTTGGGAACCGCTCCTGTGTTTATCTCAGAAGGCTCCAGGATGACCCGAGGTGCAGTGCTGGCAGCCCTGGTTCAGGGAAGGAGCCTGATTGTGGCTTTTTGAGCATCCAACCTCTGCTGTAAAAACTGCAGCCACACACTGCCCTCAGGGAAAAGCAGAGCAGATGGTCCTCCTGTCCCTCCCACCTGCCACACTGAAAGAAAGACATATCTTTTGTTCTACATGTGTAGCTCAGGGCCAGAATTTGCAGAGATGATTGCCTACTAAAATGAGCCTGAGTCAAGCTCTTGAAAGGAGCACAGAAGACAGTGAGGTAAGTTTTAAGGCAAAGTGTTTTAAGCTTTTCTTCTCTGAGACAATAGGTGCAATCCTATTGAAGCTGGGTGTCTGTAGGACCTTACTGAAGGTGAAACCACTGAAGTTCTCCTAGTTAAATCTCATGGAAGATGAAGCCATTTATGGTCTTCCCCTAAGTAAATGTCTAATTAAACGCCATGTTCCCTCATAGCCTTCACTTCAATATGCCAACTTGTAAAAGAATACCAAATACCTTACTTGCTCAGGCTCCCTTGAAGCTAATTTCTTCCAAGAGGAAGAGCTGAGGAATGCTCTGACAGAAAATAACACATGGATGTAAGAGCCCCTTTATTATCTGTTTATGCACCTTCTGACCATGAATTTGTCTAATCCTGTCTTGACCCTGCTGATCTTCTCTGACTCCACCATCCCTTGAACCAACAGTTTCCAGAAGTTCACTATTTACCGTGTAGAAAAGTATTTTCTTTTATACTTTATTTTCTTTAACCATTTTTTTCTTAGTTTTAGTCGCAGGTATTAGTCCTAGCACAATTTGATGACTAACAATTCTGTTTTTATGTCATCATGCCTCCCCTAGACGTTTAACTTCTCCCTCTATTATTACACAGGCCAGCTCCCCAAGACCTACACTTAATTGTAATTAGTGGTCAGATCTAGATCAGCACATATCAACCGCCCACGACATTGTTTACACTCTATTACAACTCACCACAGCTCGAGTGAATGCTGCTTTTTTCTCTTCTGGGCTGGAGGCTTTTCCTCTCCAGACATAAATTTTGAAGCCACCTTGGTCTAAAATGTAGCAGTCCTGAGGTTAAATTGAAAAAACAGGAAACAGAAAAAACAGACGTGAAAAGCTCTGCGCAGGAAAAGTTCATCATTTGTAGCCTAATCAGGCTGGATCTTTCCTGAAGATTTAGGTTAGATGTGTATCTAGCTCATTTCTCTGCCTTGCAGAGCTCTAACCCTGGTGCAGCCATTATCAGAGGTGACAGAAAATGATTTTCTTATGGTTTATAAATGGAGTACAACTACCACCAACCCCAAAGGGCAGGGGTTCACACGTGTGGGCACACCTGGCCCAGGCTGCTGATTTAAAACTGTAACTAGTTAAAGTATGTATTTTTCTTGGGCATCGCTCAAAACTGGCTATTACCACCTCACAGGAGGTGTTCTCAAACCAGAAACACCGCCAGTTCTAAAGGTCTAAAGGAGGGAGCAGTGTATGCTGACATACCAACCCCAGCCTGCTGCTGCCTGCATTTAAGCCCAAATCTACTACTAAAGGAGCAGGAAAGGTCCAAGTTAGACATCTCCTGCATGAACATTTTGTCCTCACTGAGATCCCTGATCTGGAGTTCCAAGTGTTGCATTGTTGTGAACGCAGCAGGACCCCGACCCCAAAGGGGCTGAGGTGTGTGCTGAGCCCATCCCCACTGCAGACAGCTGGTGCTCCAAACACACTGTGAGACCAAAGGCTGCTCCTTTTTCAAACTGAACTATGAAAGAAGAAAAAAGGCTTCACATGTCTGCAAAGGGAGGCTGCGATTTTAACAAGGCTGACATCAGATGAAAAGGGGAGCGGGAGCCTTGCGGCACAGCGCTGCGTTGGAATAGGCTGGTCTGCACTGCAGAGAATTAAGGACGAGCAATTCTCTGCCAAATTTTAGTCAGAAGAAAAGCCTCTGTTTTCTGAAAAACTCTGCACAGAGGGTCTGTCAGGAAATCTCCTTTCAGGGTGGGTCACTGAGACCAGCCACTTGCTACGGCAGGAAAACAAATCTCCATGGTTTCGTGAGCAGAGTATTTATTTGCTCTGGAGTCAGCAGAGGGAACGCTATCCCTGAACATCAGGTATTAAGAAGCCTTCATTCCATCTGGAATTTATTCCTGGTATGCAGCTCTCCCTCACTGTGATTGCCAAGCTAATATAATCCTTGGCTGAGAGCATCAATTTGCCATCTCTTTTTGGAACAGCTTCAACACACCACCTACCTCCGGCTGCTGAGACTGTAGCAGGGCTAAGCTGTCCTAACCTAACAGCAGGGCTAAGCTCTCCTAGGGATGGAAGGCTGGTAATTTCCAGGAAACAGGTGCTCAGCTGAAAACAAAGTGAGCCACAGCCTCCTTTTCTCACTCTGGCTTTGTCTCACCTCATGCTGGAGCAGATCCTGCGTCAGGGGCCGGGTGGCAATCTCCTGCACCACCAGGTCATTGTCCTTCTCGTAGACACTGCAAGACAGAGCCACCGAGCTGAGTTAGACCCCGCAGAGCCCCCTGTGAGCAGGGATGGGGTTGGAGCACAGCCCAGGACTCACTGGTAGAGCCGGACGTTTGCCTTCTGCAGCTCGTCGGCTTTGGAGTCGGGGATGGCATCGCGGAGCTCCCCGCGCCGCTCGCCCAGCACCATCCTCATGATCTGCATCAGCTCTGCTGAGTCCCTCTCGTTGTCAACGATGCCAATCTGAGCACGGCCGCCCCTCTCGCTGTCCCTGATGCTCCGAGCCAGAGCAAGACCCTGTACAAGGACCCGCAGGGCTAAGTCCTGACACACACCACAAACCCAGACCCCAAGCAATGACTGAGAACCAACAGCCCGAGCCAGATTATCACAGCTCTCTGAGGCTCCTAGCATCCTCCAAATTTAGCTATAAATAAGCAGATATGGCTGTAATGCCTGATTATTAACTAACTCATGGGAAAATATGGCTAATGGTAGTGGCTGCTGATGCTGCTCCCGCAGGGCACAGGGGTGTGGGAGCCACAATGGGCACTGCCCGTCTGTGACTGTGCACCAGCAGGTCCAGTGGTCTGCTGGGATGGTCTGGGGGAGAGAGGAACACACACTGAGGCCAACGAGGCAGGATGCTGCAGAGCTGCAGGACCCCGGCCACCCCGTGGTGACGTTTTACATTTAAATGTTTTTCAAGTGTTCAAAAAATGTGGCTGTCTTCTGTGAAAAAAGCACCGTGAAATGTCAAGCAGCTAATTAGGCTGAAATCTCCACCTTCAATTGAATTTGTTTTTGTTCCCATGACTCTTGCTGCAACAGCTTTGAAAGACTCCTCTCTTTATTAGACACAGGGAGTGACCTGCTTGAGGTCTGAGATGAACCCAGCAGACGTGAACCTGCCCCCCCTCCTGTGCTGAGGATTGCTTTGCATCTTCTTCAGTATCCACAGGATCTCCACCGTGCCCCAAAAATGGCATTCCCTGTGGAGAGTCCCCCTCTCCCAGTGGAGATTCCCCCTCTCCCAGTTCATCAGGGGACACCATGCACAGAGCAGACCCACCTGCCTTTTAATAGTATAATGACCACAAGCTTGGCTACCAGCTTTGCTGATGAGCCACTGCTGTATTTTGCTTTATTATATCTCTGTATCTTGCTTCCTGTATCAGTAAAATAAGGATAATGATCCCTTTGCAAAGTGCCTTAAGAGCTATAGATCTGACCTATCAGCACCTGGGTTATGCATTCCTGCTTGTCTCATACTGACCAAGCCAGAATTCCCTGTTGATGCTGTAAACAAAAAATTAAAATTAAACTACCCTGGGGCGGTTACTGCAGCTAAACCTACTGGAGTTGCTGATTTTCTAATCCTATGCCATGCAAACAACAGGGCACAGAGGGATGGAGATTAGTTCCAGCCCCAGAAGTTCATCCAGCTCCCTCTGGAGCTCGTGATGTGCCCTTGGCTGCCTGTGAAACACAACCTGAGGCCAGGTCTGAACTGAAGCAAAGTGATTTCATGGGCATCTAAACCCAATAGATGGGGAAGTAGAAAATTTGTCACTATTTACATAATCTCTGTATTGTTGCTCTTAAGATTTTAGTTGTGAAAACACTGTGAGGTTTTTTTCTTTTTCTTTTTTTTTTTTTCCTAGGCATCAAAAAATGCCACCTTAAACCAAGTGGCTTTCACCTGTACTCACCCTGGATTTCTCAGCAATGCTGCAGCTGGGTCCATTCCACTGGATCAGCACTTTACCAAGGTCCAGCAAGAAAACATCTCCCTTATTGAAACTGTCCCAGGAGAGTGCTACCTGTCACAGGGAAATGAGAGAGTTTGGAAACGTGGGGAGGACGAGGAGAGCTGCAGGTGACAAGTCACAGCCATGGCAAACCTGTCCCTGGGGATGTAATAACAGGTTTGCAGTGACTGTTCATTCTGCTGCCACTCAGCTCCTCACGGAGCACAGTGGCCTCTCTCATGGTTAACACCAAGCCCTCAAGTGAGGACTTGAAAACTCCCCTGAAATTGAAGTTCTTGAGCAGAAATGAGATACCCACCAGGCAAATCTGCTCCAAAATGAGTGTAGGAGGAGAGGGAAGGAGAAATGATGCATAACAAGAGCAGGGTCTTCTTCTTACCTCTGTGGCTGACACGTGCTTCTTGCCCTTGACATGAAGAAGACGCTTGATGTTGTACATGTTGGTCTCCACATGCTTAAATCCTGAAGCCACTCCTCCCTTCTTGTAGCTGGTGTGTAGCAGAGAATAAAGAGTTAGAGCTGGGTAGAAAATACCTTTCCCTCTATCCTCTGAGAACATCTCAATCTTTTGGTGGCAACTGAAAAATCTAGAGGAAAAATAACCTCAAAGTCCTAAAACTGCAGTAGGAAATGCTGTGTTGCCTCACTGCTGTTCATGGTCCTTATCATGGTGTGTGTCTGCCTCTTATGGGTGTTGTGTTGCTGCTGTGCACACAATTATAGAATCATCAAATCATTTAGGTTGGACAAGACTTTCAAGATCATCGATTTCAAACATTCAATATCCCACAATAAGATGAACAGGAACAGGAAGGTGAGGGATGGCAATGGAATTGTAACACAACCAAACTGAAAATCCCATTGACCCTGGCAGTGGCATCCCAAAATTGAAATATTCCATAAGCATTCAATTAAAATATGAAACAGACTTGGCAGTAAACAAACTTTTTGCTAAAATTTTGTTTTCTTCAAAACAGTTATTCTGTTAAAAGCAGCTTAGACAGGGAACTGTCACCAAAAGCAGAACAAAACTATCAACAGGTACAAGACATTGTCTTTCTCTCAGATTTTACCTCCCAATTTTTTCTTCCATCCTGGAACACAGATTTTGCAGCAGCCACTCTCAGCACTGTTATCATCTCACGCCACAATGCCATCCCCTCTCTTGTGGCAACTTTTGCACAATCACCAGAGGGCACAACCCCCCCACTGGAAGTCCCACAGCCCTTTTAATGCTTTTTGGGTAAGTCTAATCCACTCTTACATATCCTAGACCATTGTAGAAAACAGATCCATTGTTCACACTACAGTAATAATTGACACAATGCAATTGCCATTTAGGGGAAAAAAGGACAATTGTTGACTGTACTTTTTGACATGTGGGTAATAGATGTATTTTATGGTAGCTGGAAAAGTACTGGCTAATGTGGTCAGAAATGTGACTCACAGCACTCTAGACTTGTTCAGCCCAGCTTAAGATATCCACAGAAGGATTCTCTGGTGATTAGTCCACCTGACAAGATGTGGAAAGAGCTTGCTTTAATTTCTCATTCTGCCTCAGACTTCCTCACTGACCATGGGGATGTGCTTCATGCCCAGATTAATTCTAATTCATGTTGATTTCAGAGGCATATAGGTTTCCAAACAGACTGGTTTGGAGGGTCTGATTTTCAGTCCTTCGTTGTCCCTCACTCATCTGTAAGATGAGGCTAAAAGCACTTTTCTGTCTCAGAAAAGTTCTGAGGAGATTCATAAGAGGTTATTAAGATGCACAAGACAGAGATATCCAGACAGATCGGGATGGAGGGTATTGACCCAGGATGGGTTTTCATCTGAGTTTCCTTCAGCTGTTTGAAACCAAAGCACTCAGGCTGTTTATTGCCAATGAAGATCTTCCTTGGAGGACAGTGACTGGAGTGCTTCCAAAATCCTCAGAGTGAGCAAAGACCCCGGGACTGGATTCAACATATCATATATTCAACAGTATCTTTTAGATGACAGAAGTTCAGTCACTTTTTCCTTGCACTACAGGAATATTACACCCAGTATGAGCCAAATCAGCACTTCACTTTAAGGCAGATATTAGTCTGAAGTGCTCTGAATGGGCACTTAAAAGTGTGGAGGAGAGGAACGAAGACCCTGAGGTGAACAAAAAGGAGTTTAGGATGCAATTACTGCAAATATCTGGGAAAATGACCAGTGGAACAGAATGTCACAGCTCCAGACTGAATGTTACAAATAATTCCTTCAAAACGGGAATTCTTTGCTCTGAATTTTAACCAGCATCAGCGCTGACCCATATTTTTCCCGTTTTTGAGATTCAGATGTCTCTGAGACACCTGCAGAGAAGCAGAGGGGACCCCAGGGGCCAGGAGCCACCTGGGTGCATGTCACTGCTTCCTGCAGGAGCAGTGAAGAAAGGCACAGTGGCATGGCTTCCTCTCAGAGGCAGAAGAAGCAGCTTCATTGTAGAAATACACACATTTTACAGAACACATCGCTGAACCAAGAACAGGATCAGCTTATTGGTCCAAGGAAGGCAACACCTCTTACAAACATCTACCAAAACATCACGTCTCACACGCATGCATTCTGTCAACAACAGCAGGTGCAACTTTTGTTGTTAATTCTTTCCTGTTTTCCTTCAAATGCCTGGGAAAACAGAGTTTCCACAGGTGCAGGTGACTTGGAGGCACTCACATGATGCCGTGGCGGAAATAGCTCTGGAAGGTCTCGGACTCGTGTCCCTGCACCTCGCGGTGCTGCACGGGGCTGCCCCCGAGCGCGGCGTCCAGCTGGGTCACGTACATGGCCGCGGCTCCCTGCTCATCCTGCGAGGAATCCTTGCCAAGCCAGAAGTGCAGATCCACAGCTGAGCCACGGGAGGTCCTTTTGGTCTGCAAGAGGTGGGAAGGACAAGTCCAGGTGAAGGAACAGCCCATTTTTGTGTTGGAGAACCAAGTGGCCACGGAGCCCTTCCCCACTTCTGCCTTTCTCCTGCGCAAGGGGAGAGAGGACAGAGCTTCAGGCACTCCCTGGGAGCTCAGCCTGGAGCTCTCCTTATTCAGCAGAGCAATTTATGGATTTTATAAACTGAACTGTCAGATATCCTTTCGTAACTCCTATTATCAAGGAAAACGGAGCACCTGTGCAATTAATGTGTTCAGCTTGTCCTACTATTGTATATTTTGATATTAAGACTTGAAGCAGATTCTTCCCATAGATCACCTTTTGAAATGCAATGCACACTGCTCTCTTTTTGCCTGGAGATGCTACCCTTTCTTTCCTGTTGTCGTTCTCACAGCACATGACAGAGCAGCACAAACTGCCTCGGAATTCCTGCTGACTTGCAAAACAGACATAACTCCAAATGAAGCTGAGCCAGTGTGTGCATGCTGGGATTCATCTTATTACAGAAAACCCCAGCAGCCTAGAAAAAGGAGGCAAGCAGGCAGAGAAGAAGGTGTGCTCAGTGTTGTTTGAGTTGTGCCAAGCTATTTTTCAGCACCCACTGTGTTAAATCCCATTGTGACACCTGGGAAAGGTAATAAAAGCTCGTTTTATAAGCTGGATTTGACACTAAGTTCTGTTTATTTGCTTTGTGCAGTGATACCACAGAGAAACACAGCAGAAGGAGTTGAATAAAATACAGCTCTGTTCCTCAGGCACAGATAATTAATTTGTGGAAAAATCACTCAATTTAATACATTGCTATTGAAGATGATCAAAGCCCCATTGTCCCACGGACAATCTTTATTTGGAGAGGCTCCAGTAAAGAAACAGAATGCAAAGATGAGTGTTTTTACCCTCCTGTCTTCCAGGGAAAAGGAGAACAGTGGGCTGATGAAGGGGCTTTTCTGCCTGGGGAAGTTGTTGCAACAGAAGCTGAGCCTGTGAGCATCAAAATCCATGTTTACACTGTCAGCTCCCTGCAAGGACTGCAGTATTCTGCTCTAAGCATGTGTTTGTGGGCCTGTACCTCAGGCTTTCAGCATTCAGAAGGTACCCTAAAGGCATGTGTGGGGGGCATTTGAGCAGGAGACACATCCTGTGCTGCTATCCCAGCCTGCTTTCCCATCCTGGCATATGGGGGATGTGCAGTTGGTTATTGCAGGGCACTGGAGGCATTGCTGCCTCTCCACCCACGGAGATGCTTGCAGGAGGCACACTCAGACCCAGGAAGTGGGAAATGCTTCTGGTTTCCACCATCTGGATGGGTTTGGGTACGATGGGACCTGGGTTGCTCTATGCAGATGAAGAGATTTGGAAGGGATTTTAGGAGGTGAGTGTAACACATCACCCTCCTGCCAAAATCTGAGAACACAAGGCAGTTTGCACAGAGCAGAGCTGGTTCTCAGCAGTCCTTCACAGCCAACCCAGGTTCAGCTGGTTGCAGGTAGGTCTGGACCAAATTTGGGTGGGGCTGAAGTGTCCTCTGCTGCTTACATGACACACGACATGGAACTCTTCATGTCCCACATCACCTGCTGGAAATGAGACCCTCCAGCTGGTCACATCCCACATCCCCCAAGGACTCCCATAAATCATTTAAATGTGGGCCTTAGTTGAGTTTTCCAGGAATGTGCTGGTCATTTTGCCATGCCTGGGCATGACTCAGTTGATTGGAAGATAAACACTTTTAATGAATTACTAAGTTAATGGCTCCTCTGAAGTTCTGATTTACTAAACAGACAGTGTTGTCACAACAGCCATGTGAAATTCAGATCCATGATTAGATGGTGAGCACACATGCATAACTACTTCAACAGTGCTTTTTTTCACAGGACAGGGTACCTAGGAACTAAGGCAGATCTAAATAAGAAGGGTTGAACCAGTTGCCCAACAGAGTGCTGTCCTACTTACATGCAAAATGATGTAACAGTCTCCTTCAAAAAAAGTCCCATAAGCTTTTTCAGGGACAGGAACCATCTTCATGTTCTGTAAGGAAATCAGAGTTGGGGTCATTGCTGAAAGTGAAGACCCAGAAGTTGGTGTGCATGAAACAGGACAGGCTGGGGTGCACAAAACACTGAGGTGACAGTCAGGGTTTGGAGAAGGAAGAATCAGGAGTGAGTCTGTGAGCTGCGAAAAGCCAGTTTTGGAGGAAATCTCCAAAATACTAAAGAGGGAGAAGGGAAAATTATGGTTTTGCTTGGACAGACTGACAAGTATGTTTTAGTCTCCTTGCCCCTGTGCAATCCTTTAGATCTAGACCTAGGGCTGAAGTGCTCCAGAGCTTGCACTTGTAGGGAGAATGAGCACATCTCACCCTAGGTTTAGTTTTGGGCACAGTTTTTACTCAGTGCCCATGAGTTCAAGGATAACTTTCATCACTTTGTTAGGATAACAACTCTCCTAGGGGTTCAGGGCACCCAGCAGTGCTGAGAAAAGACAGAGTTGAGGACACTGATGGTCCTTCACCCCTCCAGATCCAAAATTGCAGACTTCCTCTGTTACAAGTGCATAATTAACCAGCCATGGCTGCCCAGCACAGGTACCTGGCTCTGCCACTCACCAGTCCACACACAGCTCCTGGGCTGGAGCTGGCTCTGAGGCTCCCTGAAATTAGAGACATGCATTCTTCTGCTGGCCTGACTTGTCTCCCAGCATACCAGCTTGACCCCTGTGAACCCTCACAGCTCTAATTACAGATCCTCTGGAAAGCTGCTCAGCGCAGTGCTTTGGAGAGAAATGGAAAGGTGAAGACCCTGTGATATTTGGACCATGGTTGTGATCTGCTGAGTATCCCTTGGAGACATTGGAGCCTCTTCCCACTGCTGCCCTGAGTGGATTCTGCACCTCAGTCTAAACCTACTCTCACTGCAGGGGAATGGCCTTGGTGAATTGGGCCAGAAAAAGGCAGAATTGAGCACAGTTTGGTTCCAATCCAAAATCAGATACCACCACCTGCAAAAAGGCAACCTCACAGGCTGCAGGATCTTTCCTTGCAGTGACACAGAGTAGGAAAGGCAAGGAAGAAATACAAATAGACTCCATGGAACGCCTTTGCTGCAAAAACAGGTGTCTGCCCCATGGCAGCTGCTGGTGTGGACTAAGGCTACCTATGGATAACCCATCTTGGTGAAACATGGAATTTCTGGTGTGTTAAAGCAGCCTTGTGTTGATTCCAAAAAGAGGTGAGAAAAGCCTGCAGTGCTGGAGGAATGATTTCAGTCCCACCACATTCCTGTTTCCTTAGTAAATATTATCATCTCCATTTGACAGAGCAGGAAACCAAAACATAACATCTTGAACATTTCATGGGGAAATACTGAGTCTGTTTCCCACTGTATCTTATCTACAGGACCCTCTTTTCCCACACAGATTACTGCAAGAATTCATCTTCCTTGAAACATAAACACACAGATGTGCAGAGGACATGACATGACTGTGACAGAAGACATGTGCCATCACTCTTGTCCTACCTCTATGCCCCATATCTGCAGTCCCAGCTTTCTCTCGATGGTTGGGAGATTTGTGTCACTGTCTGTCATCCTGCAGTCTGAGCTAGAAGGCAAAGGAGGAAGAAAACAAAAAATAATGATATAATTAGATGCAACAGTGAGTGTGTTGGTCAGCTGGGTTCCTCTTACCATCACAGCAGGTTTAATACAGAAAATCCACACTTGGAGGTGTCTCTGTCTCTTTGCTATTAACAGCTAGGTGGGACAAACCCCCGTTCCCAGGCTATCCATGCTCATGAAGGGCCAAGCAAAGTGTGGGATCACAGCCCAGCAAACACTGCGTAGGACACTGTTGTTTGGGTGGGGGATTATTTTCCCTGGATTTGAACAGGTGGAAAGGATCCATTGGGCTGTTGGACCTGACATCAGCACTGGTTTGATCCCACCATGGCACCAGGGGTGGAGGGATCACCTCCAGGAGCCCTGTGCCCTCCTGGGCCAGTCCCTGGAGGTCAGGTCAGTTCAGATCCTGGGAGCCCAAGGAATGAAGCCCTTCTGCTCTAGGGCAATATCCATGTCTAAATTGAGACAGGTATCTCAGGGTAGGGCACCAGGCTCCCAGCTCCAGGCACACACAGAGTGATCCAAGCAATAACCAGAATGTCTATTTTACACAAATCCCAGCATCTTCCTAAGCTCTGCTGCCTGCATGGAGAAGAAGCAGGTTTCAGGCTGCCCACACAAAGGTGTCTGAGAATATTTGAGATGTTTTTTGTGTCTTCAGCTGCCCCTCTGATGGGTGGAGGTCTCCCATCCATCCTCTATCATATCTACCAGTTGTGGTGGAAAAAAAAAGGATTATCCTTAGCTATGCTTCCTGTTTCTGCTGCTGAGGTTTTTGCTCAAGAAATAACTTCTGAACCCAGCCTGTTTACAGGGCAACTTCCTGAAGCAAGTGAAATCCCAAAGCAATGTACATAAAAACGTGGAGTTACATCCTATCAGAGCTGGCTCTGCTGCAGCAGCCACAGCACAGGCTGTGCTTGTGCAGGGGCACAACCCACACCAGCCTCTTCCCTATGAGCCAGTCCTGCTCACAAATCACAGAGAAAACACAGCTCAGTGTTCTTCTGAAGGAGGGGAAGAACAGAGATGTGATCCCTGCCAGGAGGCGTTTATTGCTCCAGTGCTGCATGTCACACCATGAAGTCCTAACAAGTGTTGGTCACCCTGAAGAGTTTGCACGCTAATTAAGAGCACAAAAAATGCTGCCACAGGCAGGAGCACTGGTCCAGGCAGAGCTGCCAGCCCCTGGCTCCTTGCTCAGGCAGTAGGGAGATGCAGGTGTTTCCTGGGGTGTTGTGAGCACAGCCCCAGCACCTCTCTGCTGCCTGAGCAGGCACAGTCTGGCAGTGCTCAGCAGCAGGAGCCAGAAGTGCTCATTCCTTCCTGAACACAGAAGGACTGCTGGGGACTGTGGCCTCAGGAACACATTCAGCCACCTTCAGCTCCCTCTCAGGTCCACAGAGCTTCCAGGCAGGAAGGACAAACAGCAAGGACAAAAAAAGACATTTTTCACTTCAACTCCCAGAAAGGTGATTGACACCCATGAAGATTAAAAGCTGGATCCAGGATGATATTTCAGTGTCCACAGAGAAGACAGACACTGTTCTAAATGGTGTCCTGACACACCTACAGCCCTGCAGTACAGGGCTATCAGGAACTAAATACAAAAACATGGTCCTAGTTCAGATCTTCAGCCAAAAGACCTCTTCTTTCTTTTAATATCACACCCAAACAGTCCCTATCAAAGAAAAACCCAAGTGAAGCCTCCTTCCCGCAGCCATATTTTAAATTTATTTAGGGTTTTTTTCCTTCCAGCATCAAAACAGGAAGAACCTGAAAACAAAGCCAGTAAAGATATTTATATTTGAGAGCAGTGAAGTATTTAGCTCCACTGACACTTCTCCCTGTGGAAGGCAGCAGGCATCTTGCTCTCCTGCTAACAGCTCAGGAAACCAGCAGCTGGCCAGCTGTGAGACACAGCTGGATCCCTGCTTCTCCCAGCATCCTGGAAAAAATAACCCAAAGAATGCTGAGATTCCTCTGACCACAGGCTGTCGTGTTGGGCAGAACCCTCTGAGAGCCAGCACTGCTCCACAGATTGCCAACCAAACCTGTGTGACTGAAAACAAGGATCTTGGATCTCCTTCACTCCTGGGGACCCTTTCTCCATCTGAAACCTCACAAGTAGTGCTGACCCCCCACTTTTCTGAGAAATGGTGTCTCTCTCTTCCTCCTAAGTGCTTTAGCTGGGGGAGTGTGAATCACAGACAAGGCTGTCTGTTTCTATGGACTTTCCAGCTTCTTTTGGCCAGTGGCCAAGTTAGAAATAATATTACTTATATAATCAGACAGCTCATTTCATTAATGATTTAACGTGGGATTTTTAATCAGATGATCCCATAATTCAACTCC
This sequence comes from Rhabdornis inornatus, assembly GCA_013397075.1. Classification (NCBI taxonomy): domain Eukaryota; kingdom Metazoa; phylum Chordata; class Aves; order Passeriformes; family Rhabdornithidae; genus Rhabdornis; species Rhabdornis inornatus. The sequence goes on along the minus strand of VWZS01008170.1, from coordinate 159,887 downwards.
TGTCCAGACATGAAATCTGGTATTTATGGAGTGAAATCTTCCTGTCTGTGCTGGAATCATGAATGGCAGAAACCTTTACATTTTACAAAGAAGAAGAAGAAGAAAACAAGTGATGTTAAGAGTCTTGGGACACTCACTGTGGGGTTTCAGCAGCAGTGGCTGGGGCAGCCCTTATCTCAGTCAAACCAGTTTTGCTCAGCATTAGGTGAAATGCAAATTGGCAAGAAGTGTGAGTCAACTGCCTCTGGGGCAGGAATTCACCAGGGAAAATCACTGGTTATAGGGATGGATTTGCTTCCTTGGGCAGACCCAGCTTTACCTGTGAAGGGAGAGAAGCAGCTGTAGCTCATCTCTCTGCCTCCACGTTAATAACATTAATAAAACACTCAATTCCCACCTCCAGGGCCAGCCATTTCCAGGGGAATCTTCCTCTTTCCATGGCAAGAGAAGTTCACCCCATGAATGTGGGCTGGGAGGTGGCCACTGCATAGCAAAGGCAACCTCTGGTGTGGAGCTGCTCTGTTGGGTCATCACCACTTGGTTAAGCTGCTATAAATTAAATTGCAAAGATCAAATGCTGCTCTTGACTGAGGGCAGAGAACCTGGAAACATAACATGGGTGGCTGGCCCTTGCCTGAATGTTGCAGCCAGGGGCACCTGGAGCCTCCAGAACTAAAATCAAAGCTTTTCCTGCCACATTCCAGGCAACAAAGCTGGTGGGTGAAGGCAGATGGGTGTCCCTTACACTCCCTGCCCTTCCTGCACTGCCAAAATCACAGCAACACTCCTGCCTGCTAAATCCAACGCTCATCCCCTCTCCTACCAGCACAGCCTGGGGAAAAGCTCTGCCTTCAGGAAGTATTACATGACTAATTAAGTGTCAAGGTCACTCCCAAGGCTGGTTAATGATTAATAGCTGGGGTGGCAGTGCCAGCAATCACTGCTTCATTTGGGTCAGCTCAGGCTGTGTTGGGAGCCCAGACCTAGCAGGACATGTCTCCAGGCAGTCTTGGGCTGTTTGGGTGGGGAGGAAAAACCAGGACTCAGAAAGGGGACAGGGGAACATTTCAGACTCCTGAAGCACACTCTGAATTCGGGCTGCTTTGGCTTGCCTGGGTTTTGGCACGTGCTTTACTTTTGGGCTGTAGTCATGGTCATAAAAAAACCCCAGTGAAATGACTAATGCTCTGTACAGCTTTGGGAAAATAGGAAGCAGCTGTGGCTCTAGCCTTTCCAGGCTGAAAGGCCTAATTATTGGGAATATTTGGACTGGCATTAGATGAGGTAAACCAGGGGCTGTTGAATTGCTTTCATTGTCTCCACTGTAGTTGGGCATCTGGGCCCAAGTAGGTGCCGGTTTTTTGTCTGCAGAGAGGACAGTGGTTAACTCTTGTTTTGCCCAGAGGAGTGAAATTCAATACTGGAGTTCCCTTGTGTGGCTCACCAGCTACAGCTCAAGAATAGTGACTGTTCAGAAGTTCAGCACTCAGCCTGGCTAAGCTGTCTTTTTATTTCTCTGTTGCAAGAGGAGAAAAAGCAGCTTTTATGCCACAGGAAAATCATGGGTAGGGAGGGCCAGCTATGGGGCTTGTGTTCTCTCTCATGTTGTCAAACACTCAGAGCTGTAAGACCTTCCTCCAAGCCATGCTGAATGTGCTGGAACATGGTGATGAGGGCAGGGAACAGGATTTGTGCTGTGGGGATGGGAAAAGAGGAAAAAGCAGGGCTCAGCTCATCCCCCTGCTCCAAGCCCTGTGAGGTCCAGGTTCAGGAGCTCAGGGTGGCCCTCAAGCCAAGGACAGGGCTCTGCCCAGACATGCCTGGGTGACCACAGAGAGCACTTCAGCCTTCTTAGAAAGAGCTGTTGCCTGGCAGCTAAAATTACGTAAAGCAGGCCTTGAAATAAGATGCTATTTCTGATCACGGTGGGCAATTAAACATTGGAACAGCCTATTAGAGAAGCTGGCAGGCTTGGCTTTACTTAATGTCTTTGAAATGAGATGGCTGAATGGCTGGGCTGTGCTGGCTGGGCTCAGCTCCTCGGGCCCTGTGGCCACGAGCTGCTGCTCAGGTGCTGCACTTCCAGCAAGCTGCTCCTTCCCATGGGTTTGGCAATAAGGCAAACACATGGACTGGCCCTCCTGCTTCAGCCACCTCCACTGGTCAGAAAAGATCCCCTGTCCATGCTACAAAATCATCAGGATGGATCTTGAAATGGTTTGAAGGGCTTTTTTAGACTTAAGTAGTGCTGGATCAAAGCCTGAGATGGGGCACTGGATGGGATGAACTGGGATTGAGCTCCTCTCCTCAGGGGCAGTGGCTCTGGAGATTAGAGGGGGCTTCACTGGTTTAAGCAGGGCAGGTTTTCCTCTGTTTTTTCCATGGATGGCTGCCAGGGATCACCACACCACGAGGTACCTGACACCACAGGTGACTGGTGTTCTGTTCTTTGCTCATGGGCTGGGATGCTGAGGATGCTGAGCCTGTTCAGGGTTAAAGTGAGTGAGGATATAAGAGCCTGGGATGAAGAGATGGTTTAGTGTTAATGATGGCCTCTCAAACTGTAAGTGCTCTACAGCCCAGGAGAGGTTTGAATTCCCTATCCAATACATTCAAAGGATGCAGAAACCTGGATTCTCTAGCCAAGGAATTTCTCAGGCTCTAAAAGAGCAATAACCATTTTGCCTTGTCTGAGAAAAAGATGACCAGTGTTTCCTGGACCCAGGTGCTCAATCTCTTGAACCCTGGAAACTTACCCCATCTCCAACCACCATCCCAGGCTTTACAAGAAACAGACATCTGGCTTAGTGTGACTTCTTATAATCTGTGCCTTCACCTCCTGGCCATTTCCGGCATCTTGGACTTAGTAGCTGATACTTGGTCATTCCCACAAAACCACTGAGGCTATGAGTTTTATCCTTCAGCTCATTGTGAGGATGGACTTTGCACTAATCCTCCAGTCCTCCCATTGTTCCTAACATAAAAGCAAAGAGCACAAGGAAATATCAGGCTGCTGGGAAATAACCACCTTCCCAGCTGCACTAGCCCTCAATCTGTATCTCATCCCCCTCTTTGAATTCCTCAGAGGACATCTGATTTAGAAGGGAAGGCATCTCATGGTTTATCTCCTCTGACTTTGACCAGTCCCTGCAGCTGCATTTCCACCTGCCATAAATTCCAGCTCAACACCTCTCTCCATCCAGGAAATATTGCTCATGTCTCCACACACTCTCCATGATCGCCCTTGTCCCCCTCTGTTTATCTCACTGCTGGTGATGTTCCAGCAGCCTGATCTTTAAGCAGATGGTCTTGGGAGACTGATTTGTAAGAGGAGATTGTTTTTCCCCAAACTGCTGCTATTTCTGAGTCCTCCCTCTACAACTTTACCAGCTGACTGCTTGTCCTGGGAACCATGGAGCTGCATTGTCCCAGCAAACTTTTCACAATGCAGGAACAACGCACTGACAATCAAATCAGAACTTTGACTTCAGCCACAGCTCCCCAGTCATGCGGTCTGAGTTTCCACATTAATCACGCTGGATGTGGACCCAGAGCTCAGCAGTGGCTGGCTCTGGAAAAGGCAGAGCCACTTGGCTGAAGGTGGGGCTGGCAGGCATAGCCTTGGTGTCCTACAGAGAAGGTCAGAGCACCCATGCAGCTCTGGCTGAATTCTTTCCCAGCAAGTCCTTCTTCCCCAGCATGTCTTTGAAAGCAGGATGCTCTTCCAGGCAGGCAGGATCTCTGCAGGCTGAGGGCAGCCCTAAATGACTCCAAGCTTTCCTAAGCAGCAGCAGAAGCTGAGCTGCAGGAAGCTCTCCCTGAGATCAGCCCCTGTGACTGATAACAAACTCTTGCTGTGCAAACCCACCTCTCTGAAGATCCATGAGAAAAAAACAGGCACAAGAAGCTGTTAAAAACCTTCTGCATACAAGCCCCCTGCACCAGCATTGTGCTGGTGTGGTGCCAGGTGCATTTTTGTCACATAATACGTTTCCACTTCGTGCACAGCTATTTCAGAGGTGTCCATTGCACCTCCAGCCTCTCCCCGTGGGGATTTTGAGTCAGCAACAGCACGGAGCCATCCCAAGGGAAAGGTGAGCAGGTAGCTTGCCAATTCATCAGGAACAAATCTCTCCTTTCTTTCAGTTCTTTCTCCTCTGGTGAAAGGGAGAGATTCCTGGCTCGGGACCAGCACTGCATCCAAAGGCAGGGCTTCATGCAGGAGATGCACACAGAAGGAAAGCAAAGCCATTTTAATTCCTCTTCCTGGCTTCCAGGGAAGTGGTTCAGGTTCTACTTAACTTCTAATCACTCACCACCTCCACGAAAAAAGTTACCATCCTCTCCCACATCAGCATTTGAACAGAGCATTATTTAACTCCATGGCTGCAGGTTAAATAAAACCAGAACTGAGACATCAGGGAGGAGAGAAAGTGTGTTTGTCCACCTGGGCAAGAGCATCCTGGGGAGCACCTGCTCTTCAAAAGCTTACAGGAAGGAGAAAAACAATAGAAAAAAAAAAAGCATTTTACCAGCTGAAACTGAGGCAAAGGCCACAGCTTCCTATGCAGAGCCTGGAGGAAGGGGAGCAGAGGGGGTTAGAGGCTGGGATTTCTCCACCTTCTCTTGGGTGTCTCAATTTCAGCTGTACCAGTCTGAGGAGGCTTCCCCTGCGTGGTTCCCCTCATCCTGGTTTTGCTCTAGGGCAGATCCAGTGAATATTGGACAGGAGGGATTTGCTGCTCCTTGGCCTAAAAGGAAAACCCCTGGGTGGGGAGCCCAGCTTGCCACACTTCCCTCCTGCTCCCCCAGAGTGTGGGGGCTCAGTGCCATCCACTGTGCCCCAAGATTCTGCCAGCATGAACTGAGACAAATACCATCAATAAAACCGTCTTTAAACCCAAGTGCCAGTGCCCACCTGGCCCATCCTTCTCAAAAAACAAGTCTAAGAGTCAGGATTTTTGCTGCTGTACGTAAGTTTTATATTCAATGTAAGAATTCACATGTGTATGTGTGCAAGACAAAGAGCAGCTTTTTGCTGGTGCACAGTTTAATGAGTGCAGTTCAATAAATATTTGGCCTCAGGACCTTTTTTTGGTGGTGATGGAGCAGGGGAGATGCTCTGCCTCCACTCAGACCAGATGGAGAACTGGTTCCAGAGCATTGGCTTCCCAGTGGAAAGTGGCAAGATTAATATTAACTACCAAAGAGAAGGGACTGTTTCAGTTTTGTCCCAGTTCAGACTTGCAAGCATGACATCAAGCTTGGGAAGAGAAACCCATTTTAAAAAAAAACAAAATTANAAAAAAAAAAAAACAAACAAGTTTCCATTTTGGATTGCAAATGAAAAGTCCTGGACCTGTGCAGGTGCTCTGTGGGAGACTCTGCACTTCCATCTCTGCCCCAGTGGGATGTAAAAGGTTTATTCAGGGGGAAGTTTTGTTTCTCAAGCAGCAAAGGGAAGCTCATCCCTTGTGAGTGTTGGCTGACACAACTCGAATGAAAGACCTGTGTCAAAACAAAAGGGGGCCAATTAACCCAGCCCAAGCTTCCACTGGGATGAGTGCTGAGCCAGGCTGTGAGTTGTCTTTTCTGAGCTTTAAGGTCTTGGAAACAGAGCCAGCCCTCCCCAGGATCTCCTGGCAGTGGAACACCAGCACCACACACCTTTCTGGCAGCAGTCACCCATAGCAGTGTCACCCTCCAGGCTCGTGTTCACACCACACCCGTGGAGTTTTTGTCACTGTGTCACCCAGCCCTTCCAGCCTCTGGGGGCTGTGAGGCTGCCCTTGGCTCTCCTGGCACTTTGGAGGGGCCACTCAGCTTGTCTGGGCAGCAATGAAAGCAGAGAGAGCAGCACGTCACCTGCACTAAGCCAGGTGAATAAAACATCCCTGAAAACACTGCAAAAACAGCTTTGGACAGTCACTCATCCTGGACAAGCTTTTTCACCTGGAGCTGCCACTGGGCAAATGTCCAAGCACCAGGAAGGGAACCAGGAATCTGAAAGACTGGGATGGGTGAGATAGCAATAAAGGACAGTAATTCAGGCTCTAGCACACTCCCAAAGGAAAGATGGGTACCCAGATAGTCTCTCTAACCCCAAAAAAAGCACATGATTTCCAGCACTGCCTGTTTCCTACCCTGTGCAGCTGTTTTTGTAAGAGCAGTTTTAAATAAAGGGCCAGGCACAAACCTCTCCTTTCATCCCAGGGTATGGCAACAGGACATTTTTAGGTAGAAGAGGTTGACTGCTCTGAATAGCTCCTTCCACAGGAACTGCCCAGGATGGAGCCCAACCATGCAATTTAACATCCCCCACGTGTCAAACCCTTGACGTGGATATAAGGTAATAACAAGTTCCACTGTTACTGTACCCAACAGTGCCTCAGATAAGCCTGGGGAGGCTCAGATAAAGACAGATAACAAATGAGAGGGTTTCTGTTACAAGCAGAGATCCTTGGAAATCAAGGCAACTGTACTGGATGCACATCACCTGATGCCTGGACTTTTCAGAGTGAAAGATGCCAAAGACTTCAAGTGACAATATTCACCCCTTTCTGCATCCCTTTCACATCCAGAATGGGTGGAAATACAGTAGAAATGTATAATCATCCAGGATAAACCATAATTAGACCTATTTCCAGGGTTGGATTATATAGAGAGAGAGCTCATGAGAGGAGAGGTTTTAAATGAGTTGTGGGAGAGTGTTTCCCCTTGAGACTGAAGGATCTGTTCCTCTGAGGGGACAACAGAAGCTGAAGAATAGATGTGAATAAATATATGTGAAATAATATATGTGAATAAAGAAAAAGCTGGAACAGAGATATTTTGGGTGTGGTGTGGCCACACTGGAGTCCTTCCTCAGATGGACATTTCACACATGGAAAGCCCAACCTGTGGCTTGTGTCAGTCCAGCGAGAATCTCAGAAGGCTGACACAAAAATGTCATGAAGGAGAACCTTGAGGAAGGTCAGTGGTGGCACAAGTGTTCCCCAGGGGTGACAAAAATGCAGGTTTTTGTTGGGGAGGTAGCACCAAGGCAGCACCAAGGCTTTGGCTGTGCCCCGGGCTCCCTTCACTGCACCAAGCATTTCAGGGCTCTGCTCCCAAGTGGGTCACCACGTATTTAACTCTGTGGAAACTGAGGGAAGGCTTTTGGTCCAGCAGGATGTGCCCAGCACAGAGCAGAGCCCCAGCACATTTCTAAGCATGGAGCAGGTGTCCAAGCCAGCCTCCTCCTCAGCTGGGGATGGATCCCCACAGGATGGGTGGTCCATAACAGAAAAGATAACATCTTCCATGCTCGAAGCCCAGAAAAACTTGCACAGCTCCATGGAAAAGCCCAGGAGACACTGTGAACATCTTCAGCATCCCTGGCCATGCAAGAGCAGGGATTCATTGACTCAACCTAAGCAGAAGCCCCAAGACAAAGGAGAAGGCAGGAGATCAGGGTGACACTGCTGGTAGCCATGGCACAAAACCTTTGCTCCCAGCTGGGGGACCTTGGCAACTGCTGCCTCAAAGTCCTGCCTGGGAAAAAACATCATGAGACCTTCTTGTCTGGCAGTGAGAAGGGAGCTGGAGGAGGATAAAGGCATCCTGTTTGTGCAGGGAGGAGGAGGAGGGGAGGCTCACCTGGCTGTGCCAGGAGGAAGGTGAGGGAAGGCGGTTATAAGGTTTTTTTTTCTGACCTGCTCGTCCTTGCATTGCCTTCCACCTGGCATCCCTCGGGAACGGTAAAACCCCGGGAAGAGGAAAGCCGGTGCCCTGTGACTGTGTAATCTCTACTTTGCAGGCTCTAATCAGCCCATTTAGCTGCGGTGTGTAGAAAGCACCTGGATGATTCACCATCCAAGTGCTGCTCTGGCGGGGCCAGTTTGCTTCAGCTGCTGCAACACTTGTTTACATCTGCGCTAGGGCAGCCTTGAATAAGCGTGAACCTCCCACAGATGCTAATTCATATCAGCTCTCCTTTGTGTTAAATATTTATGTTCCTAATAGGCACGCCTAAGAAAAATACTGGCAAGTGAGCCTGCAGCTCAACTCCATTACAACTCAATTTCACCTCAGTGCAATTCGCATCTCAAAGGAGCAGGATGAGAAAACATTCTATTTACAGAGCACAGCAGCCCAGCAGCTCGGCCATTAGCAATCTGTCGATGAGACGACAATAAAACCCATCGATGAGAACTTCCAAAGAACTTTCTGTGGCCGCCTGGACCCATAACTGCGCCTCAAAGACAGGCGAGCTTTCTGCAAATCCCCACGGCAGAAAAACATAAAACACTCCAGGCCCAAATAAAACGCAGTGAACGGGTCGCTGCAGGAAATCAAAGCCAGTCTGTGCAGAGAGCTAAAGGAAAAGATGTGTCCTCGGAACTGATACGGACCCCGGGCGGGTTCTTGGCAAGCTCAGAGCTGCTCGTTCCAGCCCCAAACGATGTAAATCAGAGTGGGCTCCTTTCAGTACGCACATCCTGGCTCCTAACACTTGTAACAGCGGAGGATTTTTTTTTTTCTTTTTAAAGTATGAAGCATATTGACTTTTTGTTTGTTTCTCACTATCCCACATAACAAAAGTCACTGAACAGTTTGGCCTTATTAAAACTGGCAGGGATGCAGGGGTTGCTTACCTTGCTGCAAAGTGTGCTCGCAGGTGTCCCTTCTCCACCAAGCCCAGCGCCTTCCCCTCCTCTTCGCCGAGTTTCAAGGCACTTCTGTTCACTGTCCTGCTACCTTGTCAGCCCGGGAACAGCACAGTTCGGTAATTCAATCCTCTACTTAACCGCAGAGACACTCCTACCCGGAGATCACACCCATTCCCAGGCTCACGGAGGGACAAAGAGGGAGCCGGTCCGGGAGAGTTCCAACCAACTCTGTTTGCATCAAATATCCACCACTCTGAATTCACTGAATAATAATTAAGTGCTGCTTTCATTAAAAACCTGTTTTGTCCAGGTTTAGGAGGGCATCGGAGGGATTTTTTTTTTATACAAAGCAAGGTGCGGTGCTGCTCAGTTAACTCTTGGGGCCAAAGGATTCCAGCTCCAGTCGCTGGCTCTGACTATCCCGAATTTTGGCAGAGCTGTTCCGAGGAGAAAAGTGCTCAGGGAAGATCCCTGCTCTTCTGCTCACTGCAAGGCCGAGCTGGGTGTCCCTGTGCTCACAAGGAGCCCAGGGCGATGGGGAGCAGGGGTGAGGATTGGTGACTGGAATGGGGATGTAACAGAGCATTGGAGTGTTTAACTGGGCTGCCCTCCCAGGAGAGGATAATGATAAACCAGACAGCCCCAGCAGTGTCTGCTGAGCCTCCTTCAGCAGCAGAAAGCTGAGTGTGTGGACACTTGTAGCTTATTGCTGAGAAAAAATTACCTGTGAAGGATTACTGTAATATCACAGCCACTGAAGGCTGCCTGATGTCACTGGCTGGGGGTGACCTGAGGAAAAGCCATCTCCTGGCATTCCCAGCTGTTCCTGCCTGCCATGTGCATGGTGCTGCTCATTGCTGATGGAGGGAACATCTCTGTCCAGAGAAGGCACCATGTGCTACCTTGTCATCAGCCACCAGCTCTGCTTTTGGGGGCCCCAGGGCTGTGTCCAGCTGTGTTCTGCACACCTCTGAGGATTGGGACTTTTGGGGGACCCAGGGCTATGTCCAGCTGTGTTCTGCACACCTCTGAGGATTGGGACTTTTGGGGGACCCAGGGCTATGTCCAGCTGTGTTCTGCACACCTCTGAGGATTGGGACTTTTGGGGGACCCAGGGCTATGTCCAGCTGTGTTCTGCACATCTCTGAGGATGGAGACTACACACAACCTCTCAGGACTGGAAACTATCCAAGGCCTTCCCTTCGGATACATTTTTCTCTTGTCACTTCCTTAATTTTCTAGATTAGCCCCCACAATCTGAAAATAAGTATGAGTCAGCTCACCAGCTAAACCAGGTGGCTGAATAGGTTTAAACCACAGGTCCCACAGGTCTCATCCACTGACCACTCCTAGACCTCAGGGACCTGTAATGGGAAGAGTGCCCAAAATACCAGGGACGCTGCCTGCAGACCGGTGTGCCACTAACCACAGAGAGCTGCAAACCAGGGCGTGGGCTGGACCTGCTTATTCAGCCTGGGTGTGCCCATTTCTGAGAGGATCACTGCAGAGAGCTGAGTTTCACGGTTTAAGATGCAGAACCAACTCCTAGCAAGCGATTCCTCCCTTATTGTCTGCAGGCTGCAGCTCATACACCCGTAACAGCCTTCACCTTTCATTTTTCATTACTTTCATTTCACCATGGTGAGTGTGTTCGTCTGTTGCAGGGTACAGAGGAACAATGTTTTGTGTTTCCTCCAGTCCACAGAGGATGAGACCTGCAACAAGGTCTGCTTTTACCTTTGGAGTGCCTCCCAAGCCCACTGCTGGCCCAGCAGTGAGGGTCACACACCAGCAGATCTGGTGGGAGGCATTGGAAGGTGGGGTGAAAACACCTGGAATTTTGGAGGATCAGCACCAAATCATGTTGTGTTCCCATTCCCCTTTTGCCACATGGACTCATTATCCCCAGAACCAAGGATTTAATTAACAGTTGTGTATCCAGGTGCTTTTTGGTGCTGATGTAAATCAAGCCACTTCCATGGCTGTGGCTACACAAATTCGAGCTTTGGAATGGAGCCTGTCATTCCTATACCCACAGCTTTGCTAATGCACTTCAGGCTCACACACAGGTGATGCCTGAGCTGCCTGCCCTCTCCTCCTCTCCATTAGTGCCGCAGTGAAAAATCCTGTTGAGCTCTAAAGGAGCCCAACTCTGCAGAAATATGTGTAAAGCAGTTTAGAACAGTCAGTGCCAAGGGAAAGGAAGATCTTCATCATAAAACCTGGGCCCATTTAATGCTGAGCTGTAGGCATTTTTGCTTCCTGCTAATTCTGGTCATGCCATGGGGTTATAGAGCAGAAAACATTATTTCTGAGCAGTTTAACTCAGTGGTGGAAAACAGCATAGCCTGACTTTCAGAACTGAAACAGGATCTGAGATGTCCCTGTCCAGCTGTGCTTCCCATGTGCACAACTTGCTGCACTCATGTCCTGGTCCTAAGCCTTGCCCTGGTATCCCCAGAGCTCAAAGACCATGTGGTTTGATATTTTTTTCATGCATGCAGGTGGCAGATGAGGCTGTTTTCACTGTCCCAGTGCAAGCCCAAGACACTGAAAGCATTGTCACAGGTCCACACTGGGGTAAATCAGGAGCTGCTGGGAGGAAGAATGCAGAACTGCAAACTCAGGGTTTGGCAGCAGAATGGCCCAACATCTGCCTCAGCCTGGAGCACCCCATGTGCCTGTGGACAAGGTTGACATTGTGCATGGGGAAACAGGCTCTGCCAAGGATGTGTTTGCAAAATGACATGTTCCAAAGGTATTTCCACCCTGCTTTTGGGTATGGAACTCTGGGAGGAAGAGGGAAGGGCCAAGCCCTGCAGATGAGATAACACAGCAGGGGCCTCATGCCTTGGAAAAGCAAGGGAAGGAGTTAAAAAAACCTCACAAGCTGCTCAAAACACCAGTGCTTCACCCATCAGTCTGAGGTTAAAGATCCTGACCTGTAATAGGAAAGCACTGCGTGAATTTCTGAGAAGCTTTCAGGAGAGCTTTCCTTGACCCACAACCCAAACAGGTGACATTTCACTGCACATCCCTCACGTAGCCTGGCTCAGGCACTTCTCTGCCCTACAGAATTGGGATGTCCAAATGAAAATCTGCAGAGTGCCTCTTACAGGTGTAACTACTGATCTGATAGAGGAGGACTGGGTTATAACCCACTGCTCCCTCACCTCCTGTGCTCCTGGATGTGGGGGAAAAGTTGAGAAGGCAATACGAATGCTTGTGTGCTGACTGCAAGATCATCTCTCAGATGACTTTATCACTCCCTACAACACCCTGACAGGAGCTGGGGGTTGGTCTCTTCTCCCAGGTGACAAAAGGAAAGAGGAAATGGTTCCAGGTTGTGCCAAAGGAGGTTTAGCTTGGATGTTAGGAAAAAAATTTCTTCACTACAAGGCATTGAAACAGACTGACCAGGGAAGCGGTGGAGTCATTATCCCTGAAGGGATTTAAAAGATAGAGATGTGGCACTTGGGGACAGGGTTTAGTATGGCCTTGGCAATTCTGGGTTTAGAGTTGGACTTGATCTTATGGCTCTTTTCCAACCCAAATGATTCTGTTCTAGATCTCTGTGTGCAGCAGCTGACAGGGCAGCCCAGAGCAGCCCATGACAGTCACCAAGGTGCTGGTTTCATGGTTAACAGCAGCAGATGGGAATACCTTGGGACAGGAGAAGGTGCCTGGGCATTCAGGTGAGCAGCATGGCTGTGCTGCAGTACACAGCTGTGCTGTCACACAGCTCTCCAGCCACAGGGAGTGGTTACATCCTGCTCTGGTCACCTCTTGTCAGTCAGTGACTCCCTGCACACAGAGAACCCTCAGTCCTCCTAAGGAGCTCTGGGGCATCACTGTGCAGAGAGCCCTGGGAACTGCAGACCCTGGGGGGGCAGGGGCAGGACTGGTCCATTCTGAAGAAGGGGCAAGGGCACGAGGGTAAATGCTGATTTGGGGCAGCACTAGCTTCGGCAAGAGCTCTGGAGATGCAGTTCAGCCTTCCAGAGGCAGGAGCTCACAGCAGGTTAAGACAGGAGCAGTCTCTGACACGGGACAAACCTATAGTTGTTGCTCCAGTTTATTGTTTGGCCACATTAGTGCAAAATCCATTTTAAGCCATCTGTGTTGGGCTCTGGACTGGAGAGATGGGGCTCATGTGTCCTCAGGCTTATGGGCAAAAGTACCCCCCTGAGAGAGAGACAGAGGTGGTGACTTCTTGCAGCACTGACAGCAAGGTGTGACAGGGCTTCTGTCAGTCTTGAGGTCTCTTCTACATCCCAAAATATCTATAACCCATCCTTCAAGGCAGGATGCACAACTCTAAGTCTCTGCTGGCCAGGGGAAATACCTCAGTGAATAAAACTGCAACTATCCTGATGGAGTGGCTGTATCATGTCCCTTGGTCTGTTCATGTGAGCTCTGCCTGGAGGTTTTGCAGAGGGACATACAGCAGCATGTTCTTCAAAATTACATTTGGGAGAATTACGTTCTTTGGGGAGGAGCTTTACTCCAGACTTCTGCCGGTGAATACCTCCTGTCTTGGGGCAAAAGAGCTGCCCTCTCCTTCCAGGAGGTTAATCTGCAACTGGCTGGGTGCAGGGGAGGTGACAGGAGGGGCAGCTGCCCCTGCCTGTGTGCACTGCGGGCGTGGGCTGCTCTGTGCCTCTCCTGTTTAATCTCACCCGACACTGCCAAGAATCAGCAGGTGCACTGTGGAAACAGGATGGCCCAGGTGGGACTGTGACGTGGCAGCCCTGGCTGCCTTCCAGACAGAGGAGGAATGCAGCACAGGCACCCCAGGCCAGATCTGGATGTGTTCAGACCGTTGTTTTATCCGGGGAAACTTCCAGAAGCACCCAAATCCCCCAGACCCAGCAGCCCCTTGTTCCTGTTAAACCCTGCTCCTAATGCTGATGGGCACAAGGCGTTCTTCGGGTTATCTCACTGTCTGCAAAGATGGGTGAGGTTTGTGCTAGGAAAAACTTAGGTTTGCTACTGCAGAAAATGAGCCTGCTTTTCCAGAATGCCAAGAAGCTTTAGGGAAGTGCTTGCTGGCAGTGAAGACTCAGCTGCAGCTGACCCTTTAGGGAAAGAAATGGGGTCTGACAGGGTGAGTTTCATGGCAGCTTCACAGAGTAACCATGGGGGAACAATGTGCAGGAAAACAAAGCTGTGCTGTTCCTGCTGCTGAGCGTTTTTCTCAGTTGTACACAAGCCACAACTGGCTGAGCCATTTGGACTATCAGCTGCTGATTCTTGATATTAAATTACAATCGTCTAGAGATCTTAAAGTCCTGATTCAGGACTTAATCCCAGGTAAGGCATTGTGAGAGCCTTGCACTGAGGTGTTTTCTTGCCTCATGTCTGTTTTAAGAAGGTAGCAGGGATTACTGCTTGCCCTGATAGGGATGATAGCAGGGAGGGAGCACAGGATGCACACAGAGGTTTTCCAACCAGGACCACTGGCAGGAGCTGGGTAAAAAAGGCAAAAACAACCCCAGATCACCCAAACACGAGCCTGGCAACTTGATAATGGTACCTAACCTCCTCCTGATCATCCTGTCACCACCCTGTCCCTCATTAAGGCTGGAAAAGACCTCTCAGATCTTTGAGTCCACCCATTCACCCAGCACTGCCAGGCCCTCCACTAATCCCTGTCCTTGGGTTTAGTCTTAGACCCCATCCTTGCCACATCTACGTGGTTTTGAACACTTCCAGGGATGGTGACCCCACTACTTCCCTGGGTAGCCTGTGCCAATGCCTGACTGCCCTTTCAGCCATAGTACAAATCAGATATTTCCCTTAGAGCAATGTGTACACCTTGAAGAGAGAGACAGTGAGAGAGGAAGGAAAAAAGCAGAGTGGATCAGTAAAAACAAACACCCCTGCAAAGAGAAGTTTTGCAAATAGCTGTAGGAATAGTTTAGGAGTTTCACAAAACCTCAGGGGCTCCCTCACAGCCCTAATGAAAACCTTATGAAACTCAGCAAATTCCAGCACACTTTGGTCAGGGTCATCAAGCAGAGCCTCTGCCATTTCCAGTGTCAGCTGAATCCAGCAGAAAGGAGACGTTTCACAGGCAGGAGAAGCTCAGCCCCAGTGCTGGTTAATGGGTGTGTGAGCCTGACAAAGGTCATCCCATGGCATCCTGTGGAGGAGGAAATCACTTGTGCTGTGGCAGTGACAACCCTTGAGGTTCAGGTTCCTTGGACCTGTCCTGTCACGGCAATCACACCACAAGCAAGCAAGATGAGGATGAATACCTTGTTCTAACATGGGAACTGGGGCAAACAAGGTTATTTATGCCTTTTGGACAAGATTACATGGAATGTCCGTGCAGGAACCAGAAAGCTGGCTCAGTTTCCCCACAGCTCACCCCCACCCTGTAGGAGAGGTAGCCTGGGTTTCTCTCCTGCAGGGTACAAGGCTGCTCCTTTAGCACTCAGTAATCCAGCTGGGTTTTAATCCCAAAGGTTTTACTGTGGGTCAGGATCACTGAGGTAGCTGTGGAACATAGCTGTGGCTTTACTGGTGAACGCAGCTGGAACTCTCACCATCACTATTTATTTCCTTTTGTCCTAATTTCCTTTTTTCCTCATTTTCTTTTTTCCTCAGGCAGACCAGAGGTTTTCACAACTGTGGGAAATCTGGTTGCTCCTGTTGGTGACCATACCCAAGTGCCCACAAAATAACTCCACCCTCCCTTGCAAACTTAATTTTTAACCTGTCTCATTTCAGTGACCAGGCTGCACGTGTGAGTACAGGGATTCACAGTGGGCTTGTGTATGGGATGGGGGATGAAATCCTGAATCCAAGCCTTTGCCAGGGTTCTCCAGCCTCTCCTATGAAATTGTTAAGGTCACAGCCACTGCCAGGCTGTGGTGCCAGTCTGGAGAACACAGAGGATGTCCTTTTCCTGTGTCAAGTGGGGATTATGCCCTAGAAGAGGATCTGGATTTTCCGTAAGGACTTTTGAGTTTGTTCCCCAAAACTGAGCAAAGGTTTCTGCAGGACAGGTAGTCTGGCAGCTGAGTTGAGTTCATCCCTCCTTGCATTCACATCTGCTACACAGAGCCCATGAATCCAGCTCTGAGGAGGTGCAGGAGTGCAAGGACAAGCCCTGCAAGCCCCTGAGCCCGGGGAGCTGCAGCAGAGCTGAGGCTGTGCCTGCATGGCCAGGGGGACAGCGGGTGGCCAGGGCTGGCACTGCCCAGGCACAGCCTTTGTCTGCAGGAATGCAGCCCTGCCTGTGCCAACCAGGAAGGAGCAGCAAAAATCCACCACCCCTAAAGGCTGGGGAAATGCCACCCTCCTGCAGTCACCCCTCCCTGCTTTGTGCAGTCCCCAAGGGGTGCAGTCACCGTGCCTGATGTCCTGCCTTGGCCCATTACCCCCCATGTCAGGTCACTCAGGAGCTCTGCCACCTCTGCTGCCAGCACCAGAGGGGTGATGATCCCCATCACAGCCTGGGCTCAGCTGCTGGATGAGCAGCAGGCACTCCACTGGTGCTGTGCACACCGCGCCCCATGCACTTCTGCCCATCATCTCCACCTCCTCCTTGCACATCAGCTCAGGGATCACAAACTGGGTGAGCTGGAGTGAGCTGGATTCACTGGGACCCACAGAACTTCTCAAAAGTGGGAAATGGACTAGTTAAGCTTGGAAAAGACTTCTAAGATCATTGAGTCCAACCATTAACCCAGCACTGCCATGTTTACCCCCAATGCATACCCCCAAGATAAAATGCAAGTCTGATTTGTATTATTACAGCTTTTCAATGAGTGGAGAATTAAAGCAGCCATTTTTTAGGGAATGTCACAATCTATAGACTTCAGCTGCCTTATCAGAAGTGATCTCCATGGAGTCCAAGGCAGAGCTGAACCCCAGCTCCTGTATCCCCTGTCCCCTCTGGGCCACACCTCCTGCTGTGCTGCATGTGGAGGTAAAATCCCTGCCACAGTCTTGGGTACCAACAAGGAATGGTGTCCCTCAGCCACCCCCAACCTGTGCTTGACAGGCTGCTGAGGAGCAGAACTGCTGCCTGAAAGCATCCAATTTTCATTGATACACCCAGTGCTTCCCAGGAACCTTTCGGGGTTATTCCACGAGAACAACTGGAATATTCACACTGACACAGCCCAGCACTGGCTCAGAGCTCAGCTGAGCCAAGAGCCTTTTCCCAGGAAGTTCTGGTTACTGCCTTTGAACACCAAACAAGAAGCTCACATTACTTCCCTATGGGATGAAACTCCTAATACAAGTGAGAGGTTGTTCTTGGGGCATCCCTGTGCCATGCCCCAACAGGAACTGGCTGGATTCTTGTGTCTCCTTCCTACTTTTCCAGGCTCGTCCGAACAGTAGCACTCACTCAAAGAGCTCGTCCTGCAAAGGGCAGTGTTACCACACTGATTTCTGGCACGAGGGGAAAGTTGCAGAACTTGCCTCCCTTTACACCCAGGTTTGGATTAAACCCAGCAGAGTGGATGGGCACCAGCTCAGTCTGTAGGCACCAACACAACACTCCAGACCAAAACTCCCTGGGGACAGGCAGGGATGGCACCAGTGACAGCACCACACATCAATGTGGTGGCATCAAAGTGCACTGGCTCTGGGCACTCCCGTGTGTCTGCTCGGGTTTGCCTTGTCACCTGCAGACACAGGCATCACTCCCTTTGCAAACAGGGAGGAGGAGGAGGAGGAGGAAGGTGACACCAGCCTGGGGACGAGGGAGGGGCAGGGCGCTCCCACCTGAGCAGGAATTCTGGCCCTTGAGGCAGATCTGCTGCACCCACTCTTGGGTTTAGGATGTTTTCTCTCCCCAGCAAGGATCTGGATGAGGCTGAGGATCAGAATGAGAGTGGGACTTGACTCCTCTTTGCTCAAAGATTTACTGGAGAGGACTTTTCCAGAGCACATTCCTTCCACGCAGAAATCCAGCTCCAGAAGAGGATTTTGGGAGAGGCCCCCAAACGATGCCTCCAGGGTTGCATTCCTGTGCTGGTGGATGAATCATTTTCCAGTCCCACAAGGAAAGAGCCCATCTCGGATGCACTGAAGGCCAGGAACCAGTTGAGGGAGGGGATTGGAACAGGCTGGACTGGTTTCCAAGCTTCAGGCAGCTGAGTGAAGGGAAGGAGAGCAGTTAGCACTGAGTAAGGTGTGTTTGCACATCTCTGCTGCAGCCTTTGCTTCCTCATGGGAACTGCAGGGATTGGGGAACTCAAAGGACACAGGGATTGGGGAACTGCAGGGGACACGGGGACTGGGGAACTCAGGGATTGGGGAACTGCAGGGAACAGGGATTGGGGAACTCAGGGATTGGGGAACTCAGGGGACACAGGGATTGGGGAACTGCAGGGGACACAAGGATTGGAGAACCACAGGGAAAAGAGATTGGGGAAGTGCAGGGAACAGGGATTAGGGAACTCTGGGGACACGGGGATTGGGGAACTCTGGGGACACAGGGATTGGGCAACTCAGGAG
The DNA here is from genome assembly GCA_013397075.1 of Rhabdornis inornatus. NCBI lineage: Eukaryota > Metazoa > Chordata > Aves > Passeriformes > Rhabdornithidae > Rhabdornis > Rhabdornis inornatus. The sequence continues at coordinate 141,756 of VWZS01008170.1, read as the reverse complement.
ACATAGGAATTGGGCAACTCAGGGGACACAGGGATTGGGGAACTGCAGGGAACAGGGATTGGGGAGCTCAGAGGACACAGGGATTGGAGAGCTGCAGGGAACAGGGATTGGGGAGCTCAGGGATTGAGGAACTCTGAGGACACAGGGATTGGGGAGCTCAGGGGACACAGGGCTTTCTGCTTGGATTACCTGCCCAGGGAGCAAAGGACCTGATGTTTCTAAAGGACCACACTTTACATGCAGGAGCTGTGTGGTCTGAACAACTGAAAAGTCAGAGTTTTCTCAGGAACATTTTTGCACTTTACACAGAAAATGGTGATTATTCAATAAAAGCCCACGCCCCAGCTCTCAGCCATTTCAGCCAAAATCCAAACCACTTCAAATCTCCAGTGACGCAGGCTTGAAGTTATTTCCTTACATCCCCTTCCTTCTCTCCTAAATCAGCCTTCCCAGCTGGATTACACTTCCCAAAGTCTCTAACCCTCTTCACTGGGGTGCTTTGCACCTCACATTCCCTGAAAGCAGAGCACCAGCAGGTAAATCCTTCCTGGCTGCTGGGAGCTTCCACAACACTTGCTTTTGAAGACGACTCCAGATGCATTTGTGCCAGAAAATTCCAGCTGCAGATGTTCTTGTGGTCCCAGGGATGCAGGGGTGGCCAGAAGCCTCACCTGCAGCATGGTGACAGTGACAGGGTGTGTGCTTGTCCAGATCAGGGGTGTCCCCACTTAGACAAGGGAAATGGGAAGTGTGAAGGATTCTGAAGAGGACACACAGCTCCTGCCCAGCCGTGTCTGGGGTCTGCAGAGTTGTGTGCTGCTGGAGCCCAGTGGCTGGCTGGGTTTATTTTTCAGTATCTTCACTAAAAGGAGCTCACTCACAGATGCTACAGGTATCCTGCTTTGGCATTCATATTGGAGTGAGAAGAGGAGGGGAGAGGTGTGGAGAGGTGGGGAAGAGGTGGAAGCAAAGTGAAAAGAAAAGAGAGAAAAGAAAAAAGAGAGAGAAGAGAGAAGAGAGAAGAGAGAAGAGAGAAGAGAGAAGAGAGAAGAGAGAAGAGAGAAGAGAGAAGAGAGAAGAGAGAAGAGAGAAGAGAGAAGAGAGAAGAGAGAAGAGAGAAGAGAGAAGAGAGAAGAGAGAAGAGGAAGAGAAAGAGAGGAGAGGAGAGGAGAGGAGAGAAGAGAAGAGAAGAGAAGAACATTTCTAGTTGGAAAGGATCTACATGTGCCCTTGCAGCAAGGATGAAGCTGTATGGTTGTCCTTACACATTGCTGAAATCTCGTTTTTGTGTTGGGAATGAATCCTTTTGGATGTGACACAGATCAGACATCCTACTGAAAGCCAGACATTTATCCTGGTAACAACTTCCTCCCTCTTCTAGAATCCTAGGGTGGTTTGGGTTGGAAGATTATCTAGTTGCAACCCCTGCCACGGGCAGGGACACCAGAGGAGAGAAGAGCCTCTCTTTGTGCTGTTTTTCTCCCACTGTGCTTTCCACACTCTCTGTTCTGTGGCACTCCTAGCCCACTTTATCTCTGATTTCTGCCCTGGGGCCCACTGGCACTGACCACAGCTCTGATCGAAGCCTCTGGCATCCAGCAGAGCACCAGCACTTATTTCCCAGTTTTTATATAACTCCCCTTTTGAAAATCCCCATTCCTCAAATGAGATGGGCATTTTTTTGGCAATGGTTTGTTGTTTTAAACTTGTGGTTGTTTTTCCTTCTGAAGCACAGCACAGGTGATCCAGCCAGACCTTGTCATTCATTGCACAGGACCATTCAATTTTTAAATTTGGAAAAGACCTCTATGATCCATGAGTCCAATTTTTACCCCAGCACTGCCAAGCCCACCACTAAACCCTGTACCCAAGTGCCACATCTACAGTTTTTTGAACACTTCCAGGGATGGTGACTCCACCACTGCCCTGGGCAGCCTGTTCCAATGCCTGACCACCCTTGTGGTGAAGAAATTTTCCTTAATACCCAAACTAAACCTCCCCTAGCACAACTTGGGGACATTCCCTCTTGTCCTATGGCTTGTTACAAGAGAGAAAAGGACTCCCACTTCATTAACACCTCCTTTTATCTCCCTGCTCTCTGTTAATGTGTTTGATCTGCTTGGATTTGTCACTCAAGGAAATCTCCCTGCTCACATCTGTGATTTCAATTACTCCCAGGGAAAACTCTCTTCTGCTCCTCATGGAGTTTCAACTGCAGATTGTTCCTCCATAGCTTCAGAGACCCATCCCTGACACCCCTCCCTGGTTTGGCTGGGGGAGCATCAGTCAGGTGTGGCTGTATCCACAGATCCACTGACAAACAATGTGATTTTGCACGGAGCTTCCCTAAAACAGCAGCAGTGTTTAACACAGTGCCTTGCTTTCATCTCCCTGCAGCTCCACAGCTCAGTTCACACAAGGCAGTAACAAAATCCTGGCAGGAAGGGCTCTCCCTGGGGAAACAGCTTCAAGAAATGATGCTTGGAAAGCCCCTCCAAGCCCACTGAGCTTAAGAGGCTGAGCTTGACACAGAAGGGTTTAGTTCTTTCCAGGGGGCTTTGAGCATGACTGAAGCATTTTTTCCCCAGATTTTCTGTAAGCAGCACTTCTGGTCAGCTGAAGGATGAGCAAAGCTGTGTTACAAACCTCTGGTGGGGACAGACATCAGCTGGAGCAGGTAACAGCAAGGGAAGCACTGACCTCAACCTGCCTAGGGGGAGATGTGTTGGAGATGGATGAGTTTTAAGGTCCCTTCCAGCCCAAACCATTCCATGATTCTATCAATAACGTTTTGGCCATTCCCACCTTGGGCTGACCTGGGATGAGAGAGGCTTCTCCCACCACCGTTTTCCCCCAGCAAACAGGCACCTGATGTTCTTTTCCCCACTCCTGCATGTTTCCCAGCTCAGACAGCCAAGGTTTGATGCAGTGCTTTGATGCTGCTGCCTCGGCTGCAGATCTGAGGGCAACTCCAGTACCTGACAGCTTGTGCTCCCCATCCTCCCTCCTACCTCAGCCTGGTACAGTCATTCTCCACTCCCACCTTGCACTGTGCAATTTTAAATAGAGCATCAGGATAAGCTCTGAACATGTAGGAAAACAGGGCTGAAAACACAATTTACAGACCCAGACTGGGACCATTTAGAATTCAGCCTCTCTCTCCCCCCTTCCCTTCCCTGAATAGTGGTTTAGGCTACCTGCAAGCTAAAATTGAGTGTTCAGAGGCCACATAGAGCTCACTGGTACAGTAGCAGCCTCAGTTTTTCCATCTCTGTGTTTCTTTCATTACAGCAGTGCAGCTTTTTTATAACAGCCTCAAGGCTGTTGGTTGATAAAAGTAGTGAAGCTGTAGTTGCTGCTCATTTAAAGAAAAAAAAAAGGAAATATAATAATCACTGAATTGTTATGAACTTTGAAAATGCTGTTGAAAAAATGCCTTTTTTTTTGCATTGTTCCAGAGCTGCCATAGAGTAGGAGAGAGGAGCAGAAAATTTGTAGGAATTGACAATGTTGAGGTTTGTTTTGATAAAATATTAGCATTTAAAAAGGCAGCTCAGAGCACTTTAACCCATCTCTAATTGCTGTCATTCTCAACAGGGCCATGGCAGATGGGATCTCTTAGAATCCCAGAATGGTTTGGGTTAGAAGGGATCTTAAAACTCATCCAGTTCCACACCCTGCCATGGGCAGGACACCTTCCACTGTCCCAGGGTGCTCCAAGCCCTGTCCAACCTGGCCTTGGACACTTCCAGGGATCCAGGGGCAGCCACAGCTTCTCTGTGCACCCTGTGCCAGGGCACCACCACCCTCACAGGGAAGAATTAATTCCTAATATCTAATCCAAATTTTCTCTCTTTCAGTTTAAAGCCATTTCCCCCTGTCCTGTCTCTCGATCCCTTGTCCCCAGTCTCTCTCCATCTCTCCTGGAGTCTCTTTAGGCTCTGGAAGGGGCTCTGAGCTCTCCCTGGAGCCTTCTCCTCTCCAAGTGAGCACCCCCAGCTCTCCCAGCCTGGCTCCAGTCCTTGGAACATCCCCATGGCCTCCTCTGGAGTTGTTCCAGCAGCTCCACATTTCTGTTGTGTTGGGAGCCCCAGAGCTGGTCTCAGCACTGCAGGAGGGGTCTCACAAAGGCACAGCAGAGCTGGAATCACCTTCCTCAACCTGCTGGTGCCAATTCTTGTGATGCAGCCCAGGATGTGCTCGTCTTGCTGGAGGATGAGGTGCTGCTCTCTTTATTTGCAGAGGTTCTTAATGATCCAATTTCTGCTTCACTGATAATCACACATCAGTTCTCAGGAGGTACCTGCTCTAAAGCTCAAAATGATATTAGGGAAAGAACCCACCATTATGACTAATTAGTGGCTCTGCTTCAACGTTTCTGGCTGTCTCCAGGATGGAGCTGATACCTATTTTGGTGGTGAGATCCCTAAAAATGGGTGACAGCATACAAACCCTGTGCCTGTGTGATCCAGCCTGTCAGCAAGCACATCAAATCCATTATTTTAAAAAACATCACAACAAAGTGTCACAGCTGACAACCTGGTTATGAAAAAGTTAAAAGAAGAACTTGATTTTTCTGCAAAGTTGAAATTTAGAAAATCTAAAGCAGCCAGAAAATCTGGCTCCCTTTGCTGCCTGGAGCTGACTCATCGCAGGCAGATAAAAAACATTTATCCCACAGCACCCAAAGACTTTCAGGAGAACAAGAGTAATGTGGAATTAAATGAGGTGAGGCCACAACCTTTACAGAATGTGAAAGAAAATATATTATTTGTGGAATGGTTTTACCCCTTGGACAATGAGGTATAGACAATTCCTTCCTTTTCATAGGTGTGAAGGTGAGAAGTGCCTGTGCCCCAATGGCATCCAAGGAACTGAAAGAATTTGAGGAGAAACTGGATCTTGGAGAGACTCAGATTTAACATCGAGTCATTAACTGGAGCCTGACCTTTTCCCTAGCGCACTGTAAAGGTTAAGAGATGCCTATCAAGGAATTTTTCTCCTTTTAATTTAAATTTTCTGTATTGGCTGGGTTACATTCATCAAGTTACACCTTCATCCTGCATCCCATGGGGAGCATGGATTTGCAGATAATCTGATTTTTGCAGACAAGAATGTCTTTATTTTGCTAACAGAGATGCAGGAGTTACTTGCAGCAGCTCCAACACCCCCAGGGCCCCGTGTGGCTGGAGCTGCCTGTGATGGGCAAAGCTATCTCCTGGAAAAGCCAGGACCCGGGCCCAGGCAGGGATCCCAGAGGGAATTAACTTTGAAGGCAGTCTTGCCCACTTGAATTAAAAGAGAGGCAAAAGAGAAGGGCCCAGCCAAGCCAGAAGGAAATAGCCAAGGTTGGATGGTTCCTCCTCAGCTGCTGGAGCTGCAGAGCACTCCTGCTTCACCAAGGTCACCCCATTCCTGGGGACAGGCAGCCAGGAGGGGGAGAATGACAAATGGGAATCACAGAACCAAAGAACAGCCCAGCCTGAAAGAGATCTTGATTGTCTGCTCCTGCCTCTCAGGGAAAGGGAGCCCAGGTGAGGTTTTCCATCATTGTCCAGTCACACCTTGAAATCCTCCAGCCATGGGGACTCCACCACATCCCTGGGGAAGTTGTTTTCCATGATTCTCACTGTAAAGATTTCTTGTGTCAAGACAAAACCTTTCCTGGGGCAGCTTGTAGCCATTCCTTGTCGTGTTCTCCATGGCCCTGTGTGAAGAGAGATTCCCCCCCCATCCTCTCTGCAGCTCCTTTCAGCATTGGGGTGCTGTGATGAGGGGTCCCCTGAGCCTTCTCATCTCCAGGCAGCAGGGACCAAACTGTTCCAGTCCTTCCTCACAGGGCAGGTATTCCAGGTGGGAAAAGCCAAGGAGATGGGCTGAAAGGGGTGGATAATGGCTTGGAAACCCCCCCTTCCTCTCAAAAAACCCCAAGAGTGTGTTGGGAATGTGAAAGCAGGTGCTGCAGTCACTAACAGGGAGGGGCAGCCCTGCAGGTGTGGGGTGCATCATTCCCTGGAACCCTTTTGGACCAGGCTGGCCCCCCCTCCCTGTGCTGCCCTGTCCCCTCGCCCCCACACGCTGGGCATGGGCAGGGAGCGGAACTGGCACAGGGAATGTGCCTTGGCACACACCTGCCAGCTTGGCACCACTGCCATTCATCCTTTTTTTTTTGTTCCCTCCCCCTCCTGGAGATTCAACATTTGTCCACAGTTTTCCTCGTGTACTTCAGCCAAGGCTCAATTTAAAATGATGTTGCTTGGGGGGAGGAAAAAAAAAAAAAAAAAGGTGAGCAGCAAAGATTTTGGAGGAAAAAATGGTTTAGCACTAAGGGGGAGGTGTAAGGACATAATTTAGAACTCAACTATTTGAGAAATGCTGATTTCCCTGTTTTATTTTCCTGTGCTGATCATATATTTCTGCATTTCCGTGGAGGCTAAAATAATCAGTGACTAGAATTACCATGAATACGTATCCTGTATTCAGGTGTGGAACTACCGGCTCCTTTCTCAAAGGAAACTCAGGAGTAATTGGGCAAATGAAGAAATTGCTTGTGAAATACCAAAAGAGATTTTTTTTTAGCTGAAGGAAGGCGTTATCGATGGACCTGTGGAGCACAATCCTGGCAGAGTACTCAAAAGCTGTGGGGATGCTCTTCCTCGAGATAAAATGTCTTTTAAATTTCCTCTACGGCGCCTTTAAAAGAGAGCGCTGCACGGCTGCACCATCTCGTGGTGTGACCTGGCCCTGCATGGCCAGAGCCTTTAAAACCCTGATTTTTTTCCAAGACTTCCATCACAGACACATCAAAGCCAAATGCTGCCACTGCCAGACCATGCCATGGCTTGGACCACCACAATCCAGAGCCACGAAAGCCCTCCAGACCTTCTCCCCTTTGGGATGCAACAATCTAACTGTTCTCCAAGCATCATCATCCCAAGTACCTGCCTGATCATTCTAGTTGTTATTCCAAGATCCAGCCAGCAGATCAGGGATCAGACCAGTGGGTGATTACTCATCTGAACCTGCTCTGAGTGACTAAGATGTGTTACAGAGGATTCCAGGGAGACCAAGGCTCCAGTCACTGTTTAGAGGAAAAATCAGAATGAAAAGTTAGAGTCACAGGGCTCCAGCCCTGTGATGCAGAGCCAAGGGCAGGACCTGTCCATGCTCAGCCTCAGCCCTACTCCTACACAGCACCTGGTCCCTCTCAGCTGGGACTATTTTCCAAGCAAAATGATTCTGTAATTCTGTGATTAAATGGGTTCTTCAGGTCTTGACAAAAAAAAATAAATCTTCCCCTCTTCTAGATGCATTTGCTTGTGAAGGAAAAAGATGGCCCATTTCAGGTGCACTAAAAACCCCACAGATAAATTTTACACATCTCTGGTTCTCAGTCTCTGAGGGCACAGCAGGTACTAACCAGGGGATTAGGTAGAGATTAGAAAGAAACCTAACAGCATTTATAATTTTCCTATTAGAAACACGCACGAAAATGCCAGACTTTCAGCTTTCTGTGGGTTTGTCTTCCAGCAAATACTTAACTTGCAACCACCTTCTCCAGCCTGATGCTTCCATGCAGACCTAACTTGAGAGAAACTGCTTCTCATGGGCACCTCCAGCAGAAGGCAGCTCCCCCAGCTTCTCCTTTTCCTAGGGGAAAAAGGTTTGGCTTCAGACTGGGTGACCCCAGACCTGTGCCAGGCCAGCTGCTCAACGTCAGCACTCACAACAGGCGCTGCCACTGTTGCCTGGAAAGGCTGACCTGGAACAGAGCAAAAGGAATAAAATAGGAATTTATTGAAAGGATACACCTTGGGCAGTGCAAGAGCCTGGCCGGGGCTACACCCAAATCAAATCCAAGATGGATCCTGGTCACGAGTTTTTACACTTTTGTAAGTTTTGGTTGATCTACATATTGGGGTCAATTATCCAACCACAACCCCAGGTTGTGAAGTCTCAGCCCCCTGGCTTGCCCCCTTTCCCTTGCTGTTGCTTTTTGGGTACCAGGTGTCCGTGATTTTCTAGCTAGAAAGAATTTTATTGTCTAACTGTCCTGTGAAGAGACCTTACTAACACCTAATATGAAGTTTCAAAGTTACACACTAAGCAGCAGAGATCCTGAAAAACATAAAAGCTAAACCCCGAGGCATCACCACCAGTTACAGAGGGGACAGTGCAGCCTGGGAGAAAGGCAGTGATCCTGATCCACTCTCAGCCCTGTTTATCCCTAAAAACCCAGGACAGGCAGGTGAGGAACCCAACAGCTGCTCCAGGGATGCTGTGAATGTCACACAAGGGGTGCTGCATGCAGGCACTGAAAGGGGTTTGTACAGAAACCCCACCAGCCACCATCACATTTCCTCCTGCCCTTTTATCCTCTCTCCCACAATCCAGGACCTTGCTCCTTTTCTCAGCTCCATCTCACAGGCTTTGGTGGCTTTAGAAGGTGGCCAGATGGATTTATCCAAACCTCAGCAGGTTAACCAAAAGGAACAGGAGCTGAACCTTTCTGCTACAGCTGCTGCCAGAGGAAAGCCTTGGTGCTCAGCAGTCAAGGCTTTCATCTTTACTGAAGTCCAGCAGCTCCCAAGAGTTGTGAGAAGAATGGAATGAGAACTTTCTGGCCTGATTATCTGAAGTCTTTGCTTCCCCCTCCCAATGGTTCCCCATGGAGAATGGCATGTGGACAGAGAAAGGAGGATTTCTGGGAACAGACCTAAACTATTTGCAGTATCAGACATGAAGAGAATGAAAAAAATAACAGATAGTTTATTGTCAAACTGAATCAAAGCATGAAAAAAAAAAATTACAAGGTTACACTGTAAAGAAATTTGGTTTTCATCACAAAAGCTCATTAAAATCAAAGAAAACAACCCATTGTCAAGCCAGCAACTCCCCAACAACCCCCCCAAGCTTTCAAGTGCAGCATTTACTGAAAGGCTGGGAATTCAGAGGTGGTGACATCACGTTAGTAGGGACAAAAGGATCACCCCTCATTATCTGGAGGGACAGAGGTTCTCTGAGGGGGTGACACGTTTCTGGCTGAGCAGTGACTCCTCTGTTTGCCTTTGAGCAGCAGCAGCCTTGTCCTTGCTGGAGTGCAGCCCGAGGAGAGGAGGCTGAGGGGTGCTGTGCTCGTGTCCAGCTTTTCCTGCCATTTCCATCCCCATCAGGTGTGTCACTAAGCCAAAAGGTGGCTGCAAAACTAAGCAATGCCCATTCAAGGAGGGCAGTGGGAGGCACCATGGGGGGACACCGGCACAGCCACCACCTCCCAAAGTCATTTTGGTCTAATTCTAGCCATGGCCAAACATCACCTTTTGATATTGGGGTGCACTGCAGAGGAACCACACTGATCCCTGTGTGTCCTGTGCCTTGGAAATGCCCCTGAACACAGCTTCCATCACACACCCCCTGCTCCCAGCACAGCTCCTTCCCAACAAAACTCCTGGGAGCTTTTCAAGGCTGTCTGACAACCTGTCCAAAGCCATGGGTCACCCACAGATCATTCCTTCTCCAGCAGAACCAGAGCAGTCCAGGAGAACTTCACCCGGGCTCCTGCCAGCGTGGCTGGGCTGCTGGGAAGTCTGGATGGTTTAGGTCACTTGCCAAGAAAATTGCTGGAGGCTGCATCCCACCTGGAACAGCCCTATCCCATCCTGCAGGAAACTTCCCTTCAGCTGGCTTTCTTTCTGAGTCAAAAGACAACAAAAAGGGTGGAAAAAACCACTGGGAAGCCCATAGGTGTATAGACTATGGTGTATTCAGTTCTGCACACACTTGGTTTCTGTCAGCACAGAACAACAGGATCTTTCTCACCACTATAAATGATCTGTTTTATGAATTTTGAAACACTGGTTTTACCAAGTGAAAAAAAAAAAAAAAAAAGAAAAAGAAGAAAGGCATCTTTATCCTTAGTAGCAGCTAAGGAGATTGGCAAAATTAAAAACAAAACCAAAACAAAACCAAAACCAAACCTGAATAAATCAAAAACCAGACCAACCAGTACAAAGCAAAGGCAGACCAGGTCATTCCAACCTATCACAGGACTAACTAAAAGGTATTTTTAATTGCAACTAATGTGCTATCTTGAGCCAGCTGCTAATTCAACAGGCCTGTGGTTTTCTGCTCATAAAGCATCAATAATATGTGTCTTTTCCTAGAAAGGAAGGCTCTGCCTAAGTGTTACTGTGTCAGATAAAAAGTCCCAAAATAGATTTTTCCAACCAAATAGTGTTTTATTCAGATATTCATGTGGATATGGCAGTGATGTTAAGAACAGCTATTCAAGTAGCTGAAGTAAGCCCTTCAAAAGAAGTCACACAGCTTTGAGACTTGAACAAATTATTGTATGATCTCATCCAAGAGATCTAAATAGCTGGAACATCTGCAAGAGTTGCCACCAATTTATTTAGCAGAGTTCATCAGTAGTTCATCAGCTCTGTTTGCACAAGCAGGTGCCAGGGCAGCCACTGAGGAGTCCTGCACATGACTGAGAAAGAGGAAAGGGGGAGGAGGGTGAGACAGAGATGGGTGATTTTACCCTCTAACATGGATGTGCATTAGCAGGGCAGTGCCTGTTACTGAAGAAGTGCAGAAATGCTTTTTCCCAGAGAAGTATTACATGCACAAGTAACTATATTGTTAAAATTTTTTATTTGTGACAGTAAAGAAACCATTCAATACCTGATTGACAACACTCCTCTCTCCTGCAAACACTCATATGGTATCTGTAGTGTTTCTCAAGTATTGCTGGATTGTTCATTGCATCAAAGTGTAAACAGCTCCATCATAAGGAAAAAAAAAAGGAAAAAAAGAAAGAAAGAAACATTTCCATTGCTTACTCCTCTGCTGAGGAGCTCCCAACAGATCTTTAACAAGAAATAAGAGAGAGTCAGCTGGGATTTTACAACATCATGTGAAACAGAAAACTGACAGCTGGTTTTGCATAGTTAGCCCAGAGATTTTGAAGCAATTGCCCCACACCAGTCTCACCTGCCCCTCCTCGCCCCACAAAGGCAAAAAAACATGACAGCACCTTGGAATCAGAGGCACAAACTTGTTTTTGTTTTACAAATAGGGCTGTGCAGAACTGTGGTTTATTAGGTTAAAAACAATCTGTCCAACAGAGGGTTACGCCTTCGGAAGTCACAGAGCTACAGATTCTTTTTCTTGTTTTTTTTTTTTTTTAAATACACTGAAATTTCAAAAGCTGCAACATCAGCACACACCAGTGTCCATTTAGATACTTTATTGTCCCCAACCAGTCTAATCAAAATCATGCTGTAAGAAAAGTGATTGCATACACTGACAACCAAAACGTCTCCAGGTGTTGAGTTTCTTCCACGTGTAACTTTTGCTGTTTTAATAAAGATCAAAAGGGCGAAACAAAGAGACAAATCATTCTTCCAAAGCTACCTGAATGAACACAGCAATATTGTACATTTGCCACCATCTCCCCATCCCCAGCCTGCCATGCTTCTGGTGTGAGCAAGGATTCTGTGCACAGCCCTAAGGTTACAAATGGCAATTTCATTGTTAACACTCCCGTTGGATTTCAAGGGTCTAAGGCATTCTGCCTTACAGCTTAATTTAAAAATACCCATACAGGCAAAAAACCGTTTTTTAACCCAACATAAAAAGGACAACAGAACTTCAGGCCAGGCAGCATCTCTTTAGAATGACCAACTGGGAAAAGACTTTTTAATATTTCTATAATATCCAGAAAGAGAATTGAAACCCAGGGTTTATAACAGCCCTGGTGACCTGCATGCAGTAACTGCACTTCAAAATATGCAAGTGATTTATGAAACAAGTTGTTTTTTTTTTTTTTCCTATTTGATTTTTTCTTAAAATCTTGTATTTAAAATACAATCAAATACCCGTATTGCAAATTTTACAAACATTCCACTCGTTGTCTGACTTTATGGACAGAACTCTATTGCTTTTTTAGAATCTAGAAACTCTAAATATATAGCGTATGTATATCCACACAAACTCAACACTTGAAATTTCAAGTATGATGATAGTGTCAAAATAAACAACTGTGACAGTTTGATCCCTTTGGCCAAATCTGAACACCCAGGGGAGTCCAAACCTGATTGCAGAGCACTCTGAGTTTTATTTCCATATGAGTTGAGTGAGTTAAAAAAAAAAATAGAACTGATCAGAACTTACAGAAAATACTCTTAATACTAGCAGAGATCAAAGCTGTGCTAAGTTTTTTGTCTTTGTATTGTCACCAAGTGTCATTTTAATGCTGTACTAAGTTACAGTAAGTTGGGTTTTTAAAATTTGGGGGTTTTAAGAGCCAAAATAATACAGTACAAGTATGGTTGTACAGAACATCATCAGAACCATCCCTCCAGAGGCTGGTGCAGAAGTTCAGTTGCCCATTCTATGTGGATTTGAAAACAATACAAGACACTTTAATAATATAATCAACATTCATTCACAGACTTAAGGCAACTGGTTCATGAAATCGCTGCTTCCAGAGATGCAAACGGGTGACATGGTTTGTCTCACGTCCCTCAGGTCACAACTGTCACACGGCCCTGGCTCGTGGGTTATTTACTCATTGTCTGATTGTTTGGTCTGATGCTAAAGAGAACAAGTCTTTGAATTTCTTCAGCCATTCCTATCATACCTGCACAACTAACTACAACCTGAATGCTTCCCTGCAAACTGCACTGGGGCCCAGGAGCCACAGGCACAGTTGAAAATACTGCTCAGAGAACAACTTTTTATATTTTTTTTTGGCAGCTTACAGTTTCATTACTCTGGAGTCAAATACAAAATTAAACCATCTTAAACTGAAAGTAAACGTTAATGGACTAACCAGAATCCATATGACCTTTCTCTTTTTTTTTTTTTCTTTTTTTTTTGTTGTTATATTTTAAACAAAGTAGGCTTTTTTTTTTTAAATTTTTAAACTCGACAGTTTGTCTTTTTGTTGTGGCACAGATTCATACAGTACTAAGGTGATGCCAGCTGGTTAAAACAAAAGGGTGATGCCCTACAGACTCAGGGGTGTGACAGGACTGCCTCCAGCACCCCTGAGCCCAGCCACAGCTGGAGCACAGCTGGAGCACAGCTGCACTGCAAGGGGGGCTCAGTTTGATACTGCACCCACCACAACCCACTCGCTGTCTGTGTAGACTGGCCTGCCCCTCTCAGATGGATTTGTTAAGCTGCTTCACCAATGTTTTTGAGACAAGGATCACAAGCCCCAAAGTCCATTGCAAAGAAATTTGTTTGGTTTTTTTTTCCCCAAGCCATTGGGACTTTTCGAGGAAAAGAGAAAAGGCAAAGGGGGTTTACAATTCAGAATTTAGCACAAGGCTAATTAGAAGCACCAAATAATCCATTTAGTCTTCTCTGATGACAGCCAAATGCAGCTGCACTTTTTTATGTTTGCAGATTTCTGCTGTGGACAATAACTGAAAGGTGACACTGGAAAGGGGGGGGAAATTAAAGGTATGCCTTGTTCTTCAAAGGTGTAAAATATTAAAAAATCATTCATCTGAAAAGGTACCTATGGCACTGCAGAAGATGTTAAGCAGGATTTCAGATTCAGAGATGAGTCTAACTCAACTCCAAAGCCAGAGGACCAATTTTAGTCTAGGCTAGTAACTTCTGCCCTTCCAGCAAGACTTGATACAGCTCCTAATCTGTACCTTACACCTTGGGGAAAAAGAAATACAAATCAAAGGTGTGGGTAAAATACTTCCTGCATTTTCATGTATCAAATAAATGAGAGGGCTGAATCTTAATTGAAAAAAAAAAAAAAAAAGAAAAAAAAAATCCTTTACAGGTCACCTTTAACTGGGTTCTCTGGTATATCACATACCAATGGATTAATCCATGGGGGTGGGTTATGAAGCCTGCATTTTGTTTATTGCCCAAGTTTGCAGCTTACAGAAAATGTCTCATAGCACAGGCACAGTGGCAAAAACAGTATAACAGCCGATGGTCAACTCCATTTGGTGAGTATACAGTAGCAGCAATTAAAAGAAAAAAGTACTCCAAACAGGTCAATGTAGATCCAGCTTACCCAGATGGGTTGTTTTGAGAAAAGAATATTAAACTAATAAATAGATCTCCTCGCCGTTCTCCCAAGATAATGGTTTTCCAAAAAAGAAGAGGCATGGCAGTTGTGCGTAAGCAGAGACAGCAGAGCTTCATCTGTCTGGAATTAAAGGTGCTTTAGATCTATCAGCCACCTCGTTTCCTCAACTCCATCACTCCCTAAATACTCCAACAACTGCAGATATGTTTTAAAACTGTGCCCAAAATCCTCATCAGTGAAACAACCACGTTAATGACCCCAATTCACCCCTCCCACGAACGCCTGAACCTTCTGAGCATGACAAAGTGTAACACAACTTAATGTCATCGTGGAGACAGGAACCCAGCATCTTGGTTTCAACTTTTTCCTTTGTTATATATTACAGTGCTCTATAAATTTTTTTTCCTTTTTCCTTTTAAAGCATTTAGACAATACAAGACTAAAAGATGTCTGGAAATACGTCTTATACAAAAATGAATTTTTATCTTAAAATAACATTCAAAAAGGCACTTCATTCTGTAAGAAAAAATTCAGAGTCAGGTCAACTGCTCTAAGCAGGGGGGTAAAATCGTCTGCATAGTGGGAGGGGAAGAAAGGGAGAGAAATTCAACTGCTGAAATACAAGCTTCTTTTTTTGGCATGTTTTAAGAAAAGCTGATCCAGTAAAAGATGTCCATTTATGAAATTAATTAAAAGAGTCCCATTTAAAATAGCTTCTTTTTTTTTTTTCCTTTAAAAAAGTAGTCTGAACACATGACCTTAGGAGTCAGGCTTCTGAAGGCTTAATAGCATCACTCATGATTGTCCTTTGTGTCCAATGTAACAGGAAGATCAAGAGTAGCACTTCTGACAGGGGTGACCTCCCCAAAGCTTACATTTGAAAGAGCTGAAAGAGATGGAGACAGCCTCTAGCAACTGCAATCTAGGAGCAGGAGTCAGTCAGAGTTAAGGGCTACCTGTTGCAGAGTTTATGAAGCATACTGTAAACTTCTTCCTCTTTGCTTAGTCCTTCAAAGAAAGGAATAAGATCTAGCAGCTCTGTGTCTGTCATGTCATCAAACCAGGACTGCACAGGCACCTGAAACAAAGCAACCAACAAACACTGAGAGGGTTTCATGATGTAAAAGCCACATGAGTTTTGTCTGTGTAGGTGTTCTGTAACCATCATCATCACGCTGTAACAATCATGGCAATTAGCTACTCATTGCCATTCAGGTGGAGCAGCAGGTTCAACCCCAAGCCCAACCAGGACAGCTGACCTTCCCCTGCATGTCCAGGTGACCCACATGACCCCACACTGGGCAGCTCTCCTTGCATTGCCTCCTTGGTATCCAGAACAGACAGGAAGGCAGATACAGGTTATGAAGCTGCACTGACTTTATTTTCAAGCAAATCTTTTTTTTTTTTTCTCCCTCTAAGAATTATCAGAGTGAGTCACTAGGCACAGGCAGGCAGCAACAACCCCTTCTGGCATGAGGTTTGGAGGAAATGTTTAACTGCAAGGGCAGAACATTGCTCAGGTGAAAAGGTTAGATCTTGTGGGTGGCTTCAGAAAACAACTCATATAATAACCCCTCTTAAATATGCGGGCTGGACTTGGGGAAGGTGTTCTGTGCATCTTCACTATGGGAGCACACTGAGGTCTTTTCAAGACTATCTTGGATCTTGTTACAAGCTCTGGTTTCTGCAGAGACTCAAGTATCAGTCAGCCAGCAGCACTTTTCTATACATGATTAAACCACTCTGACAAGACCCTTAATTTCATCTCCCAAATTTCTACAGCTCATTATTTTCTTGGCACTGATTTCCGAAATACCAAATGATGATCTTGGATCAGGTTTTTAATTTTAACCAAGAACATAAATTAGAGCTACAGGTCCTGGTTATTATAAATGGCAGCTTTAAACCATGTGTGGTACCAACCAGAAAAACGTTTTCACCACATCACTTAGGGCATCACAATATTAGGATCTGAACTTGAAAGCTGACTGCTGGAAGATAAATAGCTCATGTTACAAAAAAAAAGAAAAAAAAAAAGCAAAAAAAAGCTATTCTGGTAAGGCAGGACTGTGCAAAGCACTGTTCTTCATAAAAGATTTCCTACACTGATTTTAACAGTTCACAAGGAAGGCAGGCTAAGAACATCAAAGCAAACAGTGCACAGCCTGGTTGTCTAAAAGTCAGCAGATCTAAAGAGTTCCAGCTTCTCCCCTGGCAGCTAAAGCAGATGTGAGCAGCTGTACTGGCTGCAGCCCTGGATGGAGCACCCCAGACCTCTCCATCAGAGCTCCTGGAGCTGATACAAACACACAGTGAAAATGCACATTGCTCCTCATTGTTCTCCCCTACAGAACTGCTGCCTGCCCTTTATCCTGACTCCTAAACCTTGATGAACTTGTTGACTAACAGTTCTAATTACGGAGTTACGACAAAAGTAATTGACAGAGGAGTGTAACAACAAAACAGGATCTTGACTTCTTTTCTTTCCCTTACCCACAAATGCAGATCTCAGTAGCAGTAACCAGTAAAGCATAAATTATCTTGCCTAATAAAATATCATTCACATAATGAAAAAGATGGGAGTACCTAAAGAAATTCAAGCAAACCATTCTTTCTGTAACCACTACTCCAAAGAACCAAATCTGTGCTGCAGGGCAGCTTTGTTTCTTAGAGCTAGGTTGGTTTTTCAGGTTCCACACCACTTGGTATTTCTCAAAACTGCTGGACCTCAAGCCAACAGCCAAAGCTCAGAGCACACAAGCAGTCATGGCTGTGACATCTGTCAAGATGAGTTTGCCCATGTCCTTCACCATTTGGCAGTGAACCCCAGAACCCACCTGCAGCCTAAGAAAACAACAGAACCTGACACCAGCCAGTGCTCTGAAAAGTCTATTTTCTGAATCACAAAATCTGGGCAAGGGCCAGGGAGGTGAAGTTACGCTCCAGTACTCTGAATACTTACTGCATTTTCAGGATGGAAGATGTAAGATGCAGGAGAATTATCTACTATAATAACTTTACTCAGCTCACGGCCCAGTCGACTCAGATCCTTCACATAATTCCCTCGGTGGAAAACACAGGATTCTCTAAAGAGCCTTGCCCTGAACACACCCCAGCGATCCAGTAAGTCGGCTACTGGGTCTGCATACTTAAAAATAGAAGTCAGAAACATCAAGTTAGAAACATCAAGTCTGCATCAACGTGCAGATAGAGCTTATTCAGAGAACCAGACAAAGAAGGGACACAAAATAATTTCAGATAAAATCCCCCTTTTCTCCATTTTCTTCCCTGCTCCTTGTAATTAACTCACTCGCCTGCAAACCTGAAGTGATTAATAAAGAGATAAAGCTGAAGCAGGACAATTATCTTTCTAGAGAAGGCTAACTTGCACTCTGATTTTTTTCTGTGATTTATTGATTAGGTTTTATTCTCAGGGCCAACTTAGAGCTACCCTGAGAGTTTTCTAGAGGCTGATGGATCCAGAGATCTCACCTACCATTACCATGAAACCAGCCAATGCTAATAGAAAATCAATATGAAGCTTTTCCCCAGCTGGTTTGTTTCCATGTGCCTCTGAAGATAAACTGCAGTGAACAAATCTGAGCCTTGATGTGGCTCTGCCAAATGATGCCCTTGGAGCAACTGGGTCAGCAAGACTCTTAAGATTACCAAATTGCAAAATTAGGCGAAAACAAATCAGCCAAAGATGTTATTAATAAAAATATTCATGTACAATACCAGGGAAATTCTCATTTTATACGTAAGATGATACTTCAAGTGAGGCACAGCTTAGAATCCAACTATTTATATAAACTGACCAAGAAGAAATATCCAACTTGAATTTGAATAACCACACACTTGAAAATGGTAGTTGTATCTTATTACTGCACAACAGGAGTTACAATTTGCCTATATTTTAAACCGAGAAAAAAAAACTGATGTTGAAATCAATCCTCTTTTGATTATGAAATAAGGCACATAATTTCAGTATGAAATTGGGGCAGTATTTAGGATTTTTTCAACATGACTGAACAGTATGTGGTAAAGAGAATGCAGGGGAAAAAGGCTTCACAGAAGATCAAGGTCCTGTCCCCTTCCACCATCTCTACACTAGGCTGGAGCAAAAGCTTGCCACGCTAGAGCACGATTTAGAAATAACCAATATAATTTTACAAACAAGACACAACAAATACAATACACTGAAGGAAGTGAAGAATTCCAGATCAGTCTACTACTGTAAGATCTACCACAAAAACTACCTATGAGCCACTACTGCTACTGCAGAACCAGAGGGCACAAAATATTCCTGGGGACGTTTCAAGCTTTGCAAAAAGGCCTCATTTTCTAACTCCAGGTTGCAATTGCACCTCACCAGAGCAAGAATTGTGGTTCCCAATTTTCAGTGAGTTTCTGAGTCACCGGTTGATGGTGTAGACAGGGTTTAATTCGGTGTTTTATTTCATGCCCAGCTTTAATGTGCTGCTTCACTCGCACACTATTTGTTCTAATTTCTCACTATAACCATGGTAACTTGTGAGCCTTTCATATTGGCATCATGAGCAATGCATGGAGGCTACATTATGAGACAAGCCCATATGTGATGGTGTTACCATGGAAACACTTACCCACACACTAGCAGACAAAGTACACACTGTCAGACAAAGAAGCAGAAAAGAAGGGGAAAAATTAAGATAGTACCAACTGTGGAAATAATTATCCATAGAAAACCCAACCAAAAGTCCACTGACCAGCACTGTGAGGGTTAAAGAGATGAAGAGAGGAACAAACCTTGGCTAGACTGGCTGTGAAGAGTACACATTCAAAGAGCTCTCCCATCCTCTGAAGAAACTCGTCCACATGTGGTCGTTTCAATACATAAACCTGGAATGGTAATGGCATTTAGGTCAGATGGTGCTCAAGGAAACAACAACAACAACAACAAAAACCCAAACAAAATCACTGCTGCAATCCAGCACTTGAAACGAAAGTTAACAGGGAAGCAGTTCAAAATAAATGCTGGGGAAAAAGGAAAGTATGCAAGATAAAAGTAGAGATCCAGTAATGAGAGACTGGCATGCACGGGCTGCCAAGCCCCTGCTGATTATGCAACTGCAAACACTGAGCATCAGCAGCAGTGGAGCTCCTCGAAAAATCTCATTAAAGGCCAAGGGAAACAGGAGGGCTTCTCATGAAGTGAGGATTTGGACCTCTCCACCAAAGCCATTCTGGTGCTGGAAAACTGAAGAGCTCCACAGAAGGAATAAATCTGATGAAGCCTCTGTAACAGCAGGAATTGCACAACAGGGACCTGTTTTCGTTCTGTGGCTGATTCTTTCATTTCTGAAATTCCAGGTGCTAAGTACCATCACTCACCATGGAGAGTGATCAAGCCCTCCAGCTCTAGAGAGAACATTTTTCAACAAAAATCTTCACAGCACCATGCAGAATGCCTAAAAATGCTGGGTTTGAAATTTGACAAAGTCTAAAGCATCTTCTAAAGAGGACCTTGCCAAAAGATGGCAAATTCCCAGGATTTCTCTCCTCTTCAGCATCCTGCCTTCAGCAGTGCTCTGCTGCCTTTTAGCACTGCCTTGGCTGCCTGCTGTCACCACCCTGATTAGCAGATATTAAAATCTCCCTGCTTCTCCTTTCAGAGCACACAGGATGATTCTGTGCTCACAGAAGATACCAAAACAAGGAATCTGCTGCTCAGAAAGCTTGGAAACAGCTCACAATATGCTGGGAAGCTGAAGAGGGGAGTCTACTTGAAAAATATTTATCTGTCTTGTTTGCAGTTAGATTAAAAGTTTGAGAGAAAACACTGGCAGCATTTTATCTTCTTTTGTTTGGCAAATAATCACTAATGCTGGAAATTTCAAGTGGAGAAGTTTGGCATAGAGCTGAATTCAGGAGGAATTGCAAGACTGATACTATTTCAGGAATTTCATTCTTTGATATGTAAAACTAGATTAATTGTATGTATTTTATTAGATCCCTATTAATAAGATGTTAAAAAAAAAAATCAAGTTACCCGGAGAAAAAGCCTGAAGGAGAAAAAGATGGAAACAGCAGCTTGAACTCAAGTATAACAATTAAAGCCTTCAGCAAAAGAAGAAAAAAACGAAACTGTGTAATTGAAATTGAAAACCTAAATTTGAAAGCAAAGTATTTTTTAAAACATATATGATGGAGCTGCACCTTAATGACTAAAGCAGAAATGTTAATTTTCCCCTTTATGCGGCATACAGATCATACCATGAAGTCTTTATCTCTTTTAAGTTATTTCTATTAAATTTATCTGAACTATTTCTGGCCCCATAAGCATTACATTCAAAACTTTGATACAGATAACAATTTATAACCCAGATTTTTTTTAAACAACCACAACAGCACCTAACCCATCAAATAATTGTGACATTTTATGGATTAAAGACAGTTAACAGATGTACTTCAACACCACTCTCTTTCCCGATAATTACAGCAATGTTTCCTGTATTTCACCAGGCATAAACCAAGTAATTTCCTCTCCTATAACAACGCAATTAATTTTTCATTTAATTCTTTTTACACAAAGTTGGGCTGTAGTATTTCCTCTCCAAATTCTACCTTTGAACTTTTTTTTAAAGACAGAAAGACAGCTGCAGTCCCTCTGCATCTGGGTATCCAGAGAGTATCCAACTTCCCAGATGTGAGAGGAAAGACAGCAGGATCCACGTTAATTATTAAGTTCTCGATTCTTTAGCCTTAAGTTTTAACCCTACACTTATTTTTGAGGGCACAAAAGGGCACCCCAGAGTCTTAACATCATTCATGGAGAGTAAGTGCTGGAATTTAATATTAATTTCCCTTTTAAAGCCCAGTGCTTCCAGCCTCAGCAGAAGAAGTCTCCTCTTTGCTGTCCATCCCTATCTCTGCCCCTGTCAGTGAAGTATTTCCACTTGGAATGTAATTACAAACTCCCTGCCAAGGATCTGAACTTTGCTGCTTGCAACACAACCCACCTCCTCCATCAGGAGCACTCAGTAAATCAGCCCCAGAGCTCTGAGCCACAGCCTGGGCTGCATTTGCCAATCTTTGCAAGAAACACTCTTGGCTGTTTTCAGGGCTCCTAATTCTGCCCCTAATTCAGGATTAGCTACGAATACACAGCATTTTCAGTTGGTCTCCCTTCTGCAGTTTAGGGCTCCTGATTCACCACAAAGTACTCACAGTCTCCTCTACTTGAGTTTCTCCTGCTGCTTTGCCTTAAATCTTTCCCTGCTGGGATCTGGCCAACAGATTTGCTTTTCATGTTAAATGCCTAATTAATAATAAATGTCATTGCTTAAGATGAAGTCTCACCAAATTTTTCCTTCTGTAAAAAGCCCCAATTCTTTTGCCTTTTTGTTTTTTTTTTAACAGCACCTTTTTTTTTTGTTTTTGGCAGAACAACATATCTTAATACTCTGGATAGTTATTCTCCTTGAAGTTTTCTTTGGGAAGTCCTACTTAGACCCTGGAAGCAACTCCAAAATGTTTTGGTATCCTGGGCTACAAAATCTCTTTGGTTTACTTCACATAAAAAGCTTTCTTCAGCTGACAGTGCAGCTCTTTTCTCCTCTTCCTTCTCATTTGGAATTTTTTCCCCTTTACTTTGTTAGTGGCTGGACTTGAATCTCAATGCTGCATGGTTATTTGTGGCTTGGCTTTTTCCTCCATTGCCTGATGTCTTCAGTTGAAATCTCTAGACTAACTGGCTCCTGGCATTTTTCTGAGATTTATATACTGTCTTCAGGGCATTAAAAAAAAAACCATCCTTTTTTTGTTGCTGTTGTGTTCTCACTAATTTTTTCCTTATCACAGCAAGAATTTAGAGGAATATAGTCTTTTTTGTTTTATTATTTAAAATGAACTCTACTCAACATTTTAAGCACAAATCAGGCACTAGGCATGTTTCCACAGGATTCTTACAGCTGCTAATGGCAGAACACAAGCAATTATCTTTAATTGTTTCCAAGCATTTCATACTTCCACATGAATTTTCTTTACCTCAAAGCAGCCTCAGCCTACAGAGACTCAGTATTTGTGAAACCCAAAGACAAACCCAGTTCATTTGCAATCAATTTAACAGGACACACAGAACTGCCTTTCAAAAGCAGCTTTACAATGAGGAGATCTGCAAGTAATGACCAAAAAATCTGCCCATGACAACTCCAGCTCCTGTAATCTCCTGTTTCATGTCTCTTCTGAGCAGTGAGCAGAAAATCCCACGTGTCCCTCGTGGTCCTGGGTCACACACTTGTGGCTGTGTCCCAGTGCAAGTAACCAAGAATAGGCCAGTTAGAATGGATACAGCCTATCCTGGATTACTTGAACCAGGCCACAGCCTTCTGCAAGAAAATCCATGAATTCTGTGCTTTACAGGAAGGAAATATATCATTCAAAGAGCCTTTCCCCCATTGTTAAAAAAAGAAAATAAATTTTGCATATTATGTTCAAAGTATACATGCCAAATGTTCCTTCAGATTTCAACAACTAAAAATAAGCAATTAATTGAATTAACTCCTCCCTCACCCCAAAAAAACCACTCAAAAATTAGTTTTACTCAATAAAAAAAAAAAAAAAAAATTCAAAACAACACCAAATCAAACTCTGCCTGGCTGCCATCTTTACTCTCATCTTTACTTACACCAAAATTCAATTTGGATGAAAGATGAAGGACAAGCATTCCCTAAAAACCTTCACCCACTGGGGATTAAAGCTGCATTTGATGCAGTTTCTGGTCTGGGGGCTGTGGTCACTCTGCTCTTGGTCAGGGGGAAGCAGGCTCCAAAGGAGAGGATGTGTTCCTGCAGAGTTAAATCAAGATACCAACCTGAACACCTCCCTCCAGCCACCACTTCCACCTTCCATGAGCTCCAACACATCCCACTGGATTTCCCACCTGCAGTTTGGGAGAGCAGGACCAGCTCTGATCTCCTTTCACCCCAGAGAACCTGAGTGGGATGAGAGGAGTGGCCAGAAGGGTTGGCTTGCACCAAAACCCCCCTTTTGTACCTGGGCATCACTCCCAGCACAAAGTGTGGGATTTTCCCCTGGAAATTCAGCTACCCACAGCAGAAAGAAAGGGAGGTTCTGTCACACTTGATTTATTTCCTTCTTAAAATAAAATGACAAATCCTTTTGAAAGATAAGGTAATTTAGGCTGGAGAAAGAAAGATGGGAAAGGGAGGAGAGATGTTAAGAAAAGCTGTTTTTTAATCTAGTGAAGCTCGTTTACCCAAGCACCCTTTAAGATGATGAATTGTCCTCCCTATAAAAAAACCCAAGAGTCCCTCTGACCTTTGGATTATAAATTATATAAGGGAAAACAAATTCCCCAAACTGAAGACATTATTTTTTTTAAGACCTCTGTTGAACTGCAAAAAAAACCCCAAAAAACAAACCAACCAGCATTTACCACGAAAAAACTTGTTAGATAAGTCAATCTCAAAACTTTCAGGAGTACAGCAATTCAATTTGCCACAACTTGTACTTTTTGGTATATGAGATCTGAACAATCTCTCCTAATTTCAAGTTTCTCTATGAATGGGCACCTCTAAAATGGTGTTTCTCAGTTTGCTTCCACTGGGGTTCTGCCTAAGGCAGAGGTCAAGGACAATAAAAATCTGCCAACCTCCTGCCTGATAAGGTACCAGGCTCACTGGTAAAACAGGGGTATGCAGTATGGACAGAGTGGTTCCACAACATTTCCCATATCCTGGGATATTTTGCACAAGTGGAAATATTTCTCAATGTCAGTGATTAATCTTGGAGTTTATAAGCTGCTTAAGAAAATGGACACGCATTGCAGAGATGACAAATCCTGATAAATGACAGAAATTGCTCAGATCAGTCCACTTATGCTCTAAGTGACTACAGAATTACAGGTTTGAAGTGGGAACAGGTTGTCAAAGCTCTACAGCCTGCACATCAGACTCAGCCAGAATATCCATTTTTGCCCTTTATCACAGTGTAAAACAAAAAAGAAAGGATTCCTGAATGTCAGCAATATTACAAGAGGTATCACATACACAGGCTTTGCCTATTCTGTGCCACACAAACTACCTTTATTGCAAGAATCACAAATTCCTTACAATCACCTTCATTTTACCACCCAAATGGGCCTGAGGTATTTACCTATTTTAAAGGTTAAGAACTTGAAATACAATTGAGTGAAGCAATTTCCTCAAAAATGATGCAGGGAGTTTCCAGCAAAGCACAGAGACCAATTTCACTTGACCACCTCTATCAAAGGAGATGCACAAACCCACTCCCTTTGGATC
The DNA here is from genome assembly GCA_013397075.1 of Rhabdornis inornatus. Lineage (NCBI taxonomy): Eukaryota > Metazoa > Chordata > Aves > Passeriformes > Rhabdornithidae > Rhabdornis > Rhabdornis inornatus. Next base: position 117,384 of record VWZS01008170.1, on the reverse strand, counting down.
CAATTGTGGGGTTTTTGTTTGTTTGTAGGTTTTTTTTTTTTGTTGCTGTTTTCCCCCACATGGAGTAATCTCAGGTACCAAACTGCACAATTTCTGGTGAAGAATCTAAGAGTTTGCAGCAGGGAATGGAAAAGCAACAAAGACTTTTGAAATGTTTGACTTTATAATAAAGCCCAAGCCTTTTATTGGGCTTTGTTTCCAAATGCAAACATGTCACCCTGACAAGCTAAGTGATCACAACTCTAAGCCATTCAAAAATTCACTTTTAAAAGCATTCTGTAAAGTTTTAGGAGAGAGAATTTGTCTGTTCCACAGCACACAAACACAGCTAAAGCCCACATCAAATCAGGATTGAAAATCACAGATCTCCCAAAACATCACTTAAATGTTGTAAGCATCAGCTCTGGTGAACATTACAGGTGGAAGTACCTTAGATATTGCTTTTTTTCTACCTAAACCACGTACAGTGTAAATACTGTTGAAACAACTATTACTTTAAAGCATGTTTCAGTCCACTGACTGATATTCAGTAACCATTTTAAGAGTGACAAATACATGGAGATTTTCCATCACAGGAAATCAGACTAAATTATGAACTAACTTTATGATCCACCAATTAGCACAAGATTAAAATATACAAACCTCTTTGTCCAAGTAGAAATAATCCATAAAGATAATATATAAACAACATTTCAGAATTTAAAGTACTTAAAATTTCTGTTAAATCACATCTAGGGAAGGTTTTCTCCTCACTAACTGTAACATCCACCACCCAACAGAAGATGTTTCAAACAATTTACAGAGTTCATGTATCAGAAAGGCTCAACTTCACATTAACCTGTTTAATTCATCTCCAGCAAGAACTTCAATGTCTGCCTGAAGAGGGAAAGTAACAGCACTGTAATTTATTTTATTCAACCCTTCAGAAATGATTACTGATTAAAGACACCAATCCAAGATACATGGAGGGGACTAATTTTCAAATTATGGGCATTTTGCAAAACCATTTCTTAGAGCCTTAAGTGAAGTTCTTAAAGAATAAGACACAGAAATCACTCTCCTCATGATTTTGTCCAGGCCTTTCAAATATGCTGAAGTATTTAATAACTCCTATCAGAGGAACTTGAATTACTTACAGGAATAAAAGGGGACAAAAATTGAACAGAGTGCCACAAAAACTGAATAAATGTATGTTCTTCTTTATACTTTTATAAAATATAAATGACCTTTAGCATATGAGCTACCAACAGATATTAAGGCCAACCTATGTCCTATTTGTGCTGGAGGGAATGAAAAATGCAGTGTTCAAGCAGCTTTTTCTGGGCCCAGCAATGTTTGAAACTCCATCCTGACATCATTTCCTGTTTGAAAATGTTTTAAAATTGACGGAGTCAAGTATTGAAGTCCTGAGAAAGAGACTCCACCTGACCACACAGGGACGCCTGTCTGCATTCCAGAATACACAGCTCCCAGGCTTTGCAAAAGGAGAAATTATCAGCTATAAAGCACCAAATGGAGGAAGAGAACGTTCTGGGACGCAGGACACAATGCTGAAGGAAAAAACAGCACTTACCTGATGAATGGTTCCATCAATTTCAACAGGAACAATGAAATCAGCATTGCTAATTGGCTAGAAGGAATGACAAGGAAACAATCAGCATTAAAAGTAATATCATTAGAGGGAAAATTTCAGGGGCATAAAACGGAAGAGTACCAACTTCTGAGGAACAAGTTCATAATCAATACTGACTACACATATCCAGTCTGCTCTTATAAAAGGCAGAAACTCACAGTTGTAATTACAGATGCTGCACTTCCCTCTTCTCTCCTATTTTTAAGCTTCATAAAATCTAGCATGCTTCACTGCTTGAATAACCCCCACTACCACTGAGTGTATTCATCAGGAAAACATCTCTTTGGATAAACTCCTCCATCCAGTCTTTGTGGATAAATGACCATCAAGAAAATCAACTGTGTACTGCACACATTCTACTCGAGGTCATCAACTGGTGACTAAATTAAAAAGAAAGAGAGTGGTAAAAGTAATACCCAATGGTCATATTTGAATCAGCAGCTGCAACAAGACTGAAGTTGGATAGCTAAAGGATTCTAAACATGCAATACCAATCAACCTAATCATGGAAAACTGTGCTTTAATTCCAAAGGGAAGATCAGGCACACTCTGCCCAATTCCTTGAATCCGTTTTTCCAGCCTGTCGAACACAATTCAGGTCTCAAGACTTACTGTGAAAAACTGCTGGTGAAGTAAAATTGCCTTGGAAAGCAGGAGAGTGGCCTTGCAGACAGTTCAGGAGTACATAATCTAATCTTGGCTAGACAGCAGGGCTAGTTGGGAACAGGCTGCTGCCAATGTTTACTGGTTCAAGGGGACACCACACTTAGGTACTGCTCGTGCACTATGTCCATTCTATAAAAACAGTCATGTAAACATGCCTGGCTGAAGCCTGGAGCTCATTCCATCACCTGCAGCCTGGAAATGGCTGAGACAGAACTGCCAAATACAGCTTTAACATGACAGATTAATAGCCAGTATCTTTCATGGATACTGCCCAGTATGTAACTGGTATTACCAAAAAAAAATCTGGAAAACATCTTCACTCAGCTCTGTGAGATTTGTACAGATGTTCCCACCTGGTTTTTGGATTAGTCAACAGGCTGATCTCAGGAACCACCACGGAGATGCCCCTGAAGTATCTGTGGGACTGGAAACACACTTTAAACTCATTCAGGGGGGCAAAGGTGTGCCAAGAAAGCAGAGAAGCAGCCAAGGTAAAGTGACTTGAGAAGCAGATCACAAACTGGGGAGTCTAAACAGGTGCCCTGTGAAAAAATGGTGGGAAAAGAGGATCCTGCAGTATTAACCTGCCAGCAGCACTTTGATCCCACTCCCTGGATAAACCAGATGCTAATTCCACTGTCAAACAACCTTCCTGCTGGGAGAGGAAAATGACCACAAGAATTTACGTGGAGGGAAACTCCCTTTCTCAGGAGCAAAGAAATAAAGAAGAGGGTTTGATCTGACACCTGCAAGTGCTGGGTCTGAGGGCACAGGAGAGGCTACATGGAATCCTCTCATCCAGACCAGGCAGAATTGGCAACCAGACCTCCAGAGCAGCTGCTGATGGAGAATTCTATCCTCTTGCTGACCCCTGTGCTGGTGTGATCTGAAGAATTCCTCAAATACACGCAGATCAATCTAGATTTTTCTTATCTGACACTGAGCAATTTCTCCTTTCTGCTCTGGAAAAGGAGGGGAAATCTTTCCCCATCTGTTCCCTGCATGAAGCCCCTCAGATAGAGAAGATATTCTGCAGCTCTAAGAGCCACAGAACAGCTACAGAGAAGTTCTGATGCTTCACCTTAAAAAGAAACCCAAATGAATTGTCAGGAAGCCTCAGCCACCAGTTTTCCAGTGGGTGCCAGCTCCCTGCAGACTTTGAAGAGGCTTGCACACACTTGAAGGATTTTTATATGCATGTCTCCCTTCAGCAACAGAAATACTCTGCAGTAGCAGCAGAAAAAGAATAGGTCACTGCAAGCTGCTGAGGTTTTGAAACCCACTGAGAAAACTAAAGCTTTCACAGAATTTAATCCTAACAGGAGAAACATCAACCAGACGCCAGAGAAATCCACATTTGGTGTGAACAACTTTGGTTTTTTCTAACAAATAAAACTCACCTTCAGACTTTGTAACCAAATTACTTCCAAATACACATTTGCTTTCCCCATTTATACTTCAGGTATTATGTTGCTTTCTTGCTGGCACTGGTGATAAGGAAAGGAGCATGGACTGGAGCTCTGTGCTCCTCAGGGAGGGAAAAGAGGAGAAAAGTCTGCAGCAATTTCTGGGTAAAGGTTTGTGGCACTGTGCACATGAAGCACGTCCGTGCCTCCAGCAGAAACCACAGAGAGCCTGGAAAAACGCAATGCGTTTCCACTGAAAATCTTCAGCTCAGTCAGAACTGTTTCTTTTTTGAAAAACTCCCAAAAACTTTCAGCATTTTAAATGCTCTAAAGGTGTTTCACTACCAGTTTTGAATAGGACTACATTCCAGGCTTGCATGTGGTTTAATAAATTTTATACAAAACCATGTTTACATCTCCTTGATTTAATAATTTATTATTTTTTGCTTCTATTATTGCTTTATGATGGCAATGATAACTATCCTGTCTATCCATTCCTTTTTTACTCTTGCCAAAGAACCCCAAACTTTATTCTTTTAATATACACCTAACATGAAAGACTAGTACCTCCTTAAAGCTTCACAAATATGCAGGGGCATAAAAAGATGAGAATTACCCTCCCTCAGATGTTGCTGCTTTCATAAAGAGCACTTTAAATATTCTGCCTCTTGGTTGTGTCAAAAAAACATGTAATCTGCATTTGAAATCTGAAGCCTATTTCATAACAGAATTACGAATTCTGAAGTATCAGGTGTTTTAAATAAAGCCTTTTCTACTAAAACTCTCAAATTTATGTATGCTTTTCCAGTTTTTAAGTGGGGACCTACCTGGTTAGAGCAAACATGTTTTAATGGAAGAAAAAGCCCCAAAATACCCCCTAACCCCTACAAACTAAAAAACTACAAAAGTAACTTGACTGTCCAGGCAGAGCAGGGTGCACACAGGTGTTCAAACCCCTGCTCTGCTGGAATGTATCATTATTTTTGATGACAATTAATGGTCTTAATTCAGCTGAAGAATTTCCCTTCATGAAACAAAACCCAAACAGAATCACCGGACAGTGCCAGCCACTAAACAACTAAATTAATTTCCTCCAGCACTTGGTTTTCTCTTACACACCCCCAGTCACAGGGTTTCATATTGAAATAACACCACTGTAGCCCTAAGACTCAAATTCTGCAGAAACTCCAACATCTGCCCAACTCTACTGACTTCACACAAAAAAGGACCAGTTTTCTTTCCCTCACAAAAAAAATTAGTCAGTGCTCATCATCAAGCAGAAAAGTATTTTGTTTTTTCTTAAATATCTACTCAACATCATTTAAATACCCATTAAATATTATTTGAATGAATGGGAAGATTAAAAGGAGCCTGTTAAGAAACACTCTGTAAACCTCAGTCCTACAACAGAGGTTTGCAACTGTGTCAACCATTAAACATGCATTTCTTTAAAACAGTTAAAGAATAATTAATAACCACCTAAACCAAATCTCATTTTGTTTCAAAACCAGAAAAAAAAAAATCACAGTACAAAATTACCCACAGCACTCAAAAAGCAAACCTGTATTTTTACCTCTCAGGTAACAATAAGCCTAATGCTTCATTTTTATTATACACAATTAGACTTTTAAATTCAGCTTTCCCTTCTTGTTTTCGACTCTTGTTTAAATAGGAAAGCATGGCTCCTCCCTTCCCAATCCAGCTGTGGTTTTCATCTCTCTGTAAAGTTCTCTAGAGCAAGCTCAGTCTGGGTACAGAAATCTGGCACTGAGGTTGGGAGGTTCCTGTACACCACCATAAATTTTCTATACCATCAGGCACAATAAAGAGAGGGAAAAAAATTCTTCATTTCAGTTTGAGGCACAAGAATATTTGTTCTAGTATTTCCATATAAGGGTTTTTTTAAGTCAACAAAGGAAGGCTGCTGCCAAATTCTAACCACAACATGAATTACAAGTTTGCATTTTAAATACTGGCAACTAACAAGTGAAAGATTAAAAAGCGGAGTTGATGCTTGCAGTGAAAAATGGAGTGCAAGCACCTGGAAGACTGTAAGAGTGGTTAATCTGGTTTGGTAGTAGTAAGGTAACATAATTAATTCTTACAAATTCTCCAACCAATGTATAAAACCAGCAGATGCTTTATCAGAATTAGATGAACTAGTCAGAAATGCTATCAGTACCCTAAGCCAATTTAGACTCTTAGTATTTCTGAAGTCTCCTAATTTCAGCTCTACCCAAACAACAGATAAAACACCAGTACCTTCACCACGTGCTGAACTCTGAAGGGTTACAGAAGTTGCTTCTTGAAGATGACTGACTCACCAGCAAGACCTAAATGGTATTTGCTTTCCTGCTCTGAAAACTAAATACCTAGAAACAATTACTGTGATCAGGACAGAAACCTGACCTGGAAAAAAACATCCTCCAGCAAGAGAGAAGAGACACGACTGGCACCCAAAATCTCCTGGTTCAAGGTACATCTAACCCAGCATAATGCTGTGCTGATCCTCCATTCTCCTACACTAACTACGGCATCATTTCAACTGCAAAAACAAAACCCTATTTTCAAAGCAACAAATTTTGGACCTGTCCAAAACACAGGTCTTTGGTGGAATACTTAAAAGCCATAAAGTCAATATCTGTTCCAGGCCTTGTTGCAGTCAGTGTGATTTCCTCAAAAAAATAAAAAATTAAAAACTAATCTCTGTTGTTACTTCCCTGAGAGCTAAATTAGGATGAATAATCATAGGAGAGGCAATGAGGACTCCGAGGCAGAGGATGTAAGAGGAGTTCAAGTGTTAAGAGGCTTAACAGTTCCTGCAGCATTCACTGACAGATTCAAGCTGCAAGAGATCCCTTTTGAATTTACTTACCTTAAATGAACTGTGCACTAAAGTTTCATCTAAATCAATGACCACGCACTTCTTCCCATAGTCTGATGCTGTCAGTTCTGGCAGGAGGTATTTAGCTGGTGGCTATAAATAAAAATAAAAGAGGAAGACAACAAAAAAAAGTAAAACCTCTATGGAAGGGGCACCCTTCTGTCAACATTGCTATTCTAGTAATTACTGGGAGCTGGAATACATGACTTGAAATCAAATGCTTTTTTGAGCTCATCCCAAGTTCATGTATGGATATTAATGGCTCATGCAATTGCAATACCCATACAGACTTCTCTTTTTTGAATTAAGAGACTTGTTTAGAATGACCTCCAAAGCATCGCAAATTAAAATGGTAAAACACCACCACTATAAAAAAAATCATAAAACCAGGATATTTGATACATTTTTTTCCAGTGGCTCTTTTCCCAATGCCTGGTTTTGGTTGCTGTTGTTATCCTGTTTCCAAGTCAATGCCATCTGCAGCCATATCAGGCTGATGGACATTTACACAAATCATTATTTCTGTTTGCCATGAAAAATGCTGAAATTGAGGAATCCATCCTGATGGAAGACAGCATTACTAATTTTATCTTCCAGGACATGTCTTCACTCTTTTTTTACTACTTATGAGGGTGGTTATCAACCTCCATGTGAATTATGCTCCCAGTCAAGGTATTATAACTGCAGTGAAGAGACTAACCTGGGCTCTTCTACAGCACACTGCCCTTAATAAAAATGGTACCAATCCCATGAATTGACAATTTTTCTGAAAGCAATGCAGACAGTCTCATATTCTTTGGACCATTTCCCACTCCAACACCCCAGTCTGCAATAAAAATGTGTTGCTTTAGATTTTGGTACTGGACACTTTCTGAGATCACAGAAATGGGAGAGAACGCTTCCATTTGGAGCTGGAACACTGCTGCCACTTGGGGTTTTTTTATGAAGGAAAAGGATTAGCTTTATAGAAAAGCATCAATAGGGAGAAGCTTAAGACTGAGAGGAAATTAATTTAGATTTGGATTCACAACTCCAACTCCATTCTTTTCCTATATTTTTATCTGTAGCTCTGGTAAGGATTCGTCACTTATTTTTTGTTTGTTCTTTTCTGTGGCCCTTTGCAGAGGTCCTGGCAGAGATTTGAGGTCACCCCTGTGCAGGCAGGGGTGACACAGGTGAGAGGTATCACACAGGTGAGGTAGCACCTCTGGACACCCTCCAGCAGCCAGGACAGATTATCAACCACTGATATTCAAATATCTGAATGGCTGAACTCAAGTGTCACCTTGACAGATACTGGCCAATGATGCCTGATAAGCTCTTTAAATGAAGCACCTAAAAAAACAGATTCTGGACTTAAATTAAGTGTTTTTAGCTAAAGCAGGAGTTCTTGGGGGATTTTTAGGAGTGTTCACTGGAATTGACTTAATTCCTTATAATTAACATCAACAAGAGTTCCCTCAGCCACCAAACTGGAGCTGCTCTGCCTACAAACCACTTGTCTCAGTGCATTTCCTCTCAGCACACGTCTGAAAACCACCTTCAAGTTAAAACAGCTTCTGCCTAATGCCTGCAAAGACTCCACCCATCACAGCCACCTAACCAGGCTGAAATTTATACAACACCCTGCCTAGCTTATGGACAGTCCCAAAGCTGCTTCAGTTCCACCTCTGCTTGTTGGCAGCCAGGGCCAAACCTGAAGAATTTTGCTTTCTCCCTCCTATTCAAAGCCCAAAATGTATTGAGCACCCCACCTCAGTTTTTCATATTAAGGATCCAAACTTGCAACCTAAATAAACTAAAAGCTTATTGAATGAAAAATCCAACCCATTTAAAAACAATAATCTTCAGAACGTGTGTTCCAATACTTCTAGTCTTTGAAGATGAAAAAAAGGTAGGAATGTCCCAAGAAACCTTAAACATACTTTAAAAAAAATTCAGTTTATTGTTGTACTCAAAACTCTTATCTCCTTTGACTTTTTGACTACATTGATCTGCACAAGCAGTTCAAAGCCAGAAACTCCTTCTGCTATGTGAATTCCTTATTGAACTGAAAATATCTATGTCTATGGAAAATAAATGGAAATATATATTCTTCCATATAAAAATGCACATATGAAATATCAAGCACTGTCTTACCACAGATACCTTTATTTTTTTAGCTGGAAACTGTTGCATTTGTCATCAAGAGAAGGATGGACATGCACCAAGGACTACAAAATGCAAGAACTTTCATTTCTGAGAACCCAAATTCCCTGAATGCATAGTGAGGTGACCTGTGGCTCTTTTTTCACCCACCTGCACCTCTGCTTTCTCAAAAGCAGTGGCTGGGAGAGGCATAATTTACCTGTGCAACCTACACAGAGATTCTGGTTGCTGCTAGAGTTCCTCTCCCTTCTCAGCATTGCTTTAGGAGGTCATGTGCAATTACTGATCTAACTTGATCTAACAAGGGCACAACCAACTCTCCAACAAGCTTTGGCATCTTGAGTTCAACCTGATCTTGCTTCCTTAAGTTCACATGTTTGAAGATTTATTTGAAGAAATATTTTGAAGATTTATTTGAAGAAATAAATTTTCCATTTCACAAATTGCAGTTCTGTTGCCCTCAACTGTGAGAACATTCACCCTGTGATAACAGGGATAAGGAAATTATTCTGAAGCTGAAGTCACTACAAGTTGTGAGACTGCTACATAGCTGGTATAGGACTTGGGAGCAAGGGTGGCATTTTTGAGGCTTTTAGGAACTTGAAAGGATTTATGTGCAAAATATCAGCCCATTTGTTTTGCTGTTCAAGCTTTCTGATCTAAAGCAATTTCCACCTGTCAAGGGCAGCAAAGCTTTTAGGCAGAAACAAGCATTACTCAACATTGTGTTTTAATTTTCTCACTAATGGAGACATACCCAAGAAGAGCTCTGAATACCAGATTTCCATCACAGTTAACAGTGAATAGTTATGGAAATTTGATAATGTCTTTTATTTTTTTACACACATCACTTTAAAGACATCTGAGATGATTAAGGATATGTAATTGTGGCTAACAGCAACTCATATTTACTATGCAACACTCCCCGAAAGGCTGCAGACTTCCACAGAACTCAGCAGAAAAAATTACATGTGGTATCTCACTGGTTTGCTCTTCAATTCCAACAAGACACAAACTGTATACAAGTTAAACTAGTCACTGTTTGGGATTTATGCATTCCAGCCAGGTCTCGTGGCTGATCAGCTCAACAGACCTTGTAGTGAAACGACTGCTGCACTGCTTCAGTCCCGTGGAAATAGTATATTCCCTAAGAAAAAAACAAAAAAAAAAGGGGATGGTGGCGGCAAGAGAACAGGACTTTTGGTTGAAGCATAAACAGCTGGTCAACACAAATCTTGCAGAAATTCACTGTATAGAACAATCATCAGCTTTCCTCCCTGTAGGCCTGTATTTCCCACAGAGAAAGGTATCAGAATTAATAAGCCCTTTTTTTTTCTCTCTCTCTGTACTGGCAGTATTGTCAAGTCTAAGTGCAGCATTTTAATTTACTGTTCCTGTCCTCCTCAGCTCACACTATGGGCTGCACTCTGCAGGGCTAACAGCTTCTCCCAGCAGTTATGTGCAGAAATACTCTTACAGAAGAAAAATTATTCCTGTGTTCTTAAAACACAGCTGCCAGAAGATGCCAGCTCCTCTTATGGAACAGGCAGTCCCCAAAATTTCTTCTAGGAAAAGTTATTGTAAGGATTTATCTAATGTAGGTGAGGACAAGTGGAAAAAAACCCCAATATCCCTGTGCTAAGATTTAACTTCTGCAGGGATGTTGAGGGATAATTTTGATACCACTCGTTAACAGTGGAATTTTAAGCTGAACAAAAGTGGACAATCCAATTCATTTTAGAGCTGTTTAAGAGAAGTTTGACAACATCTCATTTAAGATGTTGCATGAGCATGGCTTTTTATTTCCATCTACCTCTTCATTCAAAAGAATATGAAATAGTGAAGCTGCTATGGGTCTACTTTGATTTGAGGGTTGGAATGAGATAATCTTTTAAAGTTTCTTCCAACCCAAACCACTGTATGATTTTATGATTTCTCTACCATACTCCTTTCCAAACAAAGCTGAATAAAATCCATGAAAATACAGGCATCCTGAGCTACACTGAAAAGATTTTTAATCAGGTCAATCATAATGTGTCAGCTGGGAATGTTGTGGGTTTGCCTTTTTTTAAATTTTATGTTTATTTCAACCCCAAAAATAATTAATTTTGCAGTATTAGGAAAATAATCAATTATACTGCTGTTTAACCTATGCCTTATCTGGAAACAGTTTCCAAGTATGAGCTACAAACACAGTGAAAGTTCGTATTTAAAAAAAACCCCAAAGTAATGCTGTTTCTGTTTTCTGAAGAACCTAACTTGAAGCTGGACTATTTCTTGTTTAGCCATCATCTTCATCAATAACCAAGCAAAAATTCATATTAAGTCAAGCTTTTAAATTCAGTGCAATTAATACAGGACAAATCTGATCGAGCAGAAGATCCATTTCACTGAACTGCACACATAAATGCAAATAAAAGCAATGCAAAACGCACATACAGCAATGGAAGCTTTCAAACAGGTGACCTCAGCACACTGCCAGGTTTAATACACGATAAAAAGCACAATAAAGCTCCAGAAATCCTCATATTTTGACTGGAGGCTTCAATTTTAAAGTGGGGAGTGGGCAGAGCACTTTTTAGATTAGAGTCACTCAGGAAATCTCTGAACACTTGAACTGATGACATTTGCAACGAGCCTTGTAAAAATGTAAATGTCCCCTCAATTGTGACCAAGCTCTGTGTCTGTTCAGAAGATTTTTCTCCTGGTTTGTACAAGACATTGCAGCTCAACACAGCCCAGCTCTCATCCCTAGGTAGCAGAGAATCAAGAATTTCTGCCTTAATGGGTCTGGAACACAAAATTAGAGCTGTCTTGGAGCAAACCTTTGGGCTCCAGCAGCCAGGACCAACACCCCTCCCAGAGCAATACTTCAATTTTAGTTGTTTCTCCTAACATTAAGCCTGCATTTTCCTTCCTAGCACTCCCTCCATGTGCAGCTCCCTTGTGGCTTTATTTAGATGATGACACAGTGCTGCTGGCTGGTTCCTGAGAGCCAGAAGCACTCTGATACTGGGGAGTAAATGTCACACCAGTGCCCAAGGGCCATCCATGGCTGCCTGACAACACTCCCTGTCCTGCTGCAAGAAGAAGCATCAGATGGCACTGGGGAAAGGGAAGGAGTGTTTCAAGTCGCCTGCTCCCTCAGAACTCCATGTCATGACTGCAGGGATAAGTTAATTTTACTGCCTTGTTAGTGCTGGGAATACATGTCTGCAAAATTACAGCTGAGCTTTAAAAAAAAGAGGGAAAAAAAAAAGACATATCCCTTCTTGAATCATTCCTTTTCCTACCATTGCCCAAATCTAACAGAGCACTGCTTTAACACTGCAAAGACAGTGTTCTAACAAAGCATCTGATTTAATTTCTGTACTTGTCAAAGCTCTACTCAGTTATCCTTCCAACATTTTGCTCTGTTTGAATTCTTATTCTATTAGTACCTACAGTCACTCTGGGGAAAGGTTTTTATTCCAGGTCAGAGCACAGCCAGAACATGTTTCATGTTCAAATAATTCCTAGTGGAACAACTACAGCCACCTAACAGAATTTGGCAGGTATGTAAAAAAGAAAAGTAGTTTGGAAATCAGAATTTTCTGATTTACATTTGAGGTTTTCTATCCCTAGACTTGCAGGAATACAGATCACATGCATGTCCATGCCTGTCTGCACACACACCATGCATGAGCCATATCAGAAGTAACAGGTAAGAAATAAAGAGGAATTTCCAACAGTTCTGAAATCCAAGAAAAGCTGTTGGAAGAGGGAAGATGTGCAGTCACAGGGATCTCCTGGCACTGCAGCACACACAGGGGGCTTCTTACAGCAGGTTTTGGAACGCTGGGCTACGTGAGAAGGAAGGGAAAGGAGAAAAAGAATGACATCTTGGGGAATATCCAGGTCTTTAAAGGCTACCAAATATCTCAAACAAGAGGGCTGGGTCATTATCTCCACACATCAGCACTGCTGTTTTCTGGGAATCTCTGCAATGATTAAGTATTGTAAACAGCAAAGGAGCTAAAAAAAAAAAAAGTGTTTTCAGCTTTACAAAACCTAAGCCTTCATCCTTGTAAAAAAAAAAAAAAAAAAGCAGCTTTTTGACCAAAAAAGGTTAAAACTAATTAAATTAAAAGCTTCAGTTTGAAGGACTTGGTTTTTTTTTCTTCCTTTTATTTAGCTTTGAAAAATAATTCAGATGCCAAACAGCATTCCAAGTTTAATCCAGGGAAGATAAACAGAAATATGCTGCCCATAACGCAGCAGCTGATACAAACAACATCATCTCAAACAAGTGCAGTAATGAGCAATAGTGTGCTCTGTTTTCTTAACGTGACTTATTTCAAATAAATTATACAGTTTCCAACCCTTCTTTTCAACTGGAACATAGGGGAAAATGAGAGGAAAAGGTTTTTGTAATTGTATCTCACATAGTGATGATGAGTCACCTTTTGCCTCTATTAAAATAAATAACTTTCAGACTACTTCATGTGTTTTCAAAATGCCAGAAATTCAGATGCAACCCAGATAAAACCCAAACTCTTCTTTCAGTCCCTGCAGAAGACATGCAGTTCAATTCACCTCTGGGGATACAACATTACAGACAGAACACAAAATCCTTTTGTTAACATGCAACACAAAACAGACCTGTTAGACTGCAACATAAAATGAATCAAAGCAAAAGCCATGAAAATTATTAAAAGAAAAAGGGATAAAAATACATACACTTGGTATAGGCATGACCTGCATCTGGTCACCCTGGGGAAAAAGAAAAAAAAAATCACGGTAAGGGTAATGGCTTTTAAAGGGTAGAACAAAGGTCTGGAGCAGTAAATGTAGCACTCAAACATTTTAAACCAAAAGTTCAAAGTATTCAAGAAACCAGGGTAAAAAAAAATAAAAACAGGATTTTGCATTTTAGTTGCTGAAATGATCTGTTAGTATACTGGCATTTATGATTTTTAGGAGACTGGACTGATAAAACCCATGCTATGATTAATAAGGGATGGCAGTAACAAAGTACCTGTATTTACTGGAACTTTTTCAGCTTTAAGATCTACTAATGGGTATATTTGTCAATTTTCATTGCAGCAGCAAGAGGCTGAGCCAGAGCCTGGCAGCAGGGCAGAACCCCACTCCTTGAACTCAACCTCACTTGAGACAAAAATCCAGCATTTTCACTTAGGCAACAGCAAAATGTCTGAGAAGGACATGATGATGTTAATCCAAGGAATCTCACTTTCTTCATCCAGTGGTACCAGTGCTGCTCCCATGGTCTCACTTTTGCACTACACTCGGAAATTCTCGGCCAACCTTCTCACCAACCTTTCCTGGCCAATCTTCCCAACCTTTCCTTCTCATCCTCGGACATCCAGAAATAAGGACAGCTCCAAAATGGACAAAACCTGGCTCAAATGTGTAACCCTCACTCAACTCAAACTCTCACTCAAATGTGTAACAGAAACTCTATTTTCTCTTCTCTCTAATCCTTCAAAACCAACTTTGTTTTCTGGTGGGCACAGCACATAAAAAAAGGAAGCTGATCCTTCTAGCATAGATGTTGCTTGGGCAGATGATTTTATTCTTTACTATTTGGACAACACAGGCTCTGATCTCCAGCAGAGGAACTATTGAAAGGGCTGTTTTCAACACAAGAACAGCCTCTTCCAGCTGAAAAAAGCCTCCTGCTTATCTGTTTTCAACTCTACCAGTGTTGACACATCACTGACAAACAGAAATAATTCCATATTATTTTTAAAATGCTCCTTTTTACTGCTGCTCAGCAGAAATTTTTACTGAAGTTTGCCCAAAATGCTGAGAAGATGAAGGAGCAACTAGAGAGCAACTACAATGAACTATCAAAAACTTGGCACTAGTAAAAAGTACCCGATTTCTAGAAAAACACACGAAGTTGGTAAGAATCCAAGTTTTCCTCAGAGTAATAGCAATAAGAATAGGAAAAAATATAATTCAATACGTTAATGTCCTGTTAGTGGAACTGAATTTCATAGGAATCCAAAACCAAAGTTGCTAAAGAACTTGCATTACTGTTTGCCTAATTTTTCTCAGAGAATTTCTTCAATTAAATTAAAAAAAAAAAAGGGCAAACAAGCAAATTTGTGACGAGGAACCCCGGAAACACCTATGCAAAAATCAAAACGAGTAGTAACAGCGATGAGAACAGGAAAAACAAGCAGAAAGAAGTGCAAGAGTCTGCTGGGAAAGCAAAAGTGTTCATGAACAGGCAAACACCTCTTAAAAACAAGCCTGCTCTGGGAAACGTCTTCCAAGTGTCCTGCCTCATTTCCTAATGCCTTGGAACAGGAAGGGAAATGGGTCACAACAGCATCGTTTGAAAGAGATGACGGTGACTGCATTTGTTGAAGGCTTTCCACGAGCTCCTGATGTTGGTAACAGAACAAAGCTGTTCCTAGAATGCCAAAATTTCCCTATTGTACCCCTAGGACAACCCAGGAACTGATTTGTCCCCAGCCATTGAAATCAGTTTGTTTTTTTTTTTTCCCATGGGTTTTATTTTTTCCATGCTGTATACAGATGGATTGATAAATCCCATCTTTTACTTCAGCTGCGTAATTTTTAGTTTGAAACTACAATTTCCAGCACTGTGCTCCTCACTACCACTGTCTATGGTCATGTGTGGCCTCAATGAGCACCAAGTGACAGGCCACACTATTTTCCTTTTTTTTAGAACAGTCTGTATTTAAAGATAAGAAGCTATTTCACTTTGGAGAAGAAGCTGACCAAAAGAACAGATTTATCCTATTAGTTTCTTTCTAGCTTGCTCTAGACCATGACAGGGTCTTTAAAAACAGTAGTATAGTTACTATTTGACACTTGAGTGATCTGACAGACTCTCAAGCTGTCTCTCAATAAAGAAGACTTTTTGGGAGACAAAGAAGTTCAGAATGAGTGGGCAAAGAGAGGAACCAAACATAAGTCTGGAGAGGAGATCTCATTTTCTAAACACACCTTCCACACCACATCTTGATGGTGACCAACAGAACTAAACACGTGGAACTTTCCTGCTCCAATCAGCAAAGGTCAAGCAGGAGAAAAAGTACAATGATTTCCATCGATCCCAATTATCTTCCTCCACACTGGAGAGTGATTTCCACATCTGCTCAGAAAGCCTGTCATTAATGTTATCCTCATTACAGAGTCCACAGTCCTGCTGCTCCTCGAGGTCTCCAGCATGAAGCAGATGCTACTTTGACCTCAAGAACGTGCTCCCTACCAGCTGTTTTCCCCGTTTTGCTGGGCCATATTCATGTGGGACTGAGAGAAGATCCTTTTCCCTGTCCTGTGTTATAAACAGAGATCCCTGAAACAGAGAAGAGTGTTGGAGACACGACCACAGGGCATCTACACAGCTTTGCAGCATCACCTGGGAGATGATGGCACCATGCAGCGGGGAGAAGGAACCCCAGCTTTTGGAGTGAGGTGGAAATTCAGTGACAGGAAAAGCAGAGGGAGCAGCTGCTGCCCCCAGAAAAATCCTCCTCCTAATTTTGTCTTCTTCCCTGTTGAGTGTGGATCAAGAGCTTCTCCTCTAACCCAGCACGTATAAAAATCCCTTTCCTCGCTCATGCTTCATCTCATTAACTGGAGCCATCTGCCTGATCTGAATCTTGCTGTGAAACAAAAGCAAGGATGACTCCAGTGGAAGTGGGTTGGGAGAGAAATGGCAAAGTGCACACAGACTTGTCAGGGCTCCCTCACCCACCATGACTGAGAGCAAAGGGAAAAAAAGAGTTTGTATCTTGCTTTTCTCACCTTTCTCCATCTGGACCCTCCCTTCAAGCCTGAATGAATTAAATCTGTATCCACAAATACCTCAAAAACTTACAAACTTACCCAGAAGAAAAACACTTATGTCCAGAAAATATAAAAATTGAGTCAAGTTGCTAACTGGAGAACAGAAATGGAGATCTGAATTTATCACGAAGAAAACAAAATGCAGTTCTTTCTCACAACACTCTAAAGGAAAAAAAAAAAGTGGCTGGAAGGTGTTGGGGAGCTGCCTGCTGCTGAGGAGGCAGGGAAAAATTATAAAGGAGTTCATGAGGCTGAATATTTTGTGCTCCCAGTGACACATCTGGCTCAGCATCCGAGCTGCAGGCAGGCTGATATACCCATTGTCACAGATACCACATCTTACAGTGCATCTTCTGCTGTGCTGAATAACTGCTGCATTTGAAGGAAAACAAATATGCCAGTTTCAGTAAATACAAGTTATTATTGAAAAAAATGTTGTATTGAAACTTTAGAGACAGAATGGACCATTCATTACCAGTATTAGAGTCACACTTGGACAAGCAGCTGCTCTGTGAGTAGAAGATTTAAAAGTGAACTCAATACTTTAAAGAAGTTTTTGGGCTTTCCCCCCCCCCACATTTACAGAAGAGAATTCAGCACTGAAAGTAATTGGTTAATCAAAACCATGCTCAGTTTGGTGTTTCTTCCAATCCCATGAAGAAATGACAGAACACTTGATATGTCAAGCACCATCAAGTCATATATGAAGCACTGATTAATCTGAAGCACTGATTTAATTTTTACTACTAGAGCCAAATAATAATAATAAGAATTGTCTCACACATCACAATTACTCTGAAGAAAATTTCAGTGCTGTGCTTTCAACTACTTCATAAAACACCCTCCCCCGCTCTCCCTCCTTCTGAACAGGTCAGCATTTACAAAAATCAAGATTCCTAATTAGAAGGAAGTTGGCTTATCACATCAGCTTCAGAATGTGCCAGAAGCAACACAGAACACTGAATTCCAGTGAAACCAGCAGAAAGCTTCCCTCATTCCTTTCCTTCCTCTGAAGTCTTTATCACCAGTTTTCATGTACCAACTCCACTGAACAGCAGAGACATAAGGGAAGTACATCCAAGCCATTTTATACTCATTTCCAGTGGTAACTGCTTGACGTCATTGTGCAATTTTCCTGGTTCATTTTTTAAGGAAAGGGTCACAACACATGAACTGACTGGGCCCAGCCAGAAGTGAATCATGTGATAAATAATTATTAAAACATAAAAGAGAAAGTAGATTTAACTTAGTGACCATCTGAGCAGCAGCTTAACAGAACTCAAACAATTCCTATTTGGCAGTGAAACTAATGCAAAAAAAAGAGCTTTAACGAAAAAGCAGAGGAATTTAAGCAGTGGGTTGTCAGGTTTTATTTTCTTTACTGAGAGGCAATTTTGTCATTCCTGGACATTTGATTTCACCAATTTAGAATCCAAGGCCCACTGTTGCTTCCCCCACCTTACTTATTTCTGAATCTAGACAAGATGCTCAGTGTTATTCCACCAAATTCAAGCAGCCTGCACAGCTCTGAAACAGCTCTCCTTGTAAAAATCACCAGTCTGACAGTGTAACAATATTCCAACATATTCAAGTCTTCAATGCTCTTTTTATTTCCTTAGACGATTTTCCTACTTCTACCATGTTAGCACTCAAAATAAAACAGTATAAACACATACAGAGCTTATTAATCTTTAACACTGCATTTAAAATAGCAGAGTCACAGACTTATTTGACCTCAAAAACCACCTAAAAGTTTAGCTACTGATTCGTTCTAAAAAGATAGGAGTATCTGAGTGCCTTTCATTCAGTTGAAGAAAACTCTCTTTAATTAAGTTATCTTCAATATATTCTTTGATTTTTTTTAAAATCTTCTAAGTTTTGATCTGTTTTTTAAGTTTTTGATCTAGTTTTAGGAATGCTGTGATTTGTGTCCTGGTCTCATGTGCAAGTATTGCACAACTCCAGAACTGCTCACTGAGGCAGCACAGAGTGAGGATGAAAACTTGTGTGGACACACATGCAATCTCTCAAGGCATAAGATATATTTAGAAAATAATTGTTTTGCAAAATGCAATCTGGACACTACTGACTCCAGACCATTTTAACTCACATTTTTCTACAGAAAAAAACAAACTTGGTTTTATGTTTTAGTTTCTACTGAAGTTCCATTTTCTCTCAGCTGTAGTTTTGCCAGTAGCCTCACTTCTGCCTCCTTCCCATTCCCCAGCATAGTGGAAAGGAAATTTTAGTAGCTTCCCATCCCTTTTTTCCCTCAGATGAATGTGTGCATACATACCACACACTCCTCAGCTTTCCCTTCAGCACATCCAGGCTAGATTTCCCTCCTTTCACTCAAAATGTACCTTGGCTAGCAGAAGAAGTCTAAAAATACCTGTACAATCCCTCCTCTTGGCAGGATTTTCAGTGCATTTTACCTCTGTGAGAGCAGTTTCAGCAGGAACTGTTACAGTTCAGACTTTACCTCCACATGTACTCGAAACGTCCATCACTTTCATCTGCTCTCCTTCCCTCTCTCCCACCAAAGAGCTCCTTGCTCTTTCTCCTGAGCTTTTCAGAATGCAAACACAACCAGCAAAAATTCAAACCAGAATAAAATGAACTGAACAAGGGAAGTAAGGAATCAGCTGCATCAGACATGAAAAACTGTGTGAAAAGCAGAAGGGCAAAAAACCCAGAGACATCTCCATGTCTGCCATTATTCTCCACCATGGAGAAATTTCTCATTATTCTCACCTGCATTTGCAATCTCAAAGTCCTGGAAACTGTATGGAAAACTTGGCATTCCTATGTTTGCCATATTGAACTGAAATTCTTCAGTTCAGAACACAAATGTTCTCAGTGTTATCAGATTTATAAAGAACATACAAATTTGTGTTGCACTGTTTGTATTCTATCTGTATTTGCATCTAAAATCTCCATACATTCATTTGACTCATCAAACTAAACTTAGCGACCAGGAAAAATGTCCAAAAGCTGCTATCCCTGGACTCAGCATGTATTGAATATAAGTGAACTGCTTAGAAAAAAATATTGCCTGAACAATAATGGTTCTTTTGATTTGTTTTTATGTCACTGAAAACCCTTTAAAGTGATGTTTAGAAGGTTCCATTATGCTCCAGTGTGACACAATTTAACCTTCCTGTAACCAGGAAAGGAACCAAAGCTGGGGACAACTCAGCAGCTGAAATTTTATGAGAAGTCTCCATTTCTCTTAGAGTCTTAGTCAAGTTTTAAATGTTGGTTGCTTATAAAATGTCGAGTGCCAACACCCACAGAGGAAATATTAGTTTTATATTCCAGATGAATAGGCAGTATTTGCAATCCACCATCAAACCAGTAATTTTTTTTCCTGTAGCTCACAGCTGTTCCCCACAAGGGAAATTTGTCAGGACAAACCTTGGGAAGAAGAAGTAAGCCTTGCTTACAAAACACCCATATGACAGCAAAATAAGACAAAATCCTGACCTTCTGAAGTCCTCCATTCTCCTCCACCAAAGGAGGCAGAGCACTGGTGCTGTTGGTAGATGGTGGCTCGACATTGTAGTCACGAAAGCAGCAGAATAAGGTGCTAAAGATACTTCGACTCCTCTGCTTCTTCAAGCTGATATTACATTGGGACACTGAGGGAAAAAAACACACAGCAGAAAAATAAATTCATGTGGTACAGACCTGGTTTTCCAGATTTTAACAACTGAATTGAAGATGTAGGGTCTTTAGACGCAGAAATCTTTATCAAGTCTTAAGATTACTGAGATTTTCCAGCATATTGAGACCCCTTTTCTTCTTTTTTAACACATTTTTTCCTTTGCCAGACTCATACAGTGACATCCTGGAACTCTGCATAATCACACTGAGACAACACAGAATTTTCCCAGTAAGATCCAAGGTGGATACTAAAATGACACAAAATAACTCTCCTAAAATTTGTCTCTGGACAGAGGAAGCAAAGAGATCTAAAAACCAGAGGTGCACTAAATGCTTACTGTAGTGTTTCTACACAGCCACACAGCCAGAAATGGAACATTCAGAAGCCCTGCCAGGGTCAGGAAAAGCTCTGAGATGTTTCTGAGTTTCCTCTGTCACCGTTTGACAGCACCACTGGAGGACACAAGACACAGCACAGAGGCTGCAGGAACAAGGGTGGTACTAAAGAAACAGGAGCCCTGGCCTTGACTTTCAACTTGCTTATTGGTTTACCAGGATAAAAATAACCCTAAAAGTGGTAAAAAAATTACATACAGCTGAATGAAAACAAGCATAGCACTTTAAAGAATGAAAACTGTAGTTGAAAGCAATAGCTTGGAGAAAAGAAATGCATGTAAGACATCTAGGGCTTCCCCTAAGAAAAAAACTCCTCAATACACGTTAAATTAAAAAAGAAAAAAATAAAGGAGTTGGAGAAAAGCTTTAGAATGTTTCAAGTAATACTTGATTTGTTCACCAAATATTTAATTATCTATTATCATACTTGTAGATGTTTATTTAGAAGTGTTTCTTTCCTGCTTTAGGTGGGAAGTCAAACCCTCCCCCATCCCAAAGTTAGAGGGTAAGTGAAATTCATAGTAAGTCCCATCATTTCCATATTTGCCAAAATACTTTTCCACCTGAATGCAGGGAGCACTGCCCAGGTTCAGTTATGAATTCCTCTTAAGAGCCAAGTGTAGCAATATCAAAAACTAAATAGGTTTTATGGACTTTCACCAATTTAAAAAGTGCTCCAATAACAGGATAAAGTCAGAACTGTGCAGAGATTTGTGTGCTTAAGGAAGTGTTTCATTACTTTAAAAGACATTTGTAAACTGAAACCAATCCAGCACCACTTATCAATACTCCAGTTAAACAAAAACACATGAAGAACTCCAGCCACCACTGCTACAAGTTACAGTAAAAGACTAATTCTCAAAATGTCGTCTTCTGTTTGCAACAACACAGTTTTAGAAATCCCCAAAGGATATCTGGGCAGTTGAGAAGGACATTTTCAAAACACTCAGAAAAAATGGTGTTGCAAGCACAAGCAAGTTAGGTGCAATATAATCCTGGCAAGGAGGACTCCTTTCTGACATTAAAAATTGAAATATGCTGAAATTAGAACGGGAGGGACAATGCTCTGTGTCCTGCTGCCTACAGCTACTGCCACAGAAATCTTGCTAGTAATTTCTGGTTTGTTTTCATCCTCTACTTAAAAACATGAGGACAAATTAACTAATTTGAATGCAGGTATCAATTACAGCAGGGTGCTTAAATTCCTAACTCTCAGACTCAGCTGCACAACAGATCAATGGGAACACCAAAACCACTCCAGAACTAATACTTCTATGGTCTCTACTTATTATAGAAAGAGACAGTAAATTGTCTAAATAAACATTCAAAAATCTCTAGACAAAAAATACTGATTGGTCCAAACCTTCTAAGAACACTTGGATCCCATCATACATTTCAAATCTAGCCACTCCCTTTCACTTACTGAAACATTTTAGTAGAAAAAATAATCCTTCATGTTGGTTTTTAGTCTTGACAATTCTGCCATTCATAACACAGTATTCTTTCAAACAGATCTTTCCACTAATTTAGATGTTATTTTAAAGGGATTCTCTTCAATAAGCTATTATAAAGGCTTTACAGTGACTTAATAAATGATAATTTTGGATGTGGTAAGGAACTGAAGTTTTCAGGTGGCTTTATGTGCTGTGCTACGTTAAAACACAAATACTGCATACAGAGAAAATGTTTGCACCCATATCTCATTTTTAGCAACTCTGACAACGTTGTGCATCATGGAAAATAATTCCTTCTTCCTTAGTTACCCTGAACCACCTGCAATCTGTGTGCTCTTTGCTGGATTTGCTTTCCTTGAAGCAGTGACAGCATAAATATAACAACTATAAAGGTGCAAAGAAGCACTGGTGTTGAATTACCAACACAAATTTAGGCATCCTGGATGGCAGCACACTTTAAAGAGGAAAAAACTGCTGAGGACAAAACCTGGCATTCCTTAAAAGCTCATAGGTGAGACCAGGTACTAACAACAGTGGAAGGGTAAACTGAGTTATCCAAACTGCAAGTCTGAGCAGCATCCAGCATATGGAATTTAAAAAAAAAAAAAAAAAAAAGATGATTTTTGTTTTTCTCCCCCCTCCATCTGCTAGAAGTTACAACCTCAATTTCTGGAGGTGATTTCCTACGCCCTCCTCAGACACACTGAACCATCTTTACCCCACCACACTGAACACTGAGGACACTTCAGTGACGTTTTACAGCTCAAACCCTGCACACGGAACATGCCAACACCGTGTCCCAAAAAAGCCCAGGCAACAACCCCACAACATGAAAATATGTTATCTGTGAAAGCAGAGAAGACTGAGAGCAGCAGGTGTCTGCAGGAGGGTTGAAGAAAGGATCAGGGTGAGATGGAGAGATGCTTTCCCCTCCCACCACCCCAGGGTTACCCCAAGTGCAGTTTAACTCCTCACCTGAACACACCAAATGTGTGTGTGTAATAATCCTCAACAAATTCCTCTGTCATGCCTTTGCCCCATCACTTTTTGAACCTACACCAACTTTTAGAGCCCAAAGTATCATATGGCAGGAAAGTCCACAGCTCAGCCAAGAGTTCAGCTGCTTCAGAACTTTGAGCATCCTTGTTTCTTACCCTTCTGCAGCCCCTAAACTGTATTTTTGAAAAGGAAGAGAATATCCACACACAATATCCAGGATGAAAGGAAGAAATTCCACCATGAATTTATACACCCACGCAATGCTTTGTTCTCTTGCTTTTCTAATCATTCCTAATATCTTACTTGAGGTTTACAGCAAGTGAGCATTGGGCTAATGCGATTCTTCTGATCTGATTTTAACACCAAGATCTCTTCATTAGAAGGGATTTCAAGCATCACTGAAAATATAAATCAAGAATTCTTTCATCTTCCCATACAGAAAATGTCACATGTATCTACATTTAATTCCATCTTCTATTTTAAAGCCAGTCATTCCAAGTCATGCTGCCTTCCTACAACTTTTCACAGTTAAATTTTAAACCTACATACAGATGCACACATAAACACACACATCTATTTACATGCAGCAATACATAACCTTTTCCCTCACTAATTTTGATCACTTTATTTCCTTTTCCACATGGTTTAAAGCCACACTGAAGAGCAGAGTGCACAGATCCCACACTGCTTCACCAGGGATCTCCTGGGGGTCAGAAAGAGCCTTCAGTGAAGCTCTTGGTGAAATTACCTGAATTTGTAAAATATTATTTTTGCAACCAGGGTCAGAAACAGAAGCACAGTTCTTCCTGTCTACAAGGGAAGTAACTCTGGTGCAGACTGCCCCTAATTTAGGGTCTCACCTGTAATTTCCAGATGCCATTTCTAAGGACAAACCTCACTGCCCATGACCCATTGTTTGAGGGTATGTTAATCCCTGAATTGTCTGGAATCCAAAGACAGTCCCAGAACTGTGCTCATGGAAGCCTTCTGGCAAGCCTTAACAAACCCACTGTGCTGCTGTGGCTGGGGAGGGGCTCAAGCAAAGATAAAGGCAAGGTCTAAAACAGATCACTGTAATCACATAAGCTTAAATGAGAGGTACGGAGCCATACTGGGTGGTTTACAAGAGAACAGGGAGAAAAAAGGCATAACAAACCCCAATTTTTAACACACACAGGTATAATAACTCAAATGTTATAAGAGAAATTAATACAAGAGGTGCTAATAGAAGTAATGTACAGCATCTTCTCCAAGCTCCTTTCACACAAAGCTCTGGAGGCAGAAGGGTTGTGCTGCTCTCTCACCAGGACACTTCCAGCAGCAGCACAACTTCCACAGCCAAGAAAAAGATTTTCCTCTCATGCACTGCACTCTAAAGAAGTTTAGTTGAGGGCTTTCCCCATCAGATTTTGCTGTAGTGGTGTGAAATTACAGAAGCAGATTCTTGTGCAGCCACAGCACCACAAACCCCTCACTGCTGCAGGAACCACCTCGGGATGACTGGAAGGCTCCAAGCCCACCCCTCTGCAGCCAGGAGAGAGCTAATTACCGCTGAATTTTTCCTAATTAAATGAATGCAATATCCAGCTCTCCCAAATAATATAAACTGGGTAATGAGGAACTTCTCTGCTTACAGATGAACTCGCTAAATGCAATAAAATGAACATCTGGGTATGCTGAGCTCTCACCAAGAGTTTGTTTATAACACAGGATGGAAAAAGGCGAGTCAGAATTAAGTGATATTAAACAAAGTCTTTCTTCAAAGAAAGCAGTTTTAAAATCTATACACCATTAGAAATGCCTAATTTCTCCAACTTCTTAAGAGACCGTATCTGATCTTCTCAGAAAAATGGAATTTTATATGCCACACGCCTCAAGATAGAAAGAGTTAAGTAGAAAATCATCAACTTGCTGACACAGCTCCTCTCTTTGTGATGTGACCAGGACAGAAATTGTTTTATAACACTTGCTGCCAAATCTGCATGTGATGCTCTCGTAACTTTGGTTTAAAATGCCATTTGCAGTTTATCATTGAAAGGTTTCATTGCCCATGAAAACTTTGCAGCAAATAGAGCAATAAAAGCACTGTCCCATACCTGAAACAACCACCCACAACTGGTTCAACCTTCAAGCATGTACATCCTAAGCAAATTGCTCTGCCTAAATTCAGCACGTTATACCCCAAAATTACCTTAATTTCAACTGAATCTGGCCATCTTTCTCCCCCAGCAGCACAATTAAGTAAAAGTAAGGTTTTGGGTTTTCCACTGAAATTATTACTTTGAAGGGAGGGATCCCAGACTAGTTTAGTGAAATAAAAATCTTTCCAAAACATTTGACTCTCCCTCTTCACCAACCTGTTTCCCAGGCATTCCATTAGTAGTTTGCTCTGGATGGAGTTGATTAAATAGTTATGGGCAAGGAAAAAAGCTTGAATACATAAGGCAGGTGGGGACATGACAGAAAAATAACTGAGTAACTTATTTTTATTTTTGAGATAATTTCTTTAGGTCAGTGCACTTGGATCTGAAAAAAAATGTCAACATGATTTAGATGCTTTTAGGGAATTTTAGGAAAAAACTGAACATTACTCTTAGTAAATAATTCCATGATGTTCTGGAAAACAAGCTTATGAGCTGCACCAGTATGCTAAGATGAAATAGCTACACAAGAACTGCTTTTCCTAAAACTTATCCTTCTATCTACTTATTCTAACAGAAGCTACCCAGTGGCTATCAGAACACTACAGTTTCACTTCCATACCTTCCAAGGTCCTCTAAAAATACAATTTCTCATAGTACCTAGGACAAAAACCATCAGGATGGACGTTAATTCATCCATCAATTCAGCTAAATCTGTATGAAGAAAAAAGAACTCTACCTAACCAAAGCAAGCTTTGGAAATGTTTCTGTTGCAGCAGCTTAAAGCTAAAAAATCCCCATTACTTCACCCTACATAAATTATTTATTACAGTCTTCAAATCTGGGTAGATTAAATATCTTCTGTTGGTTATTGGATGCTCATATTTTAAGGATCAAAGGTAGTGAAATTCTAAAGTCACTTTTAAAAGACACGACTGAGAACTCGGCACTGCTGTCTCTGTAAGGGCTGTGATGCCTCATGAAATGTAGCCAGTAAATGTTAAAACACCAACTGCACACAGAAGCCTCTTAAATGACAAGGAGGGATAAGAAACCATGAAAAGGCTCAAAACAGCACAAGAACCTGATGGATCTCAAGGCAAATTCCAAAACCTTAAAGCTGCTGCTGCACTTCAGCCTTCACACTGTGGTTTGGCTGGACACACATATATAGGATGGTACAACCTTCATGTATGCGTCAGCTTCTCATGTAAGCCATGATTTAAACATCTTTTGTAGTATTCCACAAGCGAGGAGAGCTGCTACTAAGCAAGATCATGGAAAAATAAATTCATCTGTCAGAGCCCAACTCTGGCATTTATTCAGCCCTAAGACTGAAGGCAGATCCACAGCTTCAGGGGCATCCACATTTCAGAGCAAAGCTGAAAAGTTAAATACTGCTTTAAGAACCCAATTAACCTGCTGAACCATGTTCTGAGTGAAATACCTTCAAGCTCAAATTAAACAGTGCAGATTTTGGCCGCCTCCTCCCCTGCTCCAGTGCCTGACAAGCTGACAGGGCTACACTGAGACCACTTCCAAGAAGCAGCACGTGTAGATCTGTATCTCCAAAGGGCTGAAAAGTAGGGCTCCTGTAATCCAGGAAGGAACTAATTAACAAGCAGCACTTTCATTCTTGTGCCTGTATTGCTTGCCACTGAAACAGCCACTGAGACCAAAGATGGATGGGAACACAAAGGAGAAGTTAGGAGATGCTCACGTCCAGTAACTCCCCCAGCAAGAGCCAGGGAGCTCCTGTACATTTGCCTTTGCCATAAATACCTGGGCAGCTCTTAAAGAGGAGCTGAATGTGCCCAACCAGCCTTGCCGGTGCTCTCCTTGGAGCAACCAGGATGGATGTGCCCCAATCTTCAAGGATTACCTGTGCACACTTCCTTTTCACACACTGGAACTAAACACACTAAAAAAGGTGCTACAAGGATATACAGCATTTTTTAATGCACATATACACAGCTCACAGTAAAATCTTTTTCTAGTATTTGGAGGTTTTCTTGAGAAGAGTGATAGCTTTTCATAGGTTCCAGAGCAGCCTGTGAACACACATGCTCAAAATATACATCTGCTTAATAAGTAAATAAATAAATAAATAAAATAAGTAGCCACGCCCTACAATCAATCTTCCATCAGCTGATAGTCTGAAACACGTACAAAAGACCAGAACCACCTAAGAGGAAAAAAAAAAAAAAAAAAAAGAAAAATTAAAAGAAATAATGCACTCATCTGACACTACACTATTCTCATTTCACACTACACTCAAGGCCAGGTTTGCAGCACTGGAGTTCAGTGCTAGCTGGCAAAAGGGATTCAACTCCAAGCTTTCTCTGCCTTGAAATCTTTCACTCCTGGAGAGAAACTCATGCAATGCAAAAGCAATGCTTCAAACCAGTTTAAGGGCAAAGTAAAACATAACAAATAATGAGAAAGCAGCAGCAGTGCCACAAGATTGCCATGGTTTGTAACTGGGTGGTAAACCAAGCTAACTGAGGTATGCAAGCAATGCTATGGAGCTGTATTATGATACAAAATAAACACAACTTTCTGCAGTGCCATTATGGAGCCATCTCCTTGTCCCTGTAGCACTTCAAGTGTTTTGTCTCAGCCCAATAAATCTATAAATATTACAGAGCAACAGCCACAGACTGATACATTTACAGCACCGGCACAGCGTGACGGCTCACTTAAAAAATGGTATTTTTTGTGAAAAACCCAGCATTTCGGACTCTGCAGCGTTTCTTTGCTGTTTGAGCAAGGCTGGAGCTGCTGGATCTGGATATTTTCCCAGCGCCGAGGTTTGGAGCGGCAGTTGAACAGGAAATACTGCGCAGTCTGTGCATGCATTACATTCCCGTCCCGCCCTGAGCAGCCGCCAACAAACAAACCTTTCTTCTAGTAAAAGAGAGAGAGAGAAAAAAAAAAAATACACTGCACAAAGTTCACCAGCAGATGTGGCCTGTGAATCCAACCCAGCCTTTTCTGCTGATGAAAAGAATTTGATGTATTTACAATGTTGGTGTAACGTCACGGTTTGGTGAAGCTGGATCAGCAAAGACCTGGCAGTTTAAAGTTGCAAAATCTGCAGTGCTGAGGTTCTGTGAGCTGCTGCACCCATAGAGGGTTTCTCTCGAGGAGAGTTTGCCAAATAAATGACAATACTTACAATAAATTACAAGCTTACAATAAAAAGGATTGTTGTATTTCCATTTTACTCAGCACTGAAGTCGGCTTTCCACCATTGGTAACACACAGCAACCAGATCAGATGTTTGTATATCTCAACTCAAATTTCGGATCGCTCCAAGGTTGGCCTCTTTGGAAAAAAAAAAAAATTCTGGAAAATATTTAATGATGATTTGTTAAATACTTGGGAAGGAAGACAAAGGAGAAACAAACAAATGAGAACAGGGGGTCATGGCGTTTGTCAGTCAGGGCTGATGCCCTCTGGCATCGGGAGAGGATCTGCGTCGGAACGGCCGGGAGGCAAATGTAAACAAGCACGTGTTTATAGAGCAGAAATATGTACAGCATCCGTTCTGCCCCAGCTTCTGCTGACGTGGGACGTGGTGGGAAAGGCAGGGAAGAACAACTTGCTCCATCCCCAGCAGCTCCAACTCAGGGAAAAAGCTGGAACAGGCGAGCAACGGGCAGAACCTGGAGCTGTCACACAGCCCAGGTGGTAACTGCTCCTCTACACGCTCATTTAACTCACAGCTGGCATCATAGTAGTAATAATAATATCAATAATAATATTTTTTAAAGCCTTGGACCAATGCTGATTGAACAAGAAAGAGGGATAACCAAGCCAAAGAAAAGCCCTTTGGGACAGCGTTTTCTTATTGCACAGGGTATGAACAGACAGAAGGATGGACACTCGCACGTGGCACGGACACACACACAGCCTCTGCAGCCCCAGGCCACATCTTCCTGAAGAATTTTTGCCATGAAGTTAGTATTAATTACTGAAGAGCTGTAAAAAGCTCTTTTTCTGTGCACCACACA
Organism: Rhabdornis inornatus; assembly: GCA_013397075.1. Lineage (NCBI taxonomy): Eukaryota > Metazoa > Chordata > Aves > Passeriformes > Rhabdornithidae > Rhabdornis > Rhabdornis inornatus. The sequence goes on along the minus strand of VWZS01008170.1, from coordinate 88,145 downwards.
GTGTGTAAAACAGCAAGTCACCCACCCTGCTACACAGTTTTTACCCAATCATTGATTTTTTAAGACAAAGAGAGATCCAAACCTAAAGAATATTCCCGGATGTACCTATAATCAGCTAGTTTCCTCATCAAATCGGTTCACTTTAATAAACTGATCTTTATAAGGGTTTTAATAGGCTTCTCTTTCCCCCCAGTGACCAAATTCAGAGCCTGGGGTTGTGAAATTAAGCAGAGCTTTTTCCTGCCACACACAGGTTGACTCAAATTTAAGTGACAGTTTTAGTTTGTTTTTTTTTTTTACTTGAAAAGTGCAAGACAAGCGGTTCACCAAACACAGAGGTAGAAGAAATCCCTCTACTTTTTTCCCCCCAAAATACCACTACACCTCCAACCAAAGCCTTATCAAAACCTTGCTGATCTGAGGAGAATAAGCTTAATTTAATTTTCCTAAATATAGCCCAAAGATGTTCCCATAGAGACAGCAACATTCTCTATGGTACTTTTTGCAGCAAATACTTCAGCAAGACATCAAATCCAAAGCATTAGTCTATTTTTGCAAGCCTTCTCCTCTCTTTCCTAGGAACAGCTCTTCTCTAAAAAATTCATCTTGCAGAAGTATGTTAAAGGGTGCTCCTCTGCAAAGAAAAGTTTTGTTTCTCCATTTCACCTTATGAATTTTTCATTTCCTCCCTGGGGATATTTTTGGGACAGGCTACAAGTCTAATTCCTGACAGGGAAATTCACTCATCCAAAGTTTTCTCCCCAAAAGATATATTAATAGCAAAAAATCAAACTGGGACATCTTTTCTGCAGTTCCTTTGACTTCTCTTTCTAAACCCCATTTATTTCTCCCAACTCACTGGTATTTTGTGGATATTGAGTGCAGATCTCATAAAACATTCACCCTGTGAGAAAAATACACATCTAAAATGATGCTGCTTCTTGTGACATATTCTATAGAACCAAAGCCATTTCCACCAGGTAAATTCTGGAAAAGATTCTTAATGGGGCATAGAACAATGTGTGACCATGTATGAAATATTTATCTTGTTTATTTGGAAGAAAAATAGAGGTAGCTTAGCTTCAAAAAGATACTGACTTAAACAGAGATGTAGATTTATTTGGTGTGACTACTCTTTATCCCCATTCCTCCATGCCCCTCTTCAAATTTTTCTGTATTATGAAACCCAGATACAAAGGAATAAAGAGGAATCCCACTCATCTGGAAGAGGAAACTTTCTCTGAATCACTGTATTATCTGTGCTTCAGTCATTAATAGAATCTAAAAGTAACAGCTGTTTCTAACAACTGAAACTGCTCTTAAAATCAATTTCAGGCATCATACAGCAAGTATCACTTAGCAGGTTACTCAAATCCAGCCCTTCTGGGAGCAAAACAAAAACATCAGATTTTGATTATAAACTTATTTGTGGCAGGGATTTCTCAAGAAGAGGCCTGGGTTACACCAGAGTGTATCTGCTGGGACAGAATCTCACTTGGAGAAATTGTTGCCAAGGTAATTTCTTCTCCAGCTTTAGCTTTCATGAAGCAAATTTTAACCTATCTTGGATTACTCTTCATAAATTCTTTTTTAAAGATAATTACAATATTTATAGACATGTAATACAAATGCCTGTTACAGAGAGAAAATGTAATTTTATTTGCTGCCTTCTTCAAGCTGTTGAATCCACCCTCACCAGTTAAGCTGGAAAGAATTTTGATCAATTTACGTTTTCAGTAAAACCTACACATCTTCTGTAACTATTTTAGATCTAAAGTAATTACAATATCAACCACTGTGGGTTTTCAGTTCAATTGAAGTGTCACCTGCAGAACAGCAGCTCTGCCAGGTATCTCTGACAAAAATTGAAGCTGTAACAGAGCATCTATTGTTATACACTAAGTAAAGAACTAAGGAAAAAACCCCACAGAAGCACATTGCAAAGTCTCATTAATAATTTGCTAAAATATCTCGCATTGCCCTGGTGCTGCCTCTCTCCTTCAAACTCCTTTTTTTTTTTTTAATATTAACTGTGTTTTCAACTGATCCAAAGAAATAAGCTGGAAAATATTCAATCCTAGCTTTTCTGACCTTGTACTTTGGAGTCATGGGTATTTTATCCATTCAGCATTCCCAGACCATTAAAAGCAGCACATTCCCACCTGGAAATATGATATTTAGAAAGCTAAAACTTAGATTAAGAATGAAACAAAAGATACAGGAAACTGCAAGCTTTGTATGATAAAGTGACTACAGTTTTGACAAAAAAATAAAAGCAGTGAAACTTGATGAACTTCCAGCAATTCCTTTCTAGAACAAAGCCACAGTTTACTGCCTGTTGAGAAATTCAGCTAATAAGAAAAATTATTAAAAAAAAAAAATTAAGAGGAGGGGATTTTTTAAGAAGCGTTTTGGTGTCTTAAACAAGCACTCAGATGCCTCCACCACGCTGACAATTCAGCTGCAGGTTGGAACAGCTGCAGACATGTTTAACTGCCTCTCCAAATACCCACAACGCCAAGTACTTCTGACCTATTTGAAATATCCTAAACTTTGTACTCTTGTACTTGTTGCACTGAAGGAATGCACAAGACTTAATGCCCATGCTTCAACCCCTGACAATCCTGTAGCACTGAGAGCAGCCCAGTTGCTATTTCACAGAGGAGGCATGAGAAAGTATGAATAACTGAGTGCTGTGTAACTGAGGATATTAAATAACCAGCGTCTTCAGGACTACAAGTTTAGAAACATTAAAAATAAACTGTTTCCTTAATTATATTAGAGGAAAAAAACCCCAACAAAACCAGTACAGTAATTTTTTGCTGCTTACTGGACCAAAAATAAGGATAATTTTAACTATGTGGATTCATGCTACAAACCCCACTCCTTCTATCCCCAACGGCCACATATTAACCTTATCAAAGGTTGACTAAAAGGAGGTAAAAAAATTGCACCTGACCCCATTAATAAGGCTGAAGCTCTTCCCTAGCTTACGTCTTCAGCATGTGCCTTTGTGCTAATTTTAAGAGAGAATCCAGGCATGAGGCAATAGAAATTATTCTAATTCTGCATCTTGCCCAAGCCCCAGCCTCTCTTAGCCTACATTCCTGCCCAAGCTGTTTATACAGAACACTTCAGATCAGCTGGTCTCTGCCCAATCTGGCAAAAAACCCTGCTGTCTTCCTCCAGCACTGATGGAGAGGCAGGGGTGAGCTGTGTATTCAGTATATAATGATGCAATACTGCAATACTATCCCCACTGCTTTGCATCCTCCTCTTTCTTGGCATGAAAGAGCCAGATTTGCACCATTTACATTAAACAGATTATAGAAGCCTAGAGTGGTTTGGTTGGAAGGGACCTCAAAGATAAGCTGATTTCACTCCTTGCCATGGGCAGGGACACCTCCCACTATCCCAGGCTGCTCCAAGCCCCATCCAACCTGGCCTTGGACACTTCCAGAGATGGGGTGAGAGATTTGACAGCCCTGTTGCTCTAGGTAAAAAGGTAAAGAGGTAAAGGAAGCCAGGTTTTGCAGAGCACATTTCATCTCCTAGGGAGGCAGGACCCTTGCCTTACCACACCACCAGCATTTTCAGAGATCCCACTCTGGCTCAGGGCAGAGAAGCAGCCAAAGAGCTCAGGCAGGGAGCCCTGAGCACATGATGGATGCAGCACATTTACTGCACTTAGCTCAGATGGGAAACCCCAGGCACGAGGAGCCATAAATGCTAGATCACATGAAGTCTATACTTACAGATAGACCCCAGCACTCAGAGAGCCATCCTGAGTTCCTGCTCCTCCTCCTCTCCCAGCAGTTACCAAGCTCCAAGCGGAGGGAGCCCCAGCCAGTGCTGACATCCAGCATCGCTCCTCGCTCCCTGTGCTGCTCTCACCACCTCAGCCTGAGCCCCTCTGCCCTTCAGGTGTCTGCTCTGGCCCCCCACACAGGTGTTCACACAAGAACTCCCTGCCATGTGGGTTGTAACTCAGACTGAGGGAAAGATGGGTACGAAAACAACAATTTCTAACTGAAAAACCCTCCCGGTGCCTCCAGGACCCCCCCAGCTGTGTGCAGCAAAGCTGCACTGAGAAAAGCAGTGCCTAAAACAGCCACACCTGCACAGCTGGGTGTGTTGTTTATCCTGATAGCTTTAAAAATCCCTTTTGGCACAAACAGTAAGTATTATGTTCTGTACCATACCATGGCACAAGCAATTTGAAAGGCTTTTTTCTGGCTACTGGCTGAGCGCTATCAGTTTGGGCAGAGCCCACTTGGCTCCTTCTGCCCAGCCCCAGCACATTCAATGAATTACTCAAATCTAAACAGACTCTGCATTTGAATTGCTCTCCCAAAGCTCTACAGAGCTGCAGCAGGAAAGCTCTGTATGCACTGGCACGCCTGCTGCAGAGCAAGATAAACATCTGGCACCTCTCCTGCTCCTACATAACCAAAACGAGGACAAATAACTGCATTATTGGCTTTATTCGGGCCTTAGATCTTATTTCTCCTGGTGACATAGAAAAACATGAGAAGGGAGACACTGGAGAAAGTTGCCCAAGGAAGAAGTGAATGCCCCATCCCTGGAAGTGCCCAAGGCCCTGGAAGTGTTGGATGGAGCCTGGAGCAAGCTGGTCTAGTGGAAGGTGTTCCTGCATGGCATGGGAGGTGGAACTGGATGATCTTTAATGTTCCTTCCAACTCAAATCATTCTGGAATTCTGTGAAATCCATGACCCAACAGGATTTTCCCAGACCAAAATCTAACAAATATCAAGAGGACAAATCTGGATGTAACTCTTGCAGTGCTGCAGGGACATTCTCCTTTCTGCTGAATTGTACTCCAGTGACACACGAGCAGAAACCAAGGCCTGAGTCCCCTCCCACGAGTCCACACACACACAAGAAATTCCAGCCCTACAAAATAAAGTAAGGTCCAGTGTGTTTGAGACATTCACTGCCAAAAACCTCCTGCCAAGACCCAGCCAGCTGGTGGGGGAGAAGTCTCTGGGTAGTAACTGGTCTCAACATTTAAAAAAAAAAAAATTGGTTTATTTTCTTGTTTTAACTACAGCATTATAGGTCCCAAGTAGTTCCTGTGAATATTCTCCTCACCCTCCAGGCAGCTGGGGCACCAGCACAGCTGACCACAGCACAGCTCACAAAGCCAAGCTGATAAGCACTTGTAGGGCACAATGCATCTGATTTGTTTACACCAGAACCACCCTAAAAATGCCAATACTGCTTTTCTTCTCTCCCCTGGGAACCCCTGGTGAACAGCTCAGCTGTTTATATTGCAAACATTTACAGTTAAGGGAAAGATCACCATCCCCCACACCACTGCTTCGGTCCTTCCTGTAAGTCTCTGGAGTTGGCCAAGACCAGGAACAGTCCAGCAAAACTTGCTTATCCTAAAAATGCTGCAAAATAACCCCTTCATTTAATCCTTCTGTGTTCTGTGCTACTATTTCCTGACCACTCCACACTACTGCTCTGCATATCCAAAACACAAATGGAAAAGTCGTCTGTAAGGAAAACAAAACACAGGACTAGGGCTTAACATGAAGATCCTCAGCAAGGCTGAATTGGGAACTCTGCACGCACAGCACAGGTCCCTGTACCTCTCAGGTGCTGCTTCCAGGATTCCTGAGGAATCCTGCGAGCTCTCCATCAGGTGCTGCCAGAAAAATCCAACCATACAGAAAATTCTGATGGCAAAACATTCAATGGAAGATTGTTCGCTCCAAGCATTTTGTATTCCAGCTGAAAGACACAATTCCCAAAGGAAAGAGCTTACACAAACAGGGAAAGCTTCTGGATGGGCTTTCACAGCAGTTTTTTTTTTTAACACTCTTCCTTCCTCCTTTCACCCAGAGGTGAAAGTGGAAAGTTTTCTCAGGCAGAGGATGCCTTGGCCTCTGAGCACTTAAGCAAAACACATGATCCACAAAACTTGGGGTTTTTTCCCTCTCTCGTTTTAGGAAATTCAATTGTTCAAAGGCCTTATTTTATCAGCTGGTGCACACCTACAGCTGAGCCCAAGCACAGGAGGCTGTTTGAGCCCAGCCTTTTATGAAGGATGTGCAGCTTCCAAACACCTGTGACAAGCCACATGTCAAAACACGCTTCCACCACCACCTGATAACACCACCAGGAGATTACAACACTCCTGGGATGTTTGTACCTGCTCTCTGGCCACAGGTTTTAAGTTTCCCACCACTACCTTGCATCTTCTCTTCAATCCCAAAGACTACTGTATTCAGGGTTAACATTAAAAAATGGTAATTTCTATAAATCTGAGACATTTCCTCAGTTCTTTTGCTTATGGTACTCCTGTGTCAGTTTGTAATTTACGCCACTGAAAGTTTCACAGCAAATATTAAGGAAGTGGCTCCAAGTATGAATCAAACAGGTATTTTCTCTTGCAAGCCCAAGTTTTGGACCCTCCCATCAAAAGGAAAGACACTTCAAAAGTTCCAGGTAATGCCACAAGGTATTAACTGCTCTAAATAACAGCTGGGGGAATAGAATTGAGGCTTCCTAAACTCTGGATCAAGTGGCAAAAAGACAACACTGCATTGTACTTCTTAAAAGGATGTATGTCCTGCAAAGCACAGGGAATAAGCTCAGCCCCACCCATGAAAACCAGTTCAAGCATAAAGAGAACCTGATCCACTTTTCTGCTCCACTCCAAATTTCCATTTTTTGCACAAGAAGCTTCCAAGCTTTTGTGCAACAGTTCCTTGTCCACAATTTTTAAAACCCAGTGTAAAAACCAACTGCAGAACATTTTCTGCTTCAGTTTCATTTTTACAGCCTTCCAGTAGGACCTTTGGGCTGAATATATATTAAAAATTGAGAGGTGCTCATATAATTTAATAGGTTCTAGAGGAGCATTTAGCTTGTTACATCCTAACTTTATTCCCTTATCACACAGAGCAAATATTCCTGCTTTATCCAATGTCTAGAAATGACACTAACAATATCTAGGAAATCCTGCTAGATGAGGTCTTAGCATTTAAGTAACAATTTCAGTTATGCCTTCCACAAGATATAATTGTGGTGTTTGGATATTACTAATTACTGATGTTTTTCTTATTCATAAACTAATTGTTGTGTAAGATTCTAGGAAGGCAATGGAAAAATATATCTCTAGAGCTGCTTCAACATGCAATTTGTTTTTTGTTGTTTTTTTTTTTTACTGGAGTCATCTCAGGCAACCAAACCAAGCATGATCTAGGAATGAGAAAGTACAAAGGAAAAAGAACACCAAAAATTATGTCACATGGATTATACTTCTTGTTTATAGTTACACCAGAGCAGGAAATATAATTACAAACATCAGTTTGCACCGGGTATAAAATATTCCATATTGAAAAGACGCAATGCATTACATTATACTATATAGCTTCTCCAAATTCCAAAGCTCACACACAGTTTTCCTGCTTTAACAACCCAAAAGTACACACAGATCTGCAGGAATACATGGTGTGCACATACACACACATCTGCAAAAGCCAGCTTGAAAGTGGCACGAGTAACAAAAATACGCAGCCCAGCCCTGTATCCAAACCAGAGGCACTAATTCTTAGACACGGAGTTTAGAGCAACTTCACTAAACAATCACTCAATCATTCTAAAAAGCACGTTCTAACTGAAATTACGCTGACTTATTTTAGGAATTGAATTCCAGTGATGTTGTACGAATTATTCAATGATTGTATCAGCTTATTTTCAACCAAATTCTGTTTTCTTTTCCCTGAGGAATTTCTAGCAGTACTTGCAAGCACCACACCAATATCAGCAAGAGCTAAAACCCTTTACATTTTTTCTTTTTTCTATACAGATAATGTATTCTTCAAGCTCATTTCCACCAAGGGGAAGAAAAAAAGCTTTCAGCTTGGCTTTTCTCATGAATAATACATTAAAAATGTAATATTAGAGCACAAATCTTCTTTTTAAGCCTCCAGAAACAGTACTACATTTGCCCTATTACTTTGAAAAGATTCACGTACATATTTAAATAAGGGTAAACCATAAGCTCCTATTCTCCATAATTAAGTTGCAACAAAATATTCCACCATTTATCAGCCCAATTCTGAAACAATTCTGTAGAGCTTTTTAACTGTCATTAAAAAAGACAACCCCTTACAGTATCCACAATAAGGAGTGTAAGACATTTTGTTCCATAACTCACTGTTACAATCTGAAGCGGAACAGATTTTTTTTCAGCCATTCACAAAACCCAGTTTTTTTTACATGGAGCAGAATCCTGATTTCAAGGAGGCATCGACAGTCAACCCTACTAACGGCTGATGTAAATGAATCTCAAACCCACAAGAAAAAAAACAGCTCCAAAAATGATGTAAGGGAGGAGAGGGAGGGAAACAAGTGCCTGGTGAAAGGATGAGAACTTCTAGGAAGAGGAGAGTCCTTCTAAGAACAGCAGCCACATCCATCCCGAGCCACTTCTTCCAGCCCTGACTGCAGGCTGAGGGTTCTGCCACAGCCTCAGGCTCCTACAGAAATAAACTGTGCAGCATGAACCCAGATGTTTCAGGAACCAGAAAGCAAGAATCTGATTGTGCTGCTACAGAAGTATTTTTAAGTGTTCGCATCTAGCACCGCCGGGGCTCAGCTCCCTGGAGGCTTCAAGCATCTTCTCCAGGAAGCCAGCAGCAAGTTCATGACACTCTGAGGAACTGGACAAGGTGTCCTCTGAGGAAGAGCACACACACTACGATCTGCAGCACAAAGGACAAATATAACCAGCACAAACTTTGCTTTCACTGTTTAGGGCTGGGCCACCAGCACAGCCTCAGCATAGAGTGGGACTAATGGCTGGATTCAATGGGCTTAAAGGTTTTTTCCAGCCTAAATCATTCCAGGATTTCCATGCATTGCCTTGTGGAAGGATGAGCCAAATGGGAGAGAATAAATGGCAGAAGACTTATTTTTATTAAGGGGACTGAAAGAAATGTTGACTGTATGGCTGCAACTACAGATTTCAGCCAAGCATCACCTCCCCCCAAAACCGTTTCAAAATAACTTCTAATTTCTCTTTAATACTCCTAATTTCTCTTTAACTCATGTGTTCCATATGAGTTGGGATACTCTGTTCATTACTGCAGCAAAACAGTAGGGAATAAAGTTTTCTTCTTCACCTAATTTATTACAATTTTAAAAATTATCATTAAGTTAGTGGCATTCAAAGATTTCACTCTGGGTTAGACTTCTAGGAGAGCTCGACATTTCCCAAAGGAAAGCAGATTTAAGGTGCAAGACATGGGAATCAGAGACTCTCCCATGCCTCTTCTGCAGAGATCTGTCTACAAACACATTTTGCTGATCTGTTCCCAGATCACAGACTGTGGAAACGAGCTGTAATCCCTGTCACAAACACATTTCTAACCCAGCTTTCAAAGGGAAGTGAATTCCAAGCAAGATTTGGAATCGGCATTGACAAGTTGCTGGGTTTTGCAGCGTCCATGAAAAAACCTCCTACGAACCTGTGCCTCTTCCACTAAAGACCTGTGAATTTCTTGTGTTACTTCTCCCATCTCTGCCGTAGTCTTAAATACAAAATCCACGAGGAGCTCTTGCACCTAAACCCTCTCAGAAATAAACTCCTATTGCCTTCTGAGCTGTTAAACCCGCAAGAGCTCCCTGAGCTGGGTTCTGAGCTCAGCTTTGCACTGACAGTGACTGTCCCCAAGGTCCCTGGTGTCCCAGAGCAGGAAGTCCCCCCAGGAGCAGCCGGCAAGCAGAGCCCTGATCCACACAGCCTGTGTTTGTCCATTACCCTTTCCTTTTGGCTGCTGCCTCTGCTTCGTGAGCTCCTCTCCCCTTATACAGGAAGCTGGGGCCTCAAACTTAATCCTGCACATTCAGTTCTCTGCTCTTCCAGCTACCACTACAAATGTACTCACCCAGAAAAGAAACAAAAAAAAAAATGCATGGAAAGCTCTCGCAATCCAATCTTTGCTAAACTTCTCCACGGTGAGATTATTTCTCTTTTCTTCCTTGATTTTTTTTTTTCTGGGAGAAACCGAAGGAAAGATTAACAGATTCCCGCAGCTGAACAAACACACTGAAAGTTATTCATCAAGGCAGAGAGCAGATAATCCAAGTCTAAAAGGTACAAACAAACTTTGCAACACCACTATGGCCAGAAAATCTGGAATGTCCCAAGATCTTTATTCACAGGTTTCAGTGTTACTCATCAGGCACTTTCACTCCTGTGGGGTTGGGGAAGCAGCAGCAACAGCACTTGTGGGAGATGGGGAGGAAGATGGAGAGGACGTGGTTGGAAGGAGACTGAGCCTGGCCACAGCAGTCTGGGAACCCAGAGCATCAGACCAAGGAAGCAAAACGAGGAAGGACTCATCTACAACTTTAATTTATGTCCTTTCTCTCTGAAACCTCTTGAGTTTCTCTGCCTGCTCTCTCCATGCCGGCCTCTGGACTGTACCATCAGCCCCTTCCATCCTCAGAACAGTTTCTTTCTCAACCTAAAAGGGTGAACCTTCTTCTCCTGTCTCTTGGCCATTACAACATTGCCAGGCTCACCCCAGTATGTTCCAGGGGAAAAAAAACCCAAACAAACAACTAACCAAGCATCATATATTGAAACATAGTGTTTTGTAATGTTATTTGTGTGTGTGTCCCCTCCCAGCAGCTTCCTCAATTCCTTCCTGAACCTCATAGCCTAAAATAGAGTAAAAAAGCCTTCCTGTCATCCTTTCCAATTATTCTGGTGCTTCCTCAATTACTGACTGTGGGTAAAACTCCTACACCACACATAAAGACATCTGCAATTTGCTTAAATGCATCCATGGGACTTTGGAAGGGCAGGATTGCCTGGATCCCAGACTCACCATTCCTTTACCTGATCACCACACAACTTTTACAGGGTTTACAGTAAGTAATTTTACAACATTTAAGATGTACAGCAGCAAATTGCTGTTTACTGTTGTATCCAGAGTCTCACCTGAAGGAGCTGATGCCTCTTTAATGCCTGTGGTTGGCTGAGGAACAGCAGCTACCCATGGAAATACCAGAGGATGTGCAAAGGGCACCACAAACCAAGGGTGCCTTAAAGCACCTTCCTTAAAATCGAGGTATTCTGCAAAAAGCATTTAATATGACTAAGGGAAAAGGTGCTTTCTGAAAAGAGAGGGAAGAATAGGCACTGCTTAAAGCACCAGATGGATTTATTTCAGGCTTTTATTTATTTAATCTTATATTTAATTAAATAAATTAATTTTATTTATTTTCTGACTGCTGATTCAAGGGGCTTCCCATGGTATGAATGAACCTGGTGCTTTTAAACCCTCACTCTTTATTTTGTGTTCAACTACAGATGTATTGGTTAATAATGGAATAGCAAGAAGAGATGGGAAGAAAGGAAAAGAAGTGAATATACCTGGATTAACCATATGCAGAGTTAACCAAACCAACATACCTTCTCTATATGAAAACCTCTTTGCCAGTACCAGTACTATTGTGATTTCTGCTGGCAAACTCACTGGTGAAATGCTGTGGTCACATCAGTCACAGAAACCAGGGGCAGATATGCAAATAAATAAATAAAAATCAGGATACACCTTCCCAGGACAAAAAGAAGAAATTCTCAATTTGTTCAACCTTTTATTGCAGGTCAGATTTTCTATTCTGCTTTCTCCCAGCTCCTTGGAAAGCCCTCAACTCCAAATCCAGAGGACAAAGCTTTACACAGCAGCTCAGAGAAGGAGAAGTCTTTCCAAAACAGGGTACAGCAGGACGACTTCACCATTCCTACAAATCAGCTGTCACGTTGGAATGTGTAAACAGACATACATCTCTTCTTTTTCTTACTGCTACGTGTTGGATCTGACTACTACAAATACCTCAGGATTTTCTAAGGTCTAGCAAACACTACCAGTTTTCTTCTTGTTCTCAGTTTTTGCAGCGATTTATTGCACAAAAACTTGAAACAATCTGATTAAGTAATATGAAAAAACACACGATTTATGTTTTGCTCATCCAGTCCCTTTCTAGTTTTAGTGGAAACACTAAAAACACTATGGCTCCAATTCGAGTGCCTGCAGATTCAGAGTCTGCTCCACTGCATCACCCAGGTCATCAATTACTGACCAGACCTGGACACTCCCACCTGCCACATCCCTCTAAAGGCCCTGGACTATTGATCCACCAGCAAAGATTTCTGCACCCATTTTATAGCAGCCTACATACAGACCAACATTCTTCTAGTTTATTCTTAAAAAGCTTCTTTTCAGCTTGTGGCAATCTACTCATTTTTCCTCCCCATGTTACTACATTACAGCATTAAGTTCAGTCTCTGTGGCGTGGTTTATTTTTGAAAAGACAAATCTGCTGGGTATTATTGGCTTCCTTGGTTTCTTGCAATATTTCTCAACTTTTCATGTTCCTTTCTGAAAACTGAAATTGGAAATTATGAATAAGGCAGCACAAGCACTATTTTAGCTCTTATGGGGTTTTTATAGAAGCTTATTTACTCTTCCCAAGGTGTCAAAGGTAACAGCTCACAGTTCTGAAGTTGTACAGTTTCACACCAGCCACTAGGCATCCAGTGATTTAATTTACCATCTGCTCCCAATTAAAGTCTTAGCCAAAGACTGATACAAGCTTCCCTCCCCCCAATTTAATACAATATTTTAGTGTCAGAAGTTGGTGACTTCCCTTTCCTGCTGAGCACCACACCAAATCCTTTGTCTTCCTTTCATTACTACAATACTTTGCCAATCCTTTGCCTTCTCCACAGCCACAGGTGCAGGTTCTGGCAAGCACAAGGCAGAGAACATAAAAAATTAATTAAGAAAAAATTTAAAACAACATCCAAAAATATGAGGGAAGCAAAAATATTCTTGCTCAAACCATCCCTATTGGAAACTAGGGCAGACTTTTTGCAGGCTTCCTTCCTTCCTCTTGGGCTGGAAAAACTTACCAAGTTAGTGAACTATTATATTTTCTATGCTTCATTCGAACTGGCACAGCCTGCGCCCATCTCCACAATAAAAAACTCTGTTAAACTGCTACATCATCTTAAATCCTGTTTTTCTTTCAGGTTTGCATCTGAAGGAACTGAGTCATGTCTCCAGCTTCTTAGAGCTTACTGAAGTTTGCCACCCTGCAGCTCACTGATTTTAATATTTTTGCCCTTTCTCTCCCTGAACTTCTGATAAATGTCACCATTTCAGCCACCCTTTCTGAGCCACCTCCCACTTTTGTCCTGTGGTGCCTCCTCACCTGTGATGCCTTTAGGGATCTCTCTCATCTGCCTTTCCTGTATCAAAGCCTGCTGGAACATGAGAAAGGTGTGCTGGACTTCATGCCCTGCTGTACTCCTTCCCCAAGTGTCCCTTGCAAAAAAAATATATAAATCACTTCACCAGCACCCTTTCTGGCTGGAATCTCTGCAGCACTCACCCAGCACAGGGCACATGCTGAGGGCAGGTACTTGAGTGAAGGCACAGTGAGGGTTTGTAAGGTTTTCCAAAGAAAACTCTCCACTGCAAAGTGACTGTACTGACACCAGCAGTGCTCATTTTACAGCCTGTTCTGCTGGGACATACAAGCTTTAATGAAACTTGTCCACTGCTGCAGCTTTCTGCTGGTACCCTTTATTTGTCAGTTTTGCTATTTCTAACATTTCATCTCAATCTTCCTTCCTTGATAACCCCATAAATGAAACTCAAATATTAATTACTGTGTCAGAGATCCTTCACAGCTGCCTCACCACTTAACACGAGCATGATCCTGAAGGTGAACAAGGACAGAATTCGGGTACATTGTTATGATGTCCCACAGTACAGGGCAGCCTTCAAACAGCAAATGCAAATGTCACTGATGTGCCCTGGATCCTCATTATTGTTCTTCTTCATGCCAAGCACGTATTAGTCCACCCTTCAACACATGCATGAGTCTGGACACAGACCATGGACAGTCCCTTCCAGCATCTCCAAAGTTCTCACGTGGCTTAAACAACAGCCACAATAAAAAGGGGCTCAGAGCCCCTTCCAGGGCCTGAAGTGGCTCCAGGAGAGCTGGAGAGGGACTGGGGACAAGGGATGATGGAGCGACAGGACACAGGGAATAGCTTCCTATTGCCAGAGGGCAAGGTTAGATGGGAATTGGGAATAAATTCTTCCCTGTGAGGGTGGTCTGACCCTGGTACAGGGTGCCCAGAGAAGCTATGGCTGCCCCTGGATCCCTGGAAGTGTCCAAGGCCAGGCTGGACAGGGCTTGGAGCAACCTGGGATAGTGGAAGGTGTCCCTGCCCACGGCAGGGGGTGGAACTGGATGGGCCTCAAGATTCTTTCCAACCCAAACCCTTCTGGGAGTCTGTGATTAAAGAGGTGTCACCTGTCACAGGTAAGGACTGCCCACACCAAAATCCCCTCCTCTGACAGACCCTGCATGTTCCTGCCCATGGCAGATCTCCTTCCACAACCACAGCTTTTACCAACCACATGTGTCACAGCACATGGCTCACACTGGTCCTTTCTCACTAATGCACAACTCAGATATTTGAAAACGTAAGTGCTGTAACAAATCTTCATGTCCAGATGAAATACGAAAGTCATTTTGAGAGGGGCATATTAATTCCTTAGGGGATGAATCTTACTTTTCTACCAAGAAAATTTTAGGTAGTATTTTTCAGAATTTAAGAACTGCCAGAGAGGCAGAGTAGCACACAAAAGTGATCTGGAATTCAGCTCAGGCCCCCATAAAAGCACCTCTTTACAAGGTACATTTCCCCTCTGATCCAACATGGGCCAGTTCTGCCCAGCTGCTTTTAAGAAAGCTGTCACTGAGACCAAGCCTCCCCTTCTAGAATTAACCACAATTAATCTGGATTAACCAAATCCAACACATTTTGTTTGGTGGGCGTTTTTTTTATTTTTTTTCTTGTTTAAGCGTTTAAAAAATTAATTCTTAACTTAAATGCCTGTGAGAGCGGATTAAAAACAACAACCAACCAACCTTTGTGCAATTTTGTAGTGTTTTTAAATGAACTTTTAAGGATAGTGTGGTGCATTGGCAAAATACACAGGCCTGAGAAACACCCGTGATTTCCTCACAGGTAGGATATAAACTGGCTACCAACACTTTAATCAGTATTAAAGAAAAGATAAAAAATATTTTGTGGTTGTCCCAGGCTGATTTTTTTTAAACATACTATTTCTGAACATTACTTTGTATGTTCAATTGTTTATAACATTAAAAATAACCACTGTCACCACACAGCAGAGCTGACAGAGGAGGTCCCCAAACTTAAGAGGTTCTTGTAACAACAAATGTTTTCACCACACTCAATCTATGCCATCACTTGACACAGGAATGCTCAAATCTGCTCTACATATATATTCATGCCAAGCAGATGAAGAGAGTCACATCTGTAGTGATGAACGAAATGACTGGAGGCACATTTGTCATGTTCTGTGTCACCGGTGACACGTTCATCTATCAGGTTCTCAACATAAGCAATCACCTTTCCATCATGAGATGTCTCATTGCAGACCCCAGCTAAAGCAGCCATGACAATTAACAGCCTGCTTGGCACATTTGTCTCTACAAGCAGGTCATGAAGTCAAAAAGAGAGTGGGGAGAAAAGGATGAATCCTATGGAAAACCAGTGGCACTTGGGAAGGTGATGGTAAGAGGTCAGACTTGAGAAACATCTAGCCTCACGATCCCTTTTTTAAGCAATAGGGCTGTAACCCCTTTTAAGGAAGATGTAATTAAGTGCACATCAAGAACCCAGTTTTCTGTGGACAGTGGTGTAAAAATAAATATTAATTACACTCCAAACACACCATTTGTTTTAGGAAATGAGAAGCCACCAACTATCAGTGGCAGACGAGGATGGACAACTACCAGGACTGCACCACAAGGTTCCACACTGAAAAAAGACCCCACATGTTTCAAGAACTTCTGAAGCACTGAAACACTTCAGAGCACAGGATTTCCAAATGCTTTTACTCACTGAACTTTAAGTAGAACACTGCTAGTAGATAGCCCAGTGTCCTACATTTCTTGGTACTAGTCAATACAAGAACTCAGGAGAATACACCACTCATGAAAAGTCAGAAGAGCAACAACCATCATCTGTTACACACGGAATCACATTTTAAAAACAAAGTCCTATGAAACATAAAGAAAAAAAGAAAGGTAGTGTGGTTTAAGTTTGTCTTTCTTCTGCCCAACACAACTCCTGTTTAAACTTTGGTTATTAAGGGAGCTGGATTCACGAAGGAGCAGATGAGGCTGCAGCAGGTTGCCACATCACAGAATCATTGAATTACAGAATCATTTAGGTTGGAAAGGACCTCCAGGATCAACAAGCCCAACCATTAACCCAGCACTGCCAAGCCCACCACTAAACCCTGTCCCCAAAAGGGCCACATCTACACTTCTAAATCCCTCCAGGGGTGCTGACTCTACCACTGCCCTGGACAGCCTGTTCCAATGCCTAATAACCCTCTCAGTGAAGAAATTGCTCCTAATATCCAATTTAAACCTTCCCTGGCACAACTTGAGGCAATTCCTTTTGGTCCTGTCACTTTATCCCTGGCAGAACAGGTTGACTCCTACCTTGCTACACCTTTCTTTCAGGTACTCATAGAGGAGAAGGTGGTCCCCTCTGAGCCTCCTTTTCTCCAGGCTGAGCCCCCTCAGCTGCTCCAGACCATTCCCAGCTCCACTCCCTTTTCTGGACACACTCCAGCCCCTCAAAGTCTTTCTTGTATCAAAGGACCCAAACCTGAACACAGGATTTGAGGTGCAGCATCCCACTAAAAACAGTACGTGCAATTTTTTGTATGTGCAATTGTCTGTTCCATTTAAGTGCCCAAGTCCATGGATACAACACACGGATACAACACGGATTAGCTGCTGGGTTTTTTTGCTCCGTGAGGCTCTCACTGACAGCAGTTTTGCTGAAATGAGCCCCACAACAAATGCTGGAAATAGCAGAGAGTGAGTGCACAGAATGACTTCCAGTAACATGTCAAAAAATGCACTGTCAAAGATTAACTCCTTGCCTCCAAAAGCAGACTCTTTTAACTGGTAATCTCCTAAACTGCAGTTATTAGAGAGACTTCATTAATCCATACCAGAGACACAGAGCACAATCTATTATAAAACATACCAAAGAGTGCTGATAAATCAGAAAATACTTTTCCCCGAATTACGCAAAACCTGGCTGCATGGATTAATTTGGTAAAAGTCCACATTTTGAAATATTTGGCAAAAATGGACAAATAATCCACCTCCACAAACAGGAGTTTTACTGTAGATACTTCAGCTTGGGCCCTGCTATCCCGTAACAGAGCCCAAATCACTGACTAATCCACTTTCAGAGTTTTGTTTGTTTTTGGTTTTTTTTTTTTTTACTTCTCTTGACTAAACTGCAGGACTCTGCCTTGCCTTCCCCTACCATTTCACTGCACAAGAATAAAGACTCTGTCTTATTATGCAGCTTAATGATATGTTAATCTTAAAGCAAAACACTGACAGGAAACACTAATACTCTCCCCAAACAAACAAACAATCAGAAAATGTGCTATTGAGTGTAACAGAGCTCTTTGCCCAAATAATGCGAGAAACCCAAGCAGTAATTAACACAAATTGTTTTATTTGAGAGAATTAACAGAATATAAGCAACCTGCTATCATGATGCAGTTTGGAGTTGGCTTCTTTCAAATTAGTTGGTGTTACAGCAATAAAACAAAGGGCACTGCAAAATGTAAAGCTGAAGCTTAAAAAAGGAGACATCAGAATTTTATTGGGAGATACAAAAGGAATTTTAGATAATTTTTTTCTTTGAAAACAGGATTCACAGGGATTTGTAAAATGAGGTACAGATTTTCTACAGGGAAAAAGCCTCTAGCTTCTCATTTTTCTCAATCTTCTGCATTGAAAAATAATGTTCATGCTATTCTGATTAAATGCGAAGACAATAATAGTAATTATTAAAATTCTTCATGAGGCTGTGAGAACAGCAGGCTGTATGAAGCATGAAGTTATTTTACCTCTGCAGGTCCTGTGGTAAAATGAGACCAGAGGGTCTTATAGGTGAAAAGTAGTACCTAGAATATTGTTGTCCTACATGTCCTCAGAAAGTCAAGCAGCAGGAAAATTATCTTACCAACAAAAGCTTAAAAAAAAAAAAAATACAAAGAGCCCCCAGAACTAATACCACCAAAAAAAATCCCTACTTAGTCTGAACAGCTATTTTCTGTAACCCCAGCAGGAAGATGAGACTGGCAGCTTCAGCAAATAAGGGAAGAAGGGCTGAAAACACCCCCAAACTCAAAGCACCAAGGTCTTCTATGCTGGCATTCCCTCAAAACCCAACCTGCTCTACATGAAGCCCCCACAGATACCACCTTACAGCATAACCTCAAATTCTATTTTAAATTGTTATACATTCAGGAAAAAAAACACCCACACCATTAAAAAATGGAAAAAGTTGTCAGATGTAAATTTATTCACAAGTAACCCATCATTTAAGCTTCTTGCTCAGGAACACTGAGCTGTTTATGGGATCACCATCTCATTTCTGGAGGAAGCCATAATCACCTTGTGCCATTAAAGTCCTCGCTCTAGTTTTCTGTAGAGCAGGAACACTTTTGCCCAAAGCTTCCTCATATTCACTCTGCACTATATAAGAGCTATTCTCATACTTACTGAAATTATAAAGACTCACATTCTATGTGTTTTACAGAAAATATATCAACGTGCCATGCAAAATTGCCACAGGATAATAAGAACTGCTGAATTTTAAAGCAGAGAAAGTAGAATTTCAGAGGTAAAGAATGTCATCTAAATTTTGAATCCAAACTTCAGCTGAATTCAAGACTGAGGATGAATATACACTATTCATCCTCAAATCATTTTTCTGGATACTCCCTTGGGCAAAAAAAAAAAGTTGATAGCTGAATAGTTTGTATTTTTCTGAAACTCTCAGTAACTTCGGTAGAGTGTCTCAAGAACCAGCATCTTAAATCTTTAACTGGAAAAGAGGAACATCCCTTTCAAATGAAGTGACTGAACAATTCTGAGGGGGTTCTGACATGTACTATGGCTTAGCTGAAAAGTGGGATTTTTATTTACTTTAGAAAACCTTAAAAGCTGTGCATGCACAATAGGGCAGCTGCCTCCAATACATGATTATACTAAACAAAAAATGGCTTAGATTGGAGCATGAAAAAATTGATACTTTTAAAGGAGGAATCTAAAGCCACAGTATCCTCAAAAAATAAATATAGCCAAGGTAAGTGTGAGGATAGAATGAAGCTTTAAACTGAAAGTCACCACAAACATTGTGAAGAGAAGGATCTTTGCAGATGAATTATATTTAAGTAAACACAGAACTGCCTGAGTGAGAGGGAAACACTGGACAAACAAGCATTTTATTACTCCTTCACACATTTTAAAGTTAGCATTTTAAGCAGACACAGCCACTGAGGAGGTTACAGAGAACATGGACTGAGATTTGTGGAGGTGCAGACACAGAAGCAGTAGAAGAGGCAATGGATCCAAGTTGCAGCAAGATAAATTCCTCCTAAATATTAGGAATCACTATGGTCAAACACTCAAATAGGTTCCAGACAGGCTGTGAAATCTCATTCCTCGGGAGATAATACAAATTTAACCAGAGAATGCTCACAGCATCCTCAGCCCTGCTTGGAACAAGGACCTCCAGAAGTTCCTTCCAACCTGAATTCCTGGAGAGTGCCATGAACCTGAAACCCCCCTCTCACAGTAACTAACCCAAAAGTAGGCACCAGGTGTTTACCTACAGCTGTTCCATGTGTATACAGCAGCACAAAATAACTAATTAAAGAGTTATACACAAGTGTTTACAATGGCTGAAATAACATTAATGGGTTAAAAACCCCATTGCTTTTTAAAAAAAAATCCCTCTCTAACATTAGCCTGCCAGTCTTGTATGAACAATAAGCCTTTTATTTTAAATTCTTTTCTGCAGTAGAAAATTAAAGCTTAGTATTTTTATCTTGAAAACTTATACTGCCAAGGAATAAAACCTAAAAGGGGCTTCTGTGACACCTGAAAGGTGATTTTTTTTTTAACTGATATTTACATCACACTGAATTCCTTAAAAGCTTTTCTCCATGTTTCCTCCAGTTTTCTGTTAGTTACCTTGCTCTCCATTTTCTCAGTTTTCTATTTACTGTAGAAATACTGGCCTATCTTCTTTTTCTAGATCCTAACTATTCAGGCATCCTCATTCCCTTAAATTACTTCCTGGGACATTAACAGTAGAGGTAGAGCAAGCAATCTCATAGTCTGCCAGTGGAAATAAAATACCACCTTGCTAATCACTGATTACAGAAAAAAGGTGAACAGCGTTAGAGTTTCACTAACTGCTAAATGCCCCGTAAATATTGCCTAAATTGCAAACTTTGATCATGAATCTTATCCTGCCAAGCTCCAGCAGTGAGCTGAATTTTATCCTCAGCACCACACACCAGCCCCACTAAAATCACACCACTGAGCTCACAGCTGAGTCTGCAGAATGATTTAATCTGGTCCTAAGGGAGAATTTCAAGGCAGGAGTCTAAAGTTGGCTGTAAATCCAACCCCCCTCCCAGCCCAAAACACAAATACCTGTGTTAGTGCCTCCCCTTGAACCAGAGCTAAGCTCACACAAAGTCCTGTACAGGGGCCAAGGCACAAATACCTGCAGGATGAGACAAGATTCCAAAATATTACAGCTCTAAGTTCACAAGAGGAGAAGGATGGGTATGAGGCAGACAGAAGCCATGGGAATAGCTCTGCCAAGGCTTCCCCATTGCTGCATCTTTCTCTCCACTGACAAGAGCACCTTGAACAGCAAAATCACTGAAAGTGCACTGAAATTCATTAAAAACAATATAAAGTCTTAGTTCTAAACAGCTATGAAAATTTCATTTTACTGTGAGTGCAGCAAATTTATTCTTCCTGAATACATGAAGAGAGAAATACGACACAGAATAGGGCAGTATAGGATTCTTCTAGAGGGATGCAGGCTTTGGGCTTTTTTTTCCATTAGCATTCCTCTGGACTACCAAAATTTATAGATGATAAATCCAATCAGGATCCAGTGTTCATGTGATCTCTTCCCCCACTTCCCAAGAGCATCCCACTTCACTCTACAGCCAGTGTTATTATCTCAAATGAATCCCCCTCCCTTTTCAGAGCTGAGTCTTGATTTCCTTAGATGCATGGGAAACAGAGCAGGAAATGCTCTTTCTTCAAAAGAACAGGAAATGAAAAATTTCTTACAAAGACTTTTCCTGAGAAATTGTGCTAAATACCCCGATCTTGCAAAAATAACTTAATTCAGAAATAGGCAATTAAGACAAGATTTTGTGGTGATGCTGAAGGATAAACATAAAAAAAAAGTTACTGGTACTCACTCAGGAAAGCAGCTGACAAAATCCATCAGAGAAAGAATTAGGAGAGGTGATATTTAATCGAATTCACTTGCAGCTTTTTGAAATGGGCGATTTGTTAACATCCTATAGAAACCACGAAAACCACCCAAAAGGCCCCTGGAATAATGCAGCCTTTCCATAACCCTCTATATTGTTCTCCTGGCTGTGTAACAGACACAAGAAGTTTCTCTACAGCGGCAAAACAACGAGTCCCTGCTGATGCTGAGATCAGGTTTGCTTCTATGGAGTGGAGCAACGGGACTTCGGTGTGACATGAAACGTACACAAACCACAATTTAAACACTCTGCCTCGAGCTCATCCATGAGCAAACGACACAACTCTTGCCTGCAAGGGGGAGAGCTTTTAAATCCCTTCCATTTTTACTGAGTTACTGATTAAATTCACCCAGGTGTTGGGGGTTTGGCAGCACTGATGGACTTCCAGCAGGCTGAAGCACCACATTACCTAACGCTGCTCCCAACATGAGGTTTCAAAATCTGAGAGCTCATTTTAACAACCACCCCCAAGGCTGCTAAACTTAGAGAGGCAGAACACCACCACCAACCACTGAATTTCTTCTGCCAAGTTTTCCCCTCTTCTTCTCCTTCTCCTCCTGTGAAGAGGAGCTAAATGGTGGCACTCTGCAAGTCCGTATCCCTGGTTACACTGTGATGGAGCCAAACCCCAGTGCTGACACACAGTGTGACAAAGCTGGTGACAAAGCTGTCAAATTAGGATTTTGAACTCCATTTAACTTATCTTTGCACAGAAGTCAGTGAAAATCTGTACAGGCTTCTTCACTGTTAATGGAGTTCCCAAGATTCGTGTCATCCTGAAGCGGAGAACTGCAACAGTGGGATCAGCTGCATCCTACATCAACTGCATTTCCTCCACCAACTTTTAAGACAAACCCATTTTATTTACATGCACACAGGACAAAGCCACACCTAAATTCTTTATTATCAAGCATTATTTTATAAAAAAAAAAAAACCCACCAAACCCAAAAACTATTCAAACACATGGAACAAAATGAAGATGCCCTCACCTCAAACTTTATCACCCAAGAAAAGGGAAATTCTGTTCCTGAGCAGCTGGTAAGGAACAGGCACAGCAATAGTTCCTTTTTTCAGATACGGAAATGGCTCCAGCAACAGTCTGAATACTTGACTGAGAAAGCCCTTCTAGATTTTTAAGTACTGCATTATTCAGGACCCCTCCGAGCAAGCCAAATGACTGAACTGAAAATACCACTGATGGCAGAAAGTGTTGTCTGGAAGGCAATTATTGCCAAATTAGGAGGATCAGAGATGAGCAGGACACTGCCTCTTTCAGTCACACATCCACAGCTGAGAGACAACAGAACATCTGGCTCAGCTTCTCCTGAAAAAGGCTGAAATGGATACACAGTGGTGTTTGTGAATAAACACACAAAAAAAACCCCCAAACCAACAAAAAACCCCAGCCAGCAGAGAGAGGATTTAGTGATGGGCAGGGAGTACTCTGAGACATCTCCTGACACCTCCTGGCTCCACACAGGGCAGGAATAATGAGATGTGGTCACCCCAGAAACCAAGAAAAGTGGCATATTAGGCCACTTGGACCAAAAGGCAGCTCATGGTCTAGAAGCACATTGGTATTATTTCCTGTGACTGTTCCAAGGGCTGCATTTATCCTCTGGGACGTGCTATAAATAGATGGAAGGGTGTTAGTGGTCACTTTTACCCAAAGAAGTATCTTTAGGTCCAGCACCCAAGCCCTCCCTTCAGCTGACAGGTGTTAATTTGTTTCTAGTAGAATTAAAAAGTGACTTCTTTAGCAAATACTTGATGGTCCCTTTTACCAGAACACAAATCAAGAATTTAACATGTTCTTATTAACTTCTCTTGTTCATTATATTTTTTGCTATTATTTATCAAGCAACACAACTGATTACAGAGAAGTTAATCCATACAGACTTTGCAAAGAAAACAGCAATTTACAGGTGGTTTAGTTGTTTAGTAAGCTTGAAATTTGCTGGGTTTTTTAAAGGTGTTTCTGGACATTGGGTCCAAACAGTTACTTTATCACCTAAGGAAAATATTTAGTATTTATTTTGTTACAGCACAAGACCTTCAAACCGCAAACAAAGTTTGATTGCTTTGAATGAATAAATAGAAAGCAAAACCAAAAGAGTTTTCAAAGCCTACTGGACTTGGTAGTCATTTCCACAACTGCAACATTTTATCAGCTATTGGAAAATACAGGATGCAGCTTCCCAGACAATCAGAGTTGCTGCACACATATGGTCCTAATTAAAGCAAGAAAACCAGTTTATTCCTGTAAAACACATCCTAGCAGCAGCAGCTGCCAATCACCTGATAACTCTGAATGTGTTTTCCACTCGGGATTCTGATGTCTTTGAAACTTGTTATTATTATCCAAAAGAGAAACCTTTACTGACCTTATTAGCAGAGAGAAGATAAAGCCATTTGTTATTTGAAGGCTTTCATACAAAGACCACCTACGGTGGGATGTAAGGAATCATATCCGTAACAAAAATTGAGGAGTTGCTTTTTTGTTTTTGTTTTTTTTTAAAGAGCAACATGTATTGGACTGGCAATTACTGGAAAATAGTTTAAAAACAGCACAATAAAGTTTTGTTTTCCCATCTGACTCCACCTGGTATTTTAAGTGGTCAATGAAAACATTTTACTTCAGCCTTTCACTGTCAGCAATAGAAAAAAAATCAAGTTTTTTTCTAATTACTATGTGCATTGTTTGCTGAAAAAATAATGAACTTTTACCTATGAATTTCTAAAATTATTTCAAGTGAATTCCAACACCCCCTATCCACAGCACAAGGATAAACAAAGCCTAAACTAAACAGATATTAACCTTATCAGGAATTCAGGATTATCTCAGCACATTCTGCAATGAGTCAGCCCAGACTTATTTTACTCTTATCTGTCTTTTAGTGCTCATTGAAGGCATTTCCAAAATAAAACCAGAGTTACTTCTGTGTTTTAGTACAAACATTACTCGGACAAATGCACACCCTTGTACACCAGCATCCCCCTTTCTCAAGGGGCTGGAGAGTGGCACAGGCTGAGTGCCAGGTCACCTTGCTAAAAATTGTACTGCTGTGTCCTCCTGGTCACCACCCAAGGTCACCTTCGACATTTCCAGGAGTAGTTTCATGCTCACAAGCTTACAGCCCTGCTAGTATTACTGGGAATTCTTTCTGTGCTTTATTTTGGTTTGCTTGACTTTACTCATGGGTGGGGTTTGTGTTGGTTTCTTGTTTTCTTCGCTCTAGCAGCACAGGTAATTATTTTTTACGTTGCAAAGCCAAAATCAGTATTTTTAGACTTACAATTTAAGAAGACTGCAAGTGCTGTTTCAGGAGAGTTTGGTGAAACAAATAATTTTGGGAGATGAAGGAAAGAACCAGAACTAACTGGGGCATCAGAAATTCACCACTGTGGAAACTGTATTTGAACAGAACCACAACTGCACAAGGGCAACAAAATTTTGCGCTTCAGGGCTTAATCCAGCATATTATACAAAATGAAATGGCAGAGTTTCAATCTATTTAGGACTCTTCCTGAAAGGACACCTTGAAAAATTATAAAGCAAAACCTCCTTCTGATCTCTTCTTTTTATTTACAAAATGCTACTCTGCATCCCGTGGAAATGGCAGATTTCAGATTTGACTGAGGGATCCAAAGACACCTGATCCTTAGGAATCTGCTGAGGTTGTTTCCTGCATCTGGGGCAGGTTTGGTCTGAAAGCTCATTTTTCTCCTTTTAATATTATTACAGTTTTGTATCATGAGATAGTAACAGTATATAGTTCTTATGTTTAAGATAAACAACTGACTGATTTAAAGGTACTGAAAAGAATCCATCACTGCCACAAGTGGCATTTTTAAAAACATTCTGCTCTCAGAGCTTCCCTGCTTGCCAGAAACGATGTTAAACAGGTAATTTATAATGATGTGCAGTAGAAAGAGCACAAGTAAATACAGGCATGAGACCCAAACAGACTCCTAGTTCAAAACTGTCAAGTTTGATTTCCAGTTTTGTTCAAATTTTTGTCTTCCCAAAAGGAAAGTGGAGGCAACTGCACGGTAACATGTTGGGCACCAACAAGTACGAAAGATTTATAGGGAAAATCCCCCAAACTATCATAATACCAACACTGAATACTCTTTGTAGCAATACTAGTTAGTATGTAATTAGTGTGTACAATTAGTTATTAGCAACCTTCCCAGAAGAGACAGCAAGAATTTGCTGGAGTGTTTCAGATTTCTTAGAGGGCAGGGGGGAAAAAAAGTAAAAAGGCATCTGAATTTCAGGGCCAAGTCTGCATTAAGCTGTCAGTTTTATCATGGTAATCTGGAGCCAGAAACATTCATGTATTCAATCCACTCTAAAATTCAGAAGGACACTTCCTGGTTTTTCTCAGGTTTCACTTTCAATCTCCATTAAACTTCACCACACATCCTTCTTTGACATATTTAATCTCAACACAAGAAGGAATCTTCCAGAAAGACAGGAGATCCTGCAATGTGAGGAAAAAGGAAGCCCATAACTATGCACTCACGATAAACCCGATTAAACAAATCCAGTTAAAATCTCATTCCTTTGTGGATAAGCACAGACCTCTACACAGATGCAAATTGTTTTCCAGTTATGCTGTAAACCCCCTCCTTCTGGGACTTTCCAATTTATGTCAATGTGTAATTAGCAAATGAATTGCTCTGCAGATTGCATTCAGTATTCTTTTCCTTTTCTTTCCTTAATTCCCCAACTAACATAACCTTCCCACCTTCTCCACTTCCAAACTCTCAAAAACATTTTCAACAAAATCAGCTTCTCATCATAAAAAGTAATGAGAACTGGCAGCTGGCCAACAAATGACTTGGCAAAGGTAATTATCTTCCAGCACCCACAACCCAGTACAGGAAAACTGTCAGTGAGTTCAGGATAAACCCAAGCACAAACACTGGATGTGTTCAGCTGGTCACTGTGTAATGAAATTTTACCCTTCCTTCCTCTATTGCCCCATCCCTGGAAATGTTCAAGGTCAGGCTGGATGGGGCCTGGAGCAACCTGGTCTAGTGGAAGGTGTCCCTGCCCACGGCATTGGGGTGGAACTGGATGATCTTTAATATCTCTTACAATCCAAACCATCCTATGACTAATGACACACAATTCATATGCTGAAACACAATCACTGCCTTTACAACACTGCTTTTCAGTACCTTTATAAGGTTGCATCAGTTGTAACAAATGCAAATTGCTGCCAGTTAATCCTGTTTAGGACAAACAATTTTGGAAACCATTTCCTCACAGGTGTGATGCAGGAGCAAGCATTTCCTTTAACCCAAATGGGACATTCTGCCTTTCATTCTGAAGCCATGATGTACCCTTAGAAGAGCCCTGGAGTACTTACTCTATTATTCTAGTTATTTTTCATGCCTCTCCTCCCTTTAAATACAGCACAACATCCACTGGAGGTGATAAAAGACCTTTATCTTCCTAAATTTCAACACACAGAACATTTCTCCTTATAAGACAGCTCCCACGCCACCCTGGCCAACTTCCCAGGGGACAATCTGTCCCTACAGCATTGTCCAGGGTTCCTCCTCACTGCACCACCTCAGCCCCAAACATCCACTACAGCTTCTCACAGAATCACAAAGCTTGGAAAAGTTCTGAGATAGAGACCAATCATTAACCCAGCACTGACACACCAGAATTATCCCTGGACACAGCCACCAAACACATCAGCCCCTCGAGCTTCTACAGCATCAGAGCACAAAGAGGCAGCTGTTGCACTCCAGATCAAGACAGAAAGGCAAGAAAGCAAAACAAGGCAAAGGAGAGAATTTTTTAAAACCCCAAAAGGTCAAAGTTTAATTCCAAAAATCCCTGTGAAATATATATTTGAAGTGTTTTCCCCGAAATGCTTCACTTCACACTGCATTCATCAAATTGTTAATGTGTATCTTCAACCAATTTTAGTTAAAAGTAGTCCCATAAGCCCATTTTTAAAAAAAATTAAGGGTTCTGTGAATGTGTAATGAGATACTTGATAATTGTACCTTTCTCTCCAGGTGGTAAATGTTAGACCTTTCTCTGCGCTCGGCTGAAGCAACTATATAAATGATTAAATATTTTCTAGGAATGTGTCACTATTGACCTCTCCTCTGCAGAATGCCTCTATCTGACTATCACTAGGAAAAACTGGCAAACCTCACACTGCAAACCAACTTCAAAATCTACACCCACCATTCTGAGCTTTACTGAGGTGGACCTGCTGCAGAAACACCAGGAGGTCACGAAAAAGCTCTGAGAGCTGGAGAACCTCTGGCATGGAGACAAAAGAAAGGGTTGGGGGTGTTAGCCTGGAGAACACAAGGCTCTG
Source organism: Rhabdornis inornatus (assembly GCA_013397075.1). Taxonomy (NCBI): domain Eukaryota; kingdom Metazoa; phylum Chordata; class Aves; order Passeriformes; family Rhabdornithidae; genus Rhabdornis; species Rhabdornis inornatus. Next base: position 60,266 of record VWZS01008170.1, on the reverse strand, counting down.
GAAGACTTTAGAGCCCCTTCCAGTGCCTAAAGAGGCTCCAGGAAAGCTGGAGAGGGACTGGGGACAAGGGATGGAGGGACAGGATGAGGGGGAATAGCTTAAAACTGACAGAGGGCAGGGTTAGATGGGCTATTAGGAAGAAATTGCTCCCTGTGAGAGTGGGAATCTGGCACGAGTTTCCCAGAGAAGCTGTGGCTACTCCTGGCTCCCTGGAAATGTCCAAGGACAGGGCTTGGAGCAACCTGGGATAGTGGAAGGTGTCCCTGTCCATGGCAGAGGGAGAATTGGATGGGCTTTAAGGTTCCTTCCAACCCAAAGCGTTGTGTGACCCTGTGAAAGCTTTCCCGTGATCAGATCCCTGGTAACCACGTCTGTGCACTCATGGGTAACAAATGCAAGTATGTAAATATTCAGGCATGAAAATACAAGACAGCTTTTGTGGACAGAAATAAAGCAGCAGTGTCTGCCAATTGTCAAATGCATGTTCAGAATGACTTTATATAAAATTTGTATCTTTAGAAAAAACCTCTTTACTACCATTGCTTCAAAAAAACACACCTGGATTCTTCTACACATGTCCACTGTAACAGCACCTTTGTGGCAGAATTTCTTTATGGTGATTACGAGGATGGAAACTGATTTATCTACCCCAAAGTGCTCCCAAAGACAGAAACTCATCCTCAAGAGCTGGAAGCACATCCCTCCCTCTGGCTCCTGGAGGCCAGGGGAGGAGTCCCACACACCAAGGGAACGGCCAAGCTTTGCAAATCATCAAATAAACAAGAAAGTTTCAAATTTTACTGCTGATTACAGCAGGCCAGGAAACAGCAAGATTTGTTTTACTGCCAATTCCACTGTGAATCGTGGAGGACAAGTCAGGAAGCAGAGAGCTGGGGGGTGGGGGAGAGCATGGCAGTGAATAAAAATCAATACTTCACTGGCTACCAGGAAAATAAGGTTTGCAACAGTGGCAGCAAACAACTGGCCAGCCACTCAGCAGAGAGGACTTGACTTTAAACAATATCACCGATATGCAAACTGTAACTGCAGGCTGAGATTCATGAAGTATTTGCCTCTTACAAACCTCTCCTGATATTTTAGAAACATTTTAAAAGTTACATACACATTAGATTTTGACATATCAGATGCATCAAATAATGGATGCATTATTTGGGGCTGCTCCTCTGTACAAAACAGGTCCTGAAGAATTTTATTTATCCATCTGTCAAGCTTTAAATATATCAATAAACATTCAGAAGAGACTAACAGTTTCTTGAAAAAACAAATAAAGAAAAAAATCCCATTTCAAACCCCCTGACACCCTTAGAATCCAAGTCTATCATGTATTTATTCAGCTTTAACCAGCCATAAATTTTCTAGATAATAGAATTCTCGTTTCTAGTGCAGCCAATCACTTCTAATAATTGGGTTCTTTTTTTTACAAATCATACTTTATTATCTTGTACAAAGAAAACAAGAAGTGGCACTTTGCAAGTGATCATTTTGATAACAGCTGAATAAAGCCTACAAGCTTTAGAGCAGGACTTTCCCCGCTCATTTGGTTAAAGTTGATATTTTTACTGCTAGTATCTGTGTTACACAGTAGCAGCTGGCACTGAAAGGACTGGACTGTGTAAGACCCTTGGATTTTTTTTCTTGTCTTACAGCAAACATTCCAGAAATACAAAAAAAAGGCCAAAATTATACCACAGCAGATCACGTGGAACATATTTTCACTCAGATCTATTTAGATGTTACTTATGCTTTCCATATTCATCCCATCCCTGTCCGTTTTATGCCTCAACCTCTCCAACCAAAAATAAAACAAGCTCCCCACAAACTCAGGCAAAAGCAGAATTTATAGAAGATTAACATTCCCAACGTGAAACTCTTGAAAGTGTCTGTGATGACATCAAAGCACAAAAGGCTTTTTTTTCCCTCTGTGCCTGCCTACAGCTCTGGGAGTTCAGCAAACAATTCAAACCCAGTGAGATGTCACCCTGTTCGAGCTGAGCACTGGAAATGCAGCTCAGAGCAGGATCATCCACTAGAACCGATTCATGGAGACTTAGGAGATGCTGCTGAATGTTTCTGGGAGGTTTTTCCAGCCAGGTTTCCACTGCTGAGAGGCAGGGGGTGGTTTACAATCCTCACCAGCAATCCAGATGTGATCTTTATAAACATCTAAACAGGCCTGGCCCGCTACGGTTTTATCAGCCCTTCTCTTGTTTCAGCTTGGAAGAGTCCATCCCCTCCTGGAAATAATCCTGAGCTGGGACAAGGGGACACACAAAACCATCCAAATGGGTGGGCAGAGACTTTCAGATTTCATCAGGGGAGCACCCACTGCCCAGGAGTGGCCAGGGCAGGTTGGGAGCCCATCCTAAACTCCAAAACTATTTCCTGTTCCATCACCAGCCTCAAAAGACAGGATTCCATACTCTGCTCCTTCCTAATCCTACATATATCCACATTCCTCGCTGCTCTCCCTGGAAGATATATCCCCCAGGCAGGGAGGAGAAAGAGGGATGAGCCACATTTTCCCCTATAGACTCACACAGTGAGCAAAACCTGTCCAAGAATGTAGATAATTAGACCTGTCTTTGCTTTCCCTATTCATTTTTTTTTTTTCCCTAAAGAAAGCATTAGCTCTTGTGTACAGAAAAACTCCAAATACAATTGTCTAAATCTCTGTTGGCTGGGCATGAGTAATGAACAAATTCAAACCCTAAGTTATCTTTTCCATATCCAGGATTGCCTGAAACTGGATTTTTAATTGAAAATGTAATACTGACCAATGGTGGTCATTGCCAACAACTCAAAATTCAGTAGATACCAAAAGTGCACTTGCTTACAGAGGGAATAGCTAAGATTTGACACATATATAAAAACTGTGGGATAGATCTAATTTTCAACCATTTTCTCGTCAGAACAGTAACTTTTACACGACAGTCAAACGCATAAATTATGTGTTTCATGATGGGAAAACAAGCTTCCCACAGTCAAACCTATCTATGAGGGCAACAGGAAAATCCTTCACAACAGTGACCAAATCAGGGAGTTTCATTTCTCTCGGCCTTTTGCCTTCTCAGCATTTCAGTTCTTATCCCTTTAAAGAAACAAAAATGGACCCGTTATCCAGAGGCTTATTTGGAATGTTCAGCTTAAACTCTGAAAGCTGAAGCGTGGCATCGATCACGCTGCATTTTACTGATTATGTCAGAAAATGCTATTTGCATTTCTGAATACTGAATTAAGAAAATGTAGGTCAACTTTGTTGGGTTTTTTTTTTTAAAGACACGTTAAACTTCTGAACACTTTAGTTAAATCACTGAATTGAAACCAGTATGAATTCGAGGTGAGAACAAGCACAGTGAAGAAATGATCACACTGCAGGTTACAGAATGACTGAATATATGATATTCAGGCAAATTATCACCCCCATCTGCCAGTGCACTTCTGCCTGTTAACTGCGACCCTAAATCAAATCTTGGGTTACTACAGGTTACTACAGTCTCCCTAGAACATAAAACCTAGTGTATGGCTACTCTGGTTTCATATAACAACTATGTCATTAGTTAATGATTTAAAATTTTACCCTCTGTGAGCAATTCACATTCCAGTGGACTGCTGGAGTGGTTTCCACAGGCTTTTTTTTCTTCCTCCCCTTTAAATGCAACTTTAGCGTTAAAATTCTGTAGTCAATATTGTAAAAATCTGTTGAGACAATGTCTCAGGATCATTAACATATGTTCAAGTGTTTGAGTACTCTGAATCCTGGTGATGTAATGGCAAAAAAAGTACATTCAAAGTATTTTCAGCTATATTCAAAACATTTTTTTTTATTGAAGACACAATTAAAGGCACTTATTTTGGCTTTTAACATGAGATCTTCAGAACTCTTTATTTAAAATTATAATGAGTATTGCTCTCGTTGCTGTTTTTTCCAACTCTATTTGAAAGAAAAGAAGGCAAAAAAGTTTGTGGAAACATCCTCAGGGACTCGCCCTGTGATTCAAAAAAACTCTTAATGGTTCAGGTTCCACTGTGAACCTTTTCCATGCAATTTATTGCAGAGGACAATTCACATCTGTAGGGACACTAAAACATTCTGCTACTCCAAATAACTGAAAACAGACACTCAGCTGACAGGCAAATTTTACAGAAGTCAGGAAAGATGTATCCAAAGACAGAAAACAAAACACCACAGCCTGAAGGAGGTACCTGAAGGACTGGACTGTTTTTCACCACTATTTAACTTGGCACTTGGAAACAGCCAAGAATTTGCATCATTTATGAGGATCAAATTAATGCAGGCAGGTAAAAAAAGGGAAATTAATTTCTTTGGACTGAATGCCTGTTGCCCATCCGTGACCACACTCTCAACGTGACACTCAGAGCAGCTCTGTCAGCACTGCTCAGTTTTCTACACATTCAGCCATATAGATTTTACATTAGAGGTCTGTGAGTAACATGAATTAATAAAAATCAAAAATAAAATAACTGGTTGATTTTATCTGTACTGATTTACAGAGATCCAGACTTTCAGTTTTTCTTCGTACTTTTTATTTATATTTTTCTTAGTTGCTTGCATTTACCCCTGATAAAACAAACCTCTTTTCACATACTTAGGTCTCCATTTTAGCTTCAAGTTTGTTAAAGTTCCAAATTTCCACATGTGCCAGATGATCACAACATAAAATATTTCTGCAAAGAACTACTATTTCTGTTACTTAAAAAACTAACAGGGAATTGAATTCTCTGCGAATTTAGTATTCAAATTATTTCCAGGCACCTACATATCACCTCCAGTTGGGAGAACCTAAGTTTCTATTTCCCAGAACTAATTTAACAACACAGATAGGGACCAAAATCCTCCAGCAGCAGCAACACCACAGGCATTTGAGAACATTACAATAATAATAATAAAATATGATTGTAGCAAACCTTCCATGCTCAGCTTTCATTTTGACAGACAACTAAATCCAGTGCACCACCATGTGGCAACATATTAGGGAATGGTTCACATACCAAGACCTGGTTTTTCCCACCTTCAAAATTTTTTGCTATTTCTTAAAAAAATAAACATTAACAAATCCCTCTTGCTGTTTGTAAGCTCTCCCTTAACAAGTTGCCACAGCTTCACTTATCTCAAAAGCTATTTTTTTAATACACCTGGACTAGCAAGAAAATGCATGAGCATTTAAATTTGTAAAACACGGTATTTACCTAAAAACATAACTGCCCCAGGAGCAGAGAACCAGCTCTGTTTCTTGCCAACCTCGCTCCCTCGCGCAGGAGAAATCTGGCAAAAGCCTATACTGCACATCAAATTCCTTTTAGAACATAAATACATTTTAAAAAAATAAATCAAGCTAAATGCTGGTCTCACATCTGATTAAAAGCTTTAAAAAAATCTTGGGAAAAAAATCAAAACCTTAAAGGTATACACATGCATTATTTAGCAGCTGCTCAGTTACTCTGGAACTGCCTCTCTCCAGCTTAACAACAAGAAAATATTTTTTTTTTTTTTCACAAGAAACACCAACACAAGGTCTCAACAACCCTAAAAAAACCCCAATTCCCAAAGCCACCACATGCCACTTAGTACCCTGGAATTTACTTCTGCAGCCAAATGCTAAACTTGGAGGAAAAAAACCAGCTTTTCATTAAACTGGACAGCCTTGGCTCACACAGCACAGTGCTGCTATATTTCACCGTATCACAAAATTCCAGAATTCAGGCTCAGCTGATTCTGGATTTCACGAAACAGAGAGTTAATTCATTATGCCTTAACATATTCGTGAGCCATTTTGTACCAATACACCAAGCTCAACCTGAATTAGCAGCAAAGACTCACTTAGCACCAGCCTCCCTGCTAGGAGCCTTACCCGGATTCCCTTGCTCTCTGTCTCTCTCAGACCTAAAGACTCTGCTAAAACCGCTCAGAAATCTGACAGAAAACGGGGTGACACGATGTGCAGCCACACCAGGGAAGCAGGTAGAGCAAGGGGTTCCCACAAGCTCCATACCTCGAGCACTGGGAAAACCTGTAGTGGAAGTGGTTGGAGCAAGCAGCACTCTCCTTCCAGAGCCCAGGACGGACAGACACGCAGTTCTCCTGCTGCAAAAGTTGCTCTGGAGTGATTTGAAAGTCTTACCCCAGAGCTCATCGTCAATCCAACGCATGCACTGTAACCACATTTTTAAAAAACACACCCAAAAAAGCCGAAAAAAAAAAAAAAGATAATTCACCTCCTGCTTGAAGATGACGCTGGAGTTTCCTCATCTCCAACTCCAGCTCCCCTCCTTCCCCTCTCCCCCCAGCCCAGCCCAGCCAACACGAAGCCTCAAAAGCTCCTTCTCTGCAACGAAGACCATCATGATTTTCTGCCAAAGACAAACCAATAGCAAGAACACAATGCACATTATGCAAGTTACTGCAGAGTTATGCAAGTTAGATGCATATTTTCACTCGCTCTGCCGAGGACTCCGAAGCCACTTGTTTGATGTGGATGCATGATCTTATTCCGAGCTGTCAAATCTTCCTCTGCTTGTCTCAACTGGCTTTTTTACACTAAAATTTCAAGCAGCTGCTACGGATATTAACAAAGCCCTTCCATTGCATACAATAATATAGGCCATTAAAACCACAACATCTGAGCACAGGATCACATATGTCTACCCCAAACCAGGTCTTAGGAGACATAGCAGGCAGAGCACAGCACCTTATTTACTGTAGATACACCACACTCCACATTGCCAAAACAGAGGAAAGCATCAAGAAATCTCTTGAGCCAAACCAGGCCTTGTGGTGGAAGTAGCACCTCATGAGCAAAAGGAATTAAAGAGTTACATAAACGCTCCTATGACGAAAAAAAAATATTTTTTGTTCGAACACCCCCCAAACCTAATGGCTTTTTTTTTTAATCTACCTCCATACTTCTGCAGTCAGCATTAGTGAAACAAGAAGACATTTCACAAATGGCCTTACAGTCAAAAGTAACTGGGAGCAACTTCAACAACACAGGATCCCTCACTACTCCAAGATGAGCCACACAAAAATGCAAGCTTTTTGGGTACTAAATCCATCCATTTCAGGGGGAGATCTATCCATCTACCATTTTAGACAACTGCTCAGAGATCTGACCGTACTGACCAAGAAACACAGACATAACACTTTATTTCTAATTTCTGCCCTTTCTCCCCTATTTACCAGCACTGCCTGTAACAAAGCATAGAAGTGATGTCTAAATAACTTCCCAAAGCTGTGAACAAGCCCCCAGAACTTGAACCCTCCTGCTCACCCACCAGACACAAGGACACAACCACTTACAGCCCCAAGACTGCTCCAAGCTCCCAAAAGCAAATAAGGTTAAGGGCACTCATCAACATCCAGACTTTTGAGGGAAGCAGCTCCTTTGGCCAGGCTGGATTCATCTCATTTGGGAGTAAAGCGCAATCCAAGTGTGATGCCTTACGCAAGCAACAACTATTTATCTAAGGAGTTAAATAGAGCCTGCTTTTACAAGTAGCCTGTCTCTTTCTGAGAAGCACAAGTGACCTCCAACAAACCTGAAAGCTGCACGGACTCTGAGATGGGAGGCAGGGAGGAATATAGGAAAGAAACCTGGTTTAAAAATAAATAAATAAAAAAGAGAGGGGCAAAAGAATTTAAAATCTGTACAGCGGATATTTCAAAACCTTCCAACACACCCAGCACAGGTATCCCTTCCCTGGAGCAGGGCACTAACTGCACAGTGACCACCTTATGAAGTTACCTCCTCAAACCTCGGGGAACAAGAGTATTATTTTTTAATGACTGATGAAATTCGGTATTTAAACACTTTGAACAAGTTCTCAGCTGTATCCAGCAAGCAGTTGCAGAGACTCGTCATGCAAATTCCTTCATCCAACAAAAAAAAAAAAAATCAAACCAAAGCAAAAAAAAAAAACCCACATAAAAACAAAACAAAAAATCAGCCCAAACCCAACAAACCCTCCTCTATTCCCAGCAGCCTAGAGAGGATTATACGGTCACTGAAGAATGCGAGTTGTTACTACGTGCATTTTTAAACTAAGGGGGAAAAAAAAAAATCATGGAGAAAGACAGAAAGCAGCTCACCTTTATCCTGAGTGCAGGACAGGATCTCCTCCTCTTTGGGGTTAGTCACCTGGGTGATAATGGACGGGTTGTCCATGGAAACAGAGTGAGATTCCACCTGGCTATTTCCCTCTCAGAGGCAGGCTTGTGTGCGGGAGGGGGTGGGGGGGAATGGGGGGAGCGGGTTTGTTTGTT
>VWZS01008170.1:2276-51733 GCA_013397075.1 Rhabdornis inornatus | reverse complement strand
CGGGGCGGGGCGCGGGCTCCGAGCACTGCACGGCACAGCGGGGGCGTGGCACGGGAGGTGGGGGCGTGGCTTACGGCGGAGGGCGGGGCGCGGGCTCCGCGCGCAGCACAGCACAGCGGGGGCGTGGCACGGGAGGTGGGGGCGTGGCTTAAGGCGGAGGGCGGGGCCGGGAAGCCGTGAGGGCGCGGGGAGGGCCCGGCCGCCATTTCTCGCCTCGGGCTGCGCGGGAAAAGATAAATCGCGGAGTTGGGATTGTTTGGGTGGGGAAAGGGCTGTGAGATCAGCGAGTTCGACCTATGGTCCACCGCCGCTGTGTTAGCCACTGAGTGCCCCGTGCGGGATTTCCTTAAACACCTCTAGAGACGGTGATTACACCACCTCACCGGGGCGTCGTATTTCTAATCTCCAATGTCTAACCAACTTTTCTGTGAAGGAATTCTTCCTAATGTCCAGTCTGCACCTCCCTGGCACAATGCGAGACCGTTCCCTCTCCTCCTGTCCCTGTTCCCTGGCAGCAGAGCCCAGACCCCCTCTGGCTGTCCCCTCCTGTCAGGGAGTTCTGCAGAGCCACAAGGTAGCCCCTGATTCCCCTTTTTCTCCATGCTGAGCCCCTTTCTGGCTCCTTCAGCCTCTCCTGGGGCTCCAGAGCCTTCCCCAGGTCTGTTCCCTCTTCTGGACCTGAGTGTTAATGCATTCATGAACAGGTATAAACCATCCCATTAGAAGACGTGTGGAGTGTTCTTACAGGTCTTTGCAAGGTGTATTTTGCAGAAGCAAGTGTGTAGCTCAGATCGCTCCATTTGGAAGTGACCACCGTGGTCATCTGGTCCCACGTCCCTGCTCCAGCAGGGCCATCCAGAGCACACGGCACAGGATGGTGTCTGGTTCTGAATATCCCCAGGCAGGGAGAATCCACACCCTCTCTGGACAATCTATTCAGGGCTCGGTCACTGCAGGAGAAGTTCTGCCTCACGTCCAGGGGATCTTCTTGGGGTCAGTCCCTGCCCGTTCCTCTGGTGCCATAGCTGGACCCCACAGAGCAGAGCTGGTCCGTGCTCTGAGCCCTCCCTGCAGATGCTCACACTGGTGAGGTTCCCCTCTCTGTGTGTCCTCTCAAGGCTGAGCAGCCCCAGCTCCCTCTTCTTTTCCTCATAAGAGAGGTGCCCCAGTCTATTAATTCTCCTTGTAGGCTCTGCTGGACCCACTCAGGAGCTCCATGTCCCTCTTGTACAGCGAAGGTATCGATGGCAGGCTTGGCTCCTTCTCTCACAGCAAATACCTTCTGTCTTTTTCCGAAAAGGCATGTCTGGCTCTCCAGGAATTCCCAACACTTCTGTTTGCTGGTGCATGAGGATATAAACTGTCGTGCACCTGTCCTGCTCCCATCCTCCTTGGTACCTGCATTATCCAGGACCTTGGGCCTGATGGTGGGGAAAAGTAGGTGGGGAAACCCACCCCAAATAATGGCTCTTCTTTGGGGCTGCCAGAGTGTAAAACCAAGAGAAAACCTTTTGAAAAGCATGGTGGTATATTTAACACAAATAAGGAATTGTAACCTCCTTTGCCTCCTAGAAAAAAATATGATGTATATTCAAGCCTCTGTTGTAACCCTGCTACACTAAAGATAGGTATAATTTTATAATTAATTAAATAAATGAGGAAAAGCCTTCTGTAGCCAGCATAGACCCAGGCAACATGAATTTTAGTAATATTAGTTACAGCTATCTTGTTTTTGCACTAAAAACAGAAACCACTGACCATCTGCATTAACAAAATATTTATAAATTTATTTATGAATGGTTTTACCTCACAGTAACAAAACCATGGCATTGACTCCCCATCCCTGGAAGTGTCCAAGGCCAGGTTGAATGGGGCTTGGAGTAACCTGGGATAGTGGAAAGTGTCCCATGGCAGGGGGTTGGAACCTTTAAGGTCCCTTCCAACCCCAGCCATTCTGGGATTCTGTGATTCCTTTCAGCTGCCAAGATGGGTTGCAGAAATTTTTGTGTCTAATTCCAGCAATTTAAGCAGCTGTTTTTGTTGCAGCTCTTCCTCACTGTGAAAGAAGGCTGTGGGCCCAGCCTCGAGGAATTTCTGCTCTGCAGCAGTGCCACGTCCAGTTTCCGGAGAAAATGACTTAACGGCTCGGGGGCCTTGTTTCATTCCTGCAGTTAACAGATTTAAACATTTTGCTGTGAGCCTTCAAATCACTGCGTTTTTTTCAGTGTAGGAAAAGTCATTCCAAATCTACCTGTGCTTTCTGTCTCCAAAACTAGCACTCCCTACAGAGCAGTACAGGCAGAGATACCTGTATTGCAGGTTTCTGGGACTCGTATTTTAGGTTTTCTTGTCCTACTCTTATGACAAACACTTGCACGGGGAGTGAAGGCGATGCCACTGCTTGCATTGCATCCAACTGTGCAAGTTCCAACCTGCTCCTTGGCTTTGGCTGCTCCAGACAAGAGTCTTGCAGTTGCAAACAATCCCTCACAGGCTGGATCGGGCACGGAGGAGCTGGAGTTGGTACATGTTGGCTGGTGGAATTAGCCCTGCTGCCTGTGGAGGCTGGGAGCTGCTGCTCCTGAGCTATTATGCAGCTTTATCACAGCGCTGGTTATGTTGTAACCCTGCTTGATCTTTTACCCGCCCAGGCACTGCAGGCATTTTTAATTATCTGAGGGTTAATTTGCATAGGAGCTTTTGCTGAAACAATAAATTCATACCTCTGTTATTATCTGGTAGAAGTTTCTGTATCAATATTTATATTTGGGTAAAACCAAAGAAGCTTCCTGCTACCATTAAGACAGAATGAATTGCTTCAGAGCAAGTTCAAGAGTCAACCAGCACTAAGAACACCTTCCACTTCTTTGCAGGGAAAGGGAAATTGTAGTGTGTGGTGGGAGAACATGCGTTCCAATGCCTCTTTTCTATGCAGGGATGAGGAGACAGAAACATCTTGTCTGATGAAAAGCACGTTTTGCAAGGCTTGACAAATACAATGTTCACCTCGAGCCAATGTGGTCTGTGCGATTTTAATGCTGGTGAGATTGTTTCTGCAACTCATGTGGTAAAACTCCAGTCCAGCAGCTCACCGTGTGCTCATCTTCGTCAGGAATTTGGTACTTGCTTCAGTTTAGAGGGGGAACTGCTGTTTATGGTGGTATTTAAGGGGGAAGCAGGGTGAGAGGGTGTGCCAGGAGGGGCTGTCTCTCCCCGTGTTCCCTCACCCCTCCCGCCTAAGGTGGAGAGCCAAAAAGCAGGATACTGACAGCACAGGAGGAACTGTAGAAAGTCCATACTCTTGCAGGGCAGCGGGAAGGAGGATGGAAGCTGAGGAAGCACAGCTGTTCTTGTCCTGGCAGCACTGCTGTAACCTCGGAAACAGGTCCCTTCCCCTGGGCATGGGATCAGCCTCTTCCACCCCCACCACTCCCATTCCTGTGCCAGTAATGAGATAGATGTTACAGAATCAAGAGCAATCCGTGTTGTATCCTTTCTGTTTTTACTTTAGGAACGCTCTGAAGTGTGTACAGTATCTTCTCTCTAGGTTTCTTTGTGTGCTACATGAGCTAAATCCTGAATAATCCCATGGAACAAGGGAATGGTTTCGTCTCCCTGTCACAGATCAGAGGTGGAGGTACAAAACAATACTTAGCAGGGAATTGCAGCACCAGCTAATAGGAGATCCAGGTTTTCATCATGACTTCTGACATTTGTCCTTGCTACTAAAATGTGTCCCTCTCTCAATGCCACAGGATGTTTTATAATGGGGGGAGGAGGGGGGATGTTTTTAGCAGAACTGTTCTACATTAAAAGGAAGCATTTATTTTCATTGGTATCAGCTCTGTGAAGTCTTGACCCTGGGCCCACAATGGGAGTTTTATCCTTGACTTTAATCGGAGAGCAATCAAGGCCTCGTGATATTACATCCTAAAGAAAGGAAAATACTGCAGTTTGTATCAATAAGATAAATGTCTCATACTTAGTGTAAGCGTCTATATTCTTGCAATAAATGCTTTATTAGATTGATTAAATGTCTTAACTTCACCTCAGCTATTAATCACTTTTGGCAGCTGTTTACTGCTTTGTATACTTTGAAGTAATGGACATTATTCCTTAATTATCTCATTGCAGCTCAGTCATTGTTTCCTAAATAGTGCCATTAGAATGGTAAATTGCAACAGTAAAACAGTGTCAATAGGAAGTTATGAAGTTCCCATTTTATGATGCATTCATAAAGTTAACTCAATCTACTCAAAATGTGGCTGTGATTTCCACGCAGTGACCTATTTGTTATGACAGAAGAGATTCTGATGAGAAAACAGTTGAGCATTAAGTGTGCTGGGACTCTGCTTTTACCCAAGTAAAACACAGCATATTCCCTGTTGGAATATATGTGCATATCAGAACTTATTAAACTAGTGCTTGTTTGATCACTTTTGGTTTCACTGAGTGCTGTGAATTCTGAGGATTTCGTGCCTTTGAATACAATGCATTTACTCCTGTGGAAAAAAAATGAAAAAACTCCAAGCAGTGCTATCATTTAGATGTTACTATTGTCATTCCACAGAAGGATAAGAGAGAACCAAATCAATCAGAAGAAATGGCTGCTTTTAGTTTTATCTCCGTATCTGGCAGCAAGTCATAATCTAGCAGTTGTACAACAATTTCCATTCTGAGTCCCTTTTTCAGTCAACTGTAACTGTCCTGAACTTTAACATTATGAGTTGTCTGTTTCAGGCTGAGTTGTTTGGGTGGAATCAGTATTACTGTCAATCTGAGAAAGAGTCATGAAACTGGCTTTCAGGTACTGTAACAGAAATTGTCTCTCTTCTTTCTCCCTAATAAAGGTTTTTCGGGAAAAAGTATCTTTGGAAATTATGAGTTCTTGTGAGTTTGCTATTCTCCTGGGATTTTTACTATGCATATGATAGAAAATGTTGTTCCTTACCTTGGGCTAAATTAGTGCTGAAGACAAGGTGGATGGGTTTTTTACTAACATTAGCAATATACGTTTAATCCCAAATTTCTGTAGACTCCTAATCCAGAATCTTTGACTAAGGAACCCAACTAAGATGAAGCCTGACTGTGCCAGATGTCAGACACCCCCAGGAGAAACGATGCCTGTAAAGTGTTTGACCCAGAGGGAAGCAAACATATAATTAAAATGCCTGGCTGTAATTTCGGTTCTGGGTTGAATTCAGCTGGTGACCCATGGCTGGAAGGCTCTGAGGCCTCATCACCAGGTGACCTACAAGTGACATATCCAGTTCTACCTAACTTCAAATGCTACACCTTTGCAAGGCAGCCTGCTTTTTTTTTTTTTTTTTTTTGGCAAGCAACCAAATTCTAAGGTGCTCCTCAACCTCTTAGAGCTGGAGGGGATCTGCCACCAGGAATCAGCTGGCATAAACATTTGCTCTCAGTCAAACCCAGGTGACTGAAGGAAGGTTAAGTTTCTTAGCCCAAATAATTTGTCCTAGGTCAGATCAGGGCTTACTCTGAATCTTTCAAACCCCAGAAGCAATAGCACAGGGCCAAAACCCAACCATTTAGGAGGCGACAGCAGCTTCAAGCAGTGCAACTACTTGTTTATCTATGGCCTTAGACCATATGCTACAGAGAGGTGGTGGATGCCCCATCCCTGGAAATATTCAAGGTTAGGTTGGATGGGGCACTGAGCAATCTGATCTGGTTGAAGATGCCCCTGTCCATGGCAGGGGGGTTGGGCTAGGTGACTTTTAAAGGTCTCTTCCAGCTCAAACCATTCCATGATGCTACAACCTTTTGATGTTGGTGAGTGATGAGAGATGGGACATGTCAACAGTAGCAGGGCTTCACTTTTGATTGTTCTGCTGTTTCGCTTGAGCACAAGAGTGGAACAGGATAAAAGGTGGCTTTGCCCTTATCTGGTTACCCATTGTGAGCACTCTGTTCTCCAGTATCCTGCTGCAGCATTCCTGCCAATACGGCTGTAGAGGCTTGGTTTCCATTTCAGTTTCACTGGTTGTCAGAGAGTTTATCTCTGAAACAGATACAACAACAGCTAATCTCGTGTTATGGTTCCATGGCTGTTTATAACTCCTATTAATAGCAACCTTGGAAAGCCTGAGAGTGTATTTTATAAGGCACTGGGGTAACCAGTTACTGCACATTCCCCTGAGGCTACGTAGCATCAAGTGTAGCAGCTTGTCCTTTCCAGACTAGGTCATGATCATCTTAACTCTGGCTTTCCCTATCTTTTGGGGATTTGACTTCGTGCATGCTGTAGGTAATTCTTTCTGAGACATGATTTGGAAGCAATTGATTTTGCTCTATGATTTATGCTTACAAAGATTCCAACTGATTTGCAAGAGGCTCCGTAATTAAGCTCTACCTTGTGCACCCGCTCCAGTGAGGATTTCACAGCATTTAAAAGAGATTTGGCTGGACTGTCGCTGGAGGAAAATAGGATGGGTCCATGATACTTTGATAAGTCTTAGAGGTTCGAATTTTTCTTAGAGGTTCTTCTAAATGTTCAGCATTCTCATTCCAACTGCTGGTACCCATTTTTGAAAGTGTGTGTTTTGTCCCCCAAATGTGGGAAATGTTCATGTAATACCTGATTCAGTGAGGCATTGACCATTGTCACATAAAAAACAGGACAACAAACACCTTCTCACTGATAGCTACATGATGGGATTGCTGAGTTAATAAGAGCAATGGTCGATACATGCCATGTTAGTGACACAGTTGTGGTTTCCCGTGGGGCACAGCAAACATGGGAAGGTATTTGTCTACTGATTCTGGGGGAACCAGCTGATGAGCTGTGAGAAAGTCCTGGCTTTGTGGAGGATGAAACGGGATAAGAAAGTCATGACAAAGGCCTGAAACAGCCCTCGGCAAGGACTTCAGGTCATCTTGGCACACTGAAGCAGTAATTTATTCCAGGAGTCACTGCTGAAATCATTAGTGTGAGCTATGGAATAAAGCAATAGTATGAATAAAGGCAGTAGCATCCGGCCTAATTGAGAAACAGAAAAGGGGGAGTGAGGAACACGAATGGTCTTGTAAGTGCAATGTCCTGTCATCTGAGTCAACTGATAGTCATGGTAAGTAGCCATCTAATTTATTTTTTAAAGGACTTTTCAGAGGAAAAACCTGCTGACTGTTGGAAAAGACAAAACGATTAAGAATTGCAATGAGAAATTCTAGTCACTGCCTAATTCTGTGCCTTTCATTTCAAATTGCATAAATGGTAACTTAGCTTTTGGCCTTATGCCTAGAAAAGCACCTGAGAACACATCATTGCATCATCATCGAGAGTCCATTGGCCTTTTTTAATTATGAGCTGGCTGTGGAAAGTGAAGTGGCTTGGTTGGTTAAGGCTGGTACTAAACCCTACTAACAGTGAGTGACTACCACAAAAAATGCTGGCATGGAAACCACAGGTGCTCTTTGAAGCCTTTGGAGCTATGACGCTTCCACTCGCACCATTTGTCCAATTGATATTTCATTCACGTGGCTGCTAGTGGAGCCTGAGAGTGTCAGGAGTGTGAAAGAGCATTTTGCACAATGTGGTGTGGTCTGTGTGGCTGGAAGTGGAGAAATCAGAGTCAAAGTGGGGAGGTTTGAGTGAAGGAAAGAGGACGATTTATGAAAGGCATCTCTGAATTTTGTACAGAAGCTATGAGGAGAAAGTGTAGATGGAGGAAATAGTAGGGGGAGGAAAGGAAAATGGATTACAAAAAGAGAAGGAAATAGGAAATCCTTGATGAAAAGCTCCTAACAACTCTTGACATTTCAATCCTAGTGTCTTTCCCCTCAGAATTTCAAATGTAAGGTGGTCTTCAGCACCCGGTTGCTGGAGAGCTGCAAATAAACCTGGTGACCTTTGTTGGGAAAAGGATCTTTAGATATTGGAAAAGCAGAGATGATTTAAAGGAATTCTGTGGCTGTCCTTGGAAATAGTATTTTTGTCTTCTCCAACTGTCTCTTTTGCTGCCTGTGTAATAAAAAGGAATCCAGTTGTGAATGCACCAGGGGCTCCATATAACTTTGCTTGCCTGAATATGTAAAGCAATACAGGTACTACTGCTTGACTGGTTTCTGGTGATTCCCAAAGCCAGAGGCACTGGCCACCCACCAATAGTTTGGAGCAATATCCTCCACTTTTCACTGTAGAATTTGTATTCCAGTAAAAAGGCCATGAAAAATGTTCCCTGATAAATATCTACAAATAACAGAGGTGTCTAAGCATCAGGAAGGAGCAGTTATGTAGGATGACCGGGATGAAATTGAGCTTAATAAAAATATTTGATTGTGAGATCAAGATAATTCAGTAATGCTGTCAAAACTAGTCTTGTTGTGCTGGGCTCTGTACAAAAAATAGTAGGAAGTGACCCACAGCATAAAGATCTACAGTTTTAAGTGTCAAGGGAAATACAATTTCCTGTGGAAAACTGAAGCATAGAAAGAGTAATTCAACTGCAATTACACTGGCAATTTCTGGCAGGGTTGGGACTACCTGGGCTGCTCCCTCTCCTGTCTGAGGCTGAAGCTACCCTTTAAGAGCTTGAAAATCAGCCTGGTAAAGGCACAGGAAGGGCTGTGGTGTGGTAAGTTGTGGAAGACAGGCAGTGTCCATAATTCCTGGTGCTATCCCTGAGCCATCAGGAAGAGAAGCCCTGTGTGGATCAGTGGGATGCGGGAGCCCAGCGCTGTGAGCAGACACAAAGGGCTCACGGAGCGTGCACGATGGCCTCATGCAGCCACAGAGCCATCGTTTGTTAGAAAGGTGCCAAGAGTGAAAACACAACCCATGCTGGGTCACTGGGTCAGTGGGAAGCCTCTGCTTGTTTATTTTTGGATTCACCATGCCAGCAGGATCCCGCTGAACTGGGATTCTCACGGAAGCCATTCCCAACCTAAAGGCTGTCCCAAGCCACCGACTTAATGAGTGCCAGGGCTGTCATGCACAGCAAAGACGTGGCTGGAGTGGAAGCAAAGAGGTGCAGTGCTCTCAGATGAAGATGTGTGGGCAGCAAGCCTGTCACAGCAACAGTGTTGAGTGCTCCAGAGACTGATATGCCCTGTTAATTCAATTAATTGCTTCTTCAGCTTGGTTGAGAGATCAGCCCGTGAAGTACAAATATCTCAAGCCAAACAATTTTTTCCTACTCTGCTATGGGTAACATGTTCTACACATGGCTGTCTGTCAAGTGTTCAGCTGCAGCACCTGCATTTTGATGTTCCCAGGTGATTTTCTCCAGGCTTCACAGGACAGCTATCCTACATTTCACTTTCCCTTGGGTCAGTAAACGAAATATTTTCCTTGCATACTTGTGTTATGTTCAGTTGGGGATATATTTATGACTGGGTACAAGTCCAACTGGTATTTAGAGACTGGGATAAAGCTGGAAAACAGTATGGCAGTGTGTTGGTCCAAGCATCCCTTGCAGTGCTTTGCCCCTGGCCACTCATCCCGTAGCTCCACGCAGCAGGAACATTCTCCATCCTATTTGCATGCAGGGGAGGCTTTGAACAGCCTGAATTTTCCCCTTGGCTGAAGGCCCTGTGCAAAATCCATGCACTATTCAGGTTTTTTATGCATTAGCTTTTACCAGAATAGTTAAATAATTAAGACAATCCACTGGCCAATGTACTGATAAATGAATTACTTGGGCTTCCACTGGCTGCTATTTATGTGACCATGTGGGCTGTTGTTTGCAAGTATTTAAACAACTCCAGCTACAAACTGGACTGGTGGAGCCATGGAGGGATGGTACTTTTTGGAAGAGCTGGGTTTTGACCTGCTGGGAAACCCCAGGCTCTCTCCCTGAGGAGGGATTTGTGGCTCAGGGCTTGGGTTGTATTTGCAGGGTGCCTGGGCCTGAAACAAAACCAACAAGCAGCTCTTAGGACACCTGCTTGACCTGTACTGCTTTGATTTAAGGAAATCAGGCTCTACCCCATAGAGAAAGAGCTGAAATCCTGCTGCTTTTGGGAATGTTATTTCAATGTACTTGTTCAGTGAGTTGGCCTGGTAGTTTACAATTCCGAAACCCTGGAGCACTTGTGAATTGTGAGGGAAGTACACTATTCATTATCTGCTGTCAGGCATTCATCATGCCAGCGTAAGCTTCAATCCTCTCATCAGGATGCAGAACATTACTTATGACCAGTCACAAGCCATGAATAATGGCTTAACGAAATGAACAGTTCTCCAGCAATTCAGACCCAGGTTTGTTAATCAAAACTATTCAGAGCCAGATTCTGGCACCCCCTCAAACACTCTGAATAACACCTACCCCTAGTGCACCCTCTTTGGTTTTAATTGTATTTATCGTTTAGCAAACTTTTTTTTTTTTTTTTTAAATCTGGCTGACCTCACCCAACAGGCTCATGGAAAAAGCTGAAGTTTGCCTGCACCAAAATAAGTAGTTCTTGTCTCATTTTGCATTAGCACTTGCTGTAGAACACCACTTTGGCAGTGATGAAGAATCTGCAAGTCTTTTCCAGATGGGATTTCCACGCTGGTCAGCAGTGAAGCGCTGCCTAAAGCTAAGCACTGACTTAAACGTATCTTTTATTCTTTATGTGGGGAAAGTAAATTGAGTGACATATTCTTTATGGGACCTCATGCACAGCAGTAAAATGGCATGGCCACACTCATCCCTGTGTAGTATTAGGCCCTGTTCTGGTTGGTCTTTCACACCAACAGCAGTTCTCTCTTGTATATTGCCAAACACACTTCAGGCAGCTGGAAAGTGGAATATAGCAGTGTATTCCAGTCCCCAAGTATTCCTCTACAAATGTTCAAAGCAGCTGGTAGCTCAAACTCTCTTCCCCAGTTGTAGGAGGCATCTTAATTTTTTTGGTGTTCTGAACTGTGCCAAGGAAGGTGGTACTTCATTTCCAGAACAAGGGATTGATTAAGTTGGAACATTTTTTACATGGGCAGATAGTGATGGGGCAGAGGGAAGCAGTTTTAAACTCAAAGAGAACAGGTTTAAATTAAATATTAGGAAGAAATTGTTCCCTGTGAGGATGGTGAGGCCCTGGCACAGGTTGCCCAGAGAAGTTGTGGACTCCCCATCCCAGGAAGTATTTGAGGCCAGGTCTTGTGGAAGGTGTCCCTGCCCATGGCAGGGAGGTTGGAGCTGGATGGTCTTTAAGATCCCTTCCCATCCAAACCATTTTATGATTGTATAACTCTATGATTTCATTAATGGAGAGCTTTCTGGGAAGTTGATGTAAGGTAAAGCCGTGGAAATATTCAACTGAGTCTCATATCTCCAATAATCTCCTGGCATTGTAAATCACAGCCTGGCTGTCACTGCTCATATCAGGTTAGACCCCCAGGAGTGGTTCCCCAGTGCTGTTTTGGGGTATGGGACTACCAGCAGATGTGGATGTGTAATGTTGTGTCCAGGATCCTCAATGCATTCCTATTCCTCTAATATTCTTGGGATGAAACTCCCCATGAGACTCTCAGGGATGTAGTTACCAACTTCCATTGTGGTCAGACTCCTCTATGTGCTTGAACAGAGCTCTTTATTTTATTTTACATACTTATTTAAAAATGGTTTTCAGGGCATAATATTCCATAACCAGTTCTTCTTCCTTAGGATCATATTTTGGGAAACAGCCCCTGCAGTTTCACCCCTGGAATGTATTTCCCCACATGATTAAATGTTGGTCCCTTTGTGTGGGTGAATCAGGGTTCAAAATGAGGAAGAAAAAACCCTCTGGATCCATGTCAGAGGATCTCTCTATCAGCAACTTCTAGTGCAGGGGAGGCAGAGCTTGCTCTGTTTTTTTTTTTTCCACCAGATTACATTTTGATGCACTAGCTGCAAGGAGTGGGAAGGGAAGGAGCAGGGAAAAGAGGGAGAAAAAAGAAAAGGCTCTCATCCAGAGAAAAACCAGGAGCGCTTATCTCTCCCTCTCCCACCTCTGCCTTGCATTCACTGCTGTCAGCTCTTCATCGTCTCTTTCTGCCCTCAGGGGTATAAACGTAGGCATCTGTGGGGGAATAACCCGATACAGGGCTTTGTCTCCTCTTGGAAGTCTTTCAGGAAATTTTCATTTCGGCATGTCTTTTTTCCAGGCATTGTACATTCTTTGTTTGAGAAAACAGAGGAAAAATGCAACCCAAACAACATTTCAGTTTCTCCAGCAAAGTTTCTATTTTGATTTATTGAAAACTTGTCCAACCACTTATTTATATTTTATCTGTGAAAGACTCAAAAAATTTCATCCAAAACACATATTTCCATGGAAACGTCCATCTTTGATGAGATGTCGTTCCTCAGATGTTTCAGCTGAAGAATTTTGTCAGTTCTGGCAGAAAAAAAAAAGAGTGGGGGACAGAACAAAGACCAAGCTCCCATGAAAACATGCAATGCTTCAAGTTAATGGGCTAAAATGTCAGCTGGTAAACTGCCATAAAGCCAGAGAAGTCAACCAGTCGACCCGAGTCAATGGAGCTATGCTAATTTACACAGAGGATCTGGCCTTAGATTTTAATAGAACCAGCCTAGCAAGCTGTTTCTCCACTTGCCCATCCTCCTCCCTTTTTAATAAGCTCTCAGTCATACTTGGCCTATCCTTTAATAATTCACCCTTCTCTCTTCACGATTCCTTTTCGCTCTCTGGAGATAATGGGATGGGATTTTCTGCTTGCAGGCCTCACAGAAATATCATAGACAGGTTAAACTCTGCACAGCTGGCTACTGGCTTCTAACACATCCCTCGTGCCTCTTCCTGGACTCTGATATCCATCTTCCCTTTGGTCTTTGCTTAGCCAGTGCCAGCTGACTTCAGTGCAATTTGCCATATATTACGGCGCAGCGCATTGTGCTGTAATCTATAGATCCTGGGATATTGAAGTATTAAGCTCACAGAGCAATCAATTACTTTAATGGGAGTTGTGTGCGTCTGGCTGCAGTTCTGGAAAACAGATCTATGAGACAGCTCCAGGACACAATCCAGCCTCTGGACCAAGAGGCTCCTCTACTGCAGAAGTTTTTCTAGCCCAGGGCCAAACACAATTGGCAAGACGCATGTTGTGGGTTTTTTTGTTGTTTGTGTAACTGCAGTATGAATGACCATGTGAAACTGCTCCATCCTATGTAACATGTATCTGTATTAAATAAATACTCCATGATAACCAGTTACAGAGTTGCAGGTTTCTTGCCCTACTCCCTTAAATTTTTTAAGACTCACCAGACTACTTTTCTCAATCTAGTTCTAGTTTCCTGGTGATCATGTTCTTCCCTCTTGACTACTTTGGTTAAGCACAAGAGAGAAGTGTCAGTGCAGAAACAGTCCCTTGCAGACCTCAAAAGGCTCAAACATCTTGGAAGATCCTTATCGAAAAAGGAGTGACACCTGATTGTCTCCCATAGAAGTAAATAGTTCTGAGTCCCCAGAGAATGCGAGCCCTTATTTTCAGTGAAATATTCCAAATACTTCAGTTATTTTTACCTGCTCTTGTTCACATGGAGGAGTGAAGACAACATACAGAGTCTGAGATGGGTCCTGTGTTGATTTCTCAGACACCCAGAGCATGAAGCAGACCTTTTGCACACCTTTTCCCAGAGCAGTTGAGGTGATGTTTGATTGCTCCAGGTACAGAGCTGGTAACTGCATCTTCCAGAGAAATAAAAAGTAATGTGTGAGAATGGCTCCCTCACTGAAGCCCTGTGGACTTTGCATTGATTAAATCAGCGTTTTGGAACAACAGAAGTGTGATTGGTGTCATTTGAATTTCAGCTCAGCATCTTGATTGGCATTTTCGTGTAATGACTTTTCCTTATTTGTTGAATGTAATTGATGGTTGTTGCATTTATTTCTAAAGAATATTGCTTTAATTAAGAAAAAATCTCTGCTCTACAGAAATTAATATTCCCCATCTATACGGCACAAAAGGGTGTGTGGTGAACATAGAGAATAATTAGTAGCTGTAGGAGGAGAACTTATGAGAAGATGATTATGAATATGTAATAGAGGAAATAGACTACAAGGAAATTAAGCCAATAAATTTATGAGTGAATAATTGACCTCTGAGTAAATATGAGCATTCCGTCTACAGCCACTTGACGTGTTGTTAACCACTCAGTATGTCAGAACATTAACCACCCTTTTAACCAACCAGTTCTTTGCTGTTGGCAACAACTCGCTCTCTGCAGTTGCCTTCCTGTCTTGCAGGGTGATTGCTTGCTGTGTGCACCATGCCATAAACACACATGGTGCCAAAGCTTTGGGGTAGGTGGGAGAAAGGTCATGATCTGCTGCACACGTGTAAATCTACCCTCAGCCAAAGGAAATGTTTGCAGGGAATAATTAAGCCTGCTGCAAAATTATGCTGTTCGAAATGAGAGCAAAATTTTAACTGCCACCAAATGAAGTCAGGTCTTTCCACCTTTAGGGCAAAGCTGGGATTTTCAGAATTGATGGTGAAGTTTCTAAGGTTGATTTTCAAAAATTTCCAGATCTCCATTTTCCCTTAGATGTGGTGACAAATTAAACTTCAAACTTCAAAGAGTGTAGGCTAGAGATGCCATCTTTTTCCCAAGAAAGGCCCAATATCCTCCAAACGAGAGGCCTGACAGATGTGAGTAGATGCATTAGCCAGAAAAATGGACCTGATGATGTTTGTATTTGAGAGAAAGTTCCCAAGAAACACAGAGCATCCATGAGTAAGGGCTAGGCCTTAAATCTGAGTTGTGAGATGTAGTATGTGGTGTCACAACTCCCTGAAGAAAGACTAGCTTAGAGGATTCAGAAATCATAATGATAAAAGGTAAGATGGTGACATCTGTTTGTTGAGAAACTTTTGTATTAGGACGGTCTCTGTGGAATGAGGTGTAATGGGTGTATATTGGGGATAAAGACTGTTCTCCTTCCAGAGAGATAAGCTATTCCATCTGGTTAGGGACCAAATAAATTGTGAAATTACTGCCAGTTTTACACTAAATAAATTGATAACAAAGATGTGATATCAATGGAGCTTTGCATTTCCTCCTCCTTCCCATTAGCTTGTTAGTGCACCAAACATTTTTTACATCCTAGAGTAGAGGGCAAGTAGTTATCTAAAAAATGTAATGATCAACTACAATATGTGACTGATTGAATCAGGAGGGTAGTGTGAAAGATGAGGTTCACTTGCTGGCCTTGGCCTCTTTGTTTGGCAAAGAGAGATAAGAAGACAAAGCTCAGTTTTATCAGAAGTTAACAAATTACTAAGTAGATGAGAATCTCAAATCAGCTCATTCTTTTCTGTGATCCAAGTAATTAATGGACTGTGTTTGGATGTGGTAAAAGACCAAACATAATAAATTGGTTATCATCCCATTCATCTTTGCTGGAACGTGGAGTGGTGTTGGGAGGTGCTCTCTGTATCAGGGAAGAACCAGGTAGAGCTTTGTGTTGGAAGGGAGGTGGGCACTGAACTCTTTCTCCTGCTTGGAAAGTCCTCATCTCCAAAGCTGTGTCTACGTGAGCCCATACTCACAGTCCCAAGTCCCACCCTTCTCCGCCTTGCTGAAAGTCAGCAAGTTTGGGGAGTTAAGTTTACAAGCTGTAAGAATGAAATCAGAAGCTTATCCCAAAGGAAAGAGGTGGATGTGCTCCTCTTCAGCACAGCCTTCATCAGCAGTAAACACTTCTCTTTCTTTCTGGGGAAAGGAGAACAACTCATAAGATAAAAGTAAGTAATCCCGGAAAAAAAAGAGATCCAGTATGGTTTTCCATTATATACTGGTGGGAAGGTTTTAAAGCATAAATCTACAATAGTGAAATAGTTTTGAGCCCCTAGAATATGCTTTCTATTGTTAGAATTATCCCCATCACAACTTTTGGCCCAGGCCACCTAGACCTGTCCCAAACAGTCTCCAGCTGGTGTTTGGAAGTTCACATGACTGAGGGATCTTTCCCCATAGTCAGTCTGGATGGAGTCAATATTTTCTAGGGGCTGGAGGACTCTGTCACAGCTGAACTGTGGCTGTTGGCTTCTGGACCATAAAATGACCCCTGGTCGAATTTAGTCCACTCCAAGAGGAAGCCAAAACAGACATTCAGGGGAGATCCTTCCTGTTCCCTCTTCAGCTAAGAACAGCTGGGATAGGATGTAAGAGGGAGAGGGAAGGTGGGAGATTTCTAACACAAATCATCCACATTAAAAATGAGAAGACTGTTTGGAAGACGTGACACCATTTGAGTTGAAGTTTAGTACATTCTAGAGCATTCTGCTTTTTTTTAGTGTTTGTGAAAAATACAAGGCATGATGGAGAGTTGGGATACAGAAATTGATGGTATATTTTGAGCCTCTGTGGTTGTTCCCTCTTTCAAAACAAACAAACAGCAGCAAAGGCTTAAAGGTCAAGTTCAAGCTGGGGGCTCAGACTGAGATTCAGAAGGACGGAGCAGCAGTGCAGTCTCCAAGAAAACATGCTTATGCACCTCTTCTAACAGGTAAACACATATTGGTCTGGCTAGATGAGCAAGCTCTGTAGAGATGAGGACAGGGTTGTGCAGAACTAGAAATCTGATGCTGAATGAGTTTGATTCTGAACCTCCTGAGAAGGGACTTCTGCCAAGGTGAATCTGGCTGTATAGGCAGGGGAAGTTAGAAACTAAGTGGATACAGAAATCAAAGATGCAAAGAGATTATCCGTAGGAATATGTTGGAAGAAGTGCAGGTTAGCCTTTTTGAGCCAAGATTAACAATTTCTGAGTTGTTAGATACTGTCTTAAATGTTCTGCATCCTAAAGCAGTGGGCCCATTTCATTTTTTACTGACACAAATGAGAAATAAACCTCTCCACTCACTTGAGCTTCTACTGCATGCAAGATCAAAATCAGAGCCAGAGGCATTTGGAGTCTGAAAGAAATGTTTTTGTTTTTGATGTCTATTTTTGCTGCCTCTATTTAGAGCAAACATAGCCAGGGCTGCAAGTGAATATAGTGTCTCTAAAGAGGTGAGTTATTCCCAGCCAATCTGTAGTGGCAGAATGTTGTACCTTATGGGTTTGAAATAGACCATCCTCATTAACTACATGTTGGGCCAAACCCCGTTAATTTCTACAGCTCCTCAGGGCTGAATTTAGCCCATTAGAACAAAGTGATAATACCATTGGAAGCTATTTCTGTGCCCTGTGCTGCAAGTTGGATAGTATGATACAGCATAAACTAGCTAAAGCCAAGATGTTTTAGGCTTTGGGGCATTAAGTAGTTTCTCAGTATTTATCCATGCTTTTCTCAAGGGTTCCAAACAGTACTAATTAGTGTACATAAATGATGGCTGAAATTCAGGGAGAATTTCAGCAGCAAGTGTGTTGGGGGTACTTCTGGTGTCTTCAGAGCCAGGTCCTAAAGGGCTTTGGATTGAGCTGTGTGATGAGGTGGGATGTGGGGCAGTGATCAGTGGGACTTTATGAGTTGTGACTGTGGGAGGCCAGTGTTATGGAGTGAAGCAAAACTAGGCAGGACTCCAGGCAAGATTCCTCCTAAAATCACTGTCATGGAGCTGTCATGTTGTGTGTTGACCCATACCTGTTTTAAATTAGAACAAGAGAGATTTAAGTAAGGTATTAGGAAGAAATCCTTCGCTGTGAGGGTAGTGAGGTACTGGCACAGAGAAATTGTGAATTCCCCATCCCAGGAAGTGTTTTAGGCCAGGTTGGATGAAGCTTTGAGCAATCTGGACTAATGGAAGTTGTCCCTGCCCATAGCAGGGATGTTGGATGATGGTCTTTAAGGTCCCTTCTAGCCCAAACCATTCTGTGATTCTAAACCAGATGGCTAGACCTCTTCCCACAAGGGGCACTGGGCAGGTGGGCAGCAGTTGACAAACCTGGTCTATGTGCTACTTCTCTGATGCCTTAAGTTTTAAGTTTTTCTGTTCTGCTTGGGTGTGCTTTTCTATTGTGCTTGGGTGGTGAAGACAAACCAGTCCTATTCCAGCTGGGGACTCAAGGACAATTTCTTCAAACTTCAGGCCCTAAGCATAAACAACGTGAAAAGAGGAGGGTGGGCAAGCAAGCAAGCAAGGAGGATGAAACTTCATGATTTGTGGCTATTAATTGGACAGTTGACTCCTGCATGCAAGTGGACTAAAACCTATAAAAATGTGAGATCTCATAACCCAGCTCTCTTTTGCTTCCATCTTGGAGCCATCCAGGCAGGGATGGAACTGGTACTGCCAGGGTCCCCTCAATAAATATCCATTTTATTCCTCTTAATTCTGTCTGGCCTCTGTTCCAGCTCCTCTAGGCATCATCTCAAGCCCTCCCCTCAATCTTTCATTCCATTGCTCGCTTATCTTGTGGCCTTTGCTCATCTTAAGTTTCTGCTACACGTCTCATGAGCTCAGGAGAAGCAGTCACTGCTGGCATTTAGCAACACAAATGGGACTCATCCAACTTGTCCCAAAAGTCCCCAGTGTTCCCAGCTCACTATCCCTTCCTCCTGCTGAGGTGGAGCGGGTGAAGGTGACATGTGACAGTTTGTTGTTACCTGATGCACTTCTCCTGTGTTGTTATCCCCGTGGCAACGCCAGCGATGATTTTATTTGCCACCTCACCGTGCCTGACGCACGCCCGAGCCCTGCTGTGCTGGCGTTAGCTGCCTTTACACCTGCTGCATAATTGCGCTCTCACTCACTTCAAGATCGGGCATGTGAGCTTCAGCCAGGCTGGGAACAGCTCCACTGGAGCAAAAAATCCGGTTAAAGGGAGAAGCAGAGCGGGCTGTGAGCTGCTGAGTCACTGCCCAGCCTTCCTCGGGTAGCCTGACACCAAGGCACAGGATCAAAGGTGAGGTGACCTTGTGCATCGAAGGTGAGGCAAAGTCCTCCCCAGGGGCTGGAATGTCCATCAGCTCTGGAATGCAGACAGGCAAACACTGCCTCTGTTAGCAGCTTTAGGCAGGAGTCTAAGATCGTCTGTCTAAGGGGGAAAAGCTCCACATGTGCCCAAAACCCAGGGAAGTCAGTGGAAATACTCCCATCAACTGTGACTCAGGTGCTCAGAGAGAATATTCTCAGATCTGTTCTTCTGACCAGAGCTGTGGTTAGTCTGGTGATGCTTAGTTTTGGTCCACTCTGTTTTGAAGCTGGGTGAAGCTCTTGGAAAGCCTCAAAACCTCTCTTTAATTTGCTAAACAGGAAACTTTAATCTCATCCTGTAATTCCACAGTTCTCATTATGATCTCCAAAGAAACATTGAAATGCATTGTGTTTCAAAGATTATTGTTTCTCATCACATCTCCAGCCTACTCTGTTTATTTCAGTGGACTAAATATCAGGGTTATTTTTGGGTGTGAATCCCTGGATCTGCCCTGGCTGATTTCTATACCCCCCCTTTGGCCTTGATAATTAAACTAAGCAAACTTTTGGCTACTTTTAGAGGATTTTCTGGCATGGCCTGTTTCACTGCCTTTTCACCTGCATCCAAAGCAACAAAGAGCCCAGTGCTGTATGCCACCTCTTCTCCATTTCTCTGAAAGGTGTAGGACAGAGAACACAAAGGTGTTGGCCAAGATGAAAGAAGGACTCCTGTTGTCTGGTTGGATCCCTTGTTTAGTTTTCGGCTCTACAGGTGCTGCTGCACGGTAAGATTCATCTCTCCTAACTGCAGACGTCTCCAACATGGACATTTACTTCTGAATAGTCATCCTGGACTCCCTTTACAGTCCAGCAAGGTACCTCACCCTAAAGCAGACATTTGTAACACTTGACATTTTGGGTTATGCCCCAAAAACTCCTGGTTGTCTTCCTGGACTCTAGTGAGGTCTATCCAATAAGCTCAGAGACAGACATCTACAGCTGAGGCATTCACATTTGGTTAGAGAGCCTGAGGTTCAGAGTCTATTTTTACTGGATCTCAGATTTTAAAACAAGTCTCTGTTCAGTCTATTTTCCCTTCAGTAAGTCACCTTTGGAGATGAATTTGCCCTCTTTCAAAGATATTTTGTGAACTCAGTCTGTAAAAGTCTGCACATACAGCCCTTTGCAGAAGTCTTGCTTTCACAGGTTTCTTGCCCTGGGGCATACCTGTCTTTCCAACCATCCTCTAGGATGTATTTTTAACAGAGGAATAGAAATGGGATAGTTGTGCTTCTTTCCACTGTTGCTTGGGACACCACCACTGACCAGTACATCCATGAACAGAGAAGCCACCAGGGCAGAAAGCCCAGATGGACTTCCACAGTCCCTAAAGGTACCCTGTAAGAGGGACTTTTGGCCAGGGCATGTAGTGTTAGGACAAGAGGGAATAAGCCTGAATGGGTAGAGGTCAAGTTTAGATGAGGTATTAGAAGAAATTCTTCCCTGTGAAGATGGGGAGGCCCTGGCATAGGGTGCCCAGAGTAGCTGTGGATGTCCCTGGAAGTGTCCAAGGCCAGGTTGGATGGGGCTCGGAGCAACCTGGGATAATGAAGGTGTCCCTACACAAGGCGGGGGAGTGGAATGAGATCATCTTTAAGGTCCCTTCCAACTCAAACCGTTTTGTGATTCTGGGATGTCCTCATGAGTGAATGTACTTGCAGAACAGGAGGGCAGCATCTGGATCATGCCTCATAACACACTGAGGGATCCTTGGGATAAAAGAAGCTGCATAAACATAAACTATGTCCATTGATTATAAATCTCAGGGAAAGGGAAATGTGTGATTTAAAGCAGTGCCAGCTCTGCTTTAGCAGCAGATAAGCAGCACTGGGGCTGTTGGTCAAGCAGTGCTGCTCACTCTTCACTGCTCATGTTCAGATGAAATGCAGGGGAAGGATATTTTTTCTATCAATGCCACAGAGATCTGAGTGTTCCTGTATGTCTTTCCTACAGAGATAAAGACATGGACACTGCTGACATGTTACATTCCCCTTATCTGGGGTGATTGTGCAATCCCACTGGTGTAAATCTCCTGCTTCCTAGTGTGATACAAGGAAGCTCTGCCTCTGCAAAGATTGGGGGCAGTTTGGCATGGCCCTGCCCCCCACAAAGCAAGAGGTGTGACTTGTCAGCAGGAAAATCATGGAAGCGATTCTGCAGGAGGTGACAAAAGGTTGGAAGTTAATGCAGGACTTTCCAAGAAAGCCCCATGCAGTGTCCACAGCAATTCCTCCTCTCGCCATGTGTCCTATGTAAAGTAACGAAAGTCTGACTTGCTCAGCTGGGCAGCCTCCCGAAATTCTGGGCAGGGCTGTCATGCTGCAGGCTGCTGCTACATGATCCATCTTTGGAAATTGAGGCCCACCAGGAGTGCTTCCAAATGGTGAATTTCCAGGTCTTGCTGACCTGGGGACTTTGGGAATGATTTTCACCTCATGCAACTTCAGGGGAATAAATCAGTGACCAAGTGCTGCTTTGGATGCCCCATGTTAGCAGGGACACGAGGCTGGCAGGTACAAGATGTGACCTGTGTGAGACCCATGTCCTTCTAGAGGCAACCAGAAGTGAGATGAGATACACTAGGGCATCCCAAAGGGCTTGAAATGCCTGTATTTGGGTACCTGTCTTCCTTCCTGCACATCTACACCCTCTGTCTCCATCAGAGCTGGGCTGTTCTGGCAGCAGTGACATAAGCTCTTTCAAGGTGGGGCTTAGCCAAACTGTTTTAGACACCTACTTCAGTGAGCTGTTCCTTAAACACCACAGGCTGTCATAACTAGACTTCTGTGGCTGTGAAGGGAACTCAGATTTAGACATTTACGTACAATCAGCCAAACTCCATCCCAGATCTGGTCTGTCTCACGCTGACCTTAACTTAATACCAAGAAAACAGTAATCCACAGACCTGATTTTGCTTGTAATTACAGCAGTGTTGATGAGATTAGATACAGAACTGCCACTTGGCAGTTGTCCCCCAAAGAAAGCTCTGACAGTTCTTCATTATGGTAATGTTTTCATGGCTCCTTTTGTAAAAACAAGAGTTTCAGTTAAGAGTTATTTGTTTGGATTCAAGCCAGTTGCGAGCAGCTTCAGTTTTCACAGGGTGTCCCACGATGCTTTCAATTACAATGAGGTGAGTAAGAGATGTTTTGGTTTGATGGTGATGCTGAAAGATAATTGCACATGTCTGTATTGTTCCTGATCTAATAAAAAAGTTTCACTCCATCCCAGAGAAAACAGTTCACTCTTCAAGGATTTTTCACATTAAGAAGAAAAACAGAGTGAAAGGAAATCTCTGAACAAAGACACATTTCATAGTGAAATCCATCTCAAGCAACTTATGTTTTTTAACTCTAAATTAATTCACTTGGCAAAACTGACAGAAATTCACGGTGTTGCTGCTCTCTTTCACCAGAAAAAGCATTTATCCCGCCCAAAACACACCCACGCTGTTGCAGCTGCAGTGCTCTAAAACCCACAGGGCTTTGGACCCTTGCTGGCAGGGCTGGGGGGCCTGGGGTGATCCCTGCAGGTTTTTGACAGCAGGCTGACAAAGGGCCCTTGGATGCCTTCCCTCCATGATGCTTCCACAAGGTAAATGTTCCTGCTATTATTTGCAACACAGTCATATGTCACAGCAAATGCCAGGTACAATAAGACCCAGACAGCAAAACAGTATAAATAGATGAGGGAATTCCTGGCATTAGTTCTGGAGCAGTTTGGGACTGCAACAAGTGAAAAAATACAATTTTTCACAAAGCGAAGTTTCCTGTAAGTAAAAGAAAATCTCCCCCATTTCTCCCCTCCATTCTTTCTCCAGATTGCACTTTTTCACCAGGGAGAATCCGACTGCTCTGAGTGAGTTGAACCAGAATTTCATTTTACTGAACTGGCCTGATTTGGGATGCAAACCACCTCTGAAAGGCTGAAATTTCCCATGGGAGTAGAAATTTTTCCGAATTTTGCTCATCTCTAGTTACTGCTTGCACAGAGATGGCCTAAAGCAGACAAAGAGCCCTGTCCTGGAGCAGCCAGCAGAGCAGCCTGGTAAGTAGGTTAATTTGGATTGGGTTCCTGGGTGGCAGCTCCTCACCCTCTCTCCTGCCTGGGGAAACCTGTGCAGTGATCAGCTCTGCAGACAGGGCAGTGACAAGGCTCCCTTCAAGGCAAAAATAAACTTCCACATTTATGAACTCAGAGATCCTTCCCTACAGGAGTCATTGCCACCCCAGGGGAGGCTGGTGTGGCCTGACACAGCTCTGCTGGCCTCAGCAGAGCACCCCAGGAAAAGGATCACCTCATTCTAGATGTGAAAATATTCCATTTTAGAACAAAGCCAAGACCTCAAGGGAATTTTTGGTAGGTTCTAGAAAGCAGCTGATAGCCCAGATCCATAGCTGTGGTTGGTTGCTGAAAGCCTGCCAGCTGGTGATGCCATGCCTGTTGGTAAGGTACCAGCATGTTATTGGTGAGGATCAGCAAACGTGCCAGGGCTGGGAGCCTGGGGGGATGAGAGATGGACATGTGTGAGAGGCTCTGGATGGAGACAGCTGGTTCCTTCTCACTGCCTCTGCCTCCATAACACGACTGCAAGAAGACATCAGCCTCCAGAGCTGCTTGGGCAGCCTTAGGGCAGCTGGTGGGAAGAGCTGTACCCCAGGTAAAGTGCTGGAAAGTTTCTGTCCATATCCACAGGGCATGGAGTGTAGGGTCAAGTGATGCCCCCTCCTTGCATCAAAGACAGATGTGCCCTCTGAACACTGCACTGTGCTCCTAAAGTGTTCATGGCTTGCCATGCCAACCTTCAGCCTCCCTGCAGCCTTTACTTCACTTCTCATCTGGGGAGAGAAAAGTGCCCTGCAAACAATTAACACTCAAAATCCCCCAGTGAACTGGGGAAGAATTGTTTCCTCATTTTTACCTGTCTGGAAAATGATACAGAAATTAATTGACTTCTTCAAGGTCACTCAAAGAGTCAGTGGAAGATTTGAAAATGGGACCCAGGAGTCCTGACTGCTGATTTTGTCTAACCACTAGATACCTAACTTCAATTGCTAGAGAACCTGATCTCAGGCTTTACAATTTTGATTAAAGATTCAAAAAATATTGAAGCTTTAAAGGCAAAAATAATTCACTACAACTTTACCAAGTGATGTGTGCCTGGGCACAGCCCCTCTGGGAATACAGGCACTGTTTAAGAAGAGCTGCTCCGCTCCATGCTCTGCATACACATGAGGTCCCAGGCTTGATGCCAACAGACACAGGTACAGGTCTGGCTCCTGCCACCACAGGCAGCTCAGCTGGCTGCCAGGGCTCTGCTTGTCCATGTTCAGAAGATGAGGTTCTGAACTGAACCAGCAGCAAGCTGTGTCTCTACACCTCATGCTGGGCTTTGGTTGTATTATGTGTTCAAAAGCATTTTAGCTGTTAAAGATGGGCAAGCAGGGCTTTGAGAGTAAAACGTGGAGTCCAGTGGGTGCATCTCCTGCTCTGAGTGCAGCAGAGCAGTGAGTTGGCTCCTGGCTTAAAATAATTCTGTGAGGGCAGAGAGCACCTTCCACCAGGCTCCTCATCCCCTTCCCTGGGCTCCCACCCCATGGTCCTGCGCTCCCTCAATGCTCAGCAGCCCATTTCTGATGTCACCTCATTTCTCCTCCCACCAGTGCACAGAGACCCCCTACCAGCACCCACAGCTCTGTCCTTGGGGCAGCCCAGCCCCACAGGTGCCTCATAACAAAGACAATGAGAGGAGTGCAACCAGCCCCTTTGTTTGCTCTTTTCTGCTCTGACTTCTCTGGAATCACCAGCTCCAACCCCTCCATCACCATCAACACAACCTATCCTGACAACAGCA
This sequence comes from Rhabdornis inornatus, assembly GCA_013397075.1. Lineage (NCBI taxonomy): Eukaryota > Metazoa > Chordata > Aves > Passeriformes > Rhabdornithidae > Rhabdornis > Rhabdornis inornatus. The sequence goes on along the minus strand of VWZS01008170.1, from coordinate 27,008 downwards.
GCCTGACTCACTGTTACCCTCTAGTGCTGGGCCAGCTGGGAGACAGGCATCTCCCTGGAGAACTCAGTGCTCCAGGCAGCACTGGGCTGTCCTCTTCACTCCCAGACACCCAAAATTCGAGTCCTGGCCCCAGTGACTCATTGTAGGGTGCTGACTTTCATGGTTTCATGGTTTGCTGAGCCACTTTCTCTGCTCTTACATCCCAGACGGGCAGATTTGTCACCCAGCTGTTGGTAGCTTGGACAAGCCCTTTGGTTCACTTGATTATGTGCCTGCTGCAGGTTTTGTCTTCCTTCCTTTTTATTTAAGCTCTCCCTGTCATCTTGAGTTTTGTTCTCCAGACCTTGTTTGCTGTGGTTTTAGTGGAGGGACCAGTAGCAGGCTTGCCCACGGAGAAGCTGATGGTGAAACGCCTGCCAGCAACAATTAGGGAAAACTTGTTCTGTTGGAAACTCCCATTTTTATAAGGAAAGCACTGCTGGTGAGAGGGATCAGAGTTGCTCCCAGTCTGCAGCAGTAGAGCTCAGACTCAGGAAGGTGGTGAAAACATAAAAGTCCTCTTGATTTTTCCCTGCAGTCTATGAGAATATTGACATTGGTTTTCAAGGAACCAGGATTTTCCCTCTCTGTTGGGAAAGGAAGGGTTGGACATCTTTAGAGCAGCCTTTGTAGACAGGGCTGAAGACAGCCCGTGGGGCTGGGAACAGGGTGCTGGAGTGAGGAGCTTGGAAGGGGAGAGTGGAGAAAAAGAATCCCTTGCAGCAACAGCAGAGTTCTAACCCTCCTCCCTCTCTGCTTCCAGGGGAAGAGGGTTAGCATTTTTCCCTAGCAGGATTTGTCAGTGTTGGGCACCCAAATTAGAAGCCTCCTTGCCCTAACCAGGCCACAGCCCTGAATGCCAATGATTCACCACTGGAAATGCTGGTAAAGCTACTTTCCTTTTCACGGTTTTCCGTTTCTTTTCTTTCTTAATGAGTGCCGCCAATTCCTTATTTCACACATGCCAACATGGATTATAACTTGCTCCTCTGAAAAGAGGCCAACAGCCACATTGGCCACGGGCTCGACGCTGTGTAATCAAGAGCTTTCTCTGGCTCCTGACACATTTGGACCTGTTTTTCTGATAAGCTGAGCTTGTTTATGGCCATGCATGAAACACAGCTTGTGGTTTTCTGTCCTAGTGCATCTTGTTTGACTGTATTTTGACTTCACAGAGTGTTCCCGTTGATAGAATAAACATTGGTATTCATATAAATCGTTTACCCTTTGAGATCTTGTGATAAAGCACAGGAAAAGTGTCTTGCCTGCACTAATGAACTGAGCAAAGCAAACATCCTGGATGATAGGTAAGGATTATTTGGAAATTTTATGGCCAGAAACAAAGTCTGAACATTTGTGTGCACACACCACAAAAACTCACCCCCGTATTTGTGCAATGTATCCAGCAATGCATTCTTGAGTAATGCGTGTGTTCCTGGAAAACGTACAGGGCACAGTTCACTTGTCTAAATGGAGGGGTATGGGGTTTTTTTGGGATGCTGTGAGAATCTGAGGCATCCACACAAATCTGGCAGGAAGTGATGCAGGACAACAGGCTCCCTCCCTCTTGGAGGAGCTGCTGAAAGCTGGGCAAGATAGCCCCAAGACCCTGCAGGGGTGTGAGAAAGAGATGTGTTGTCAGCAGAGCTGAGCTCCCTGCATGGTGTGAAGGGCAGAGTTCAGAGATGGAGACACAGCTGAATTACAGTGTCTGCAGGATGGTGTCCAGTGAGCAGTGGGTGCCTGTCCATCCTGTCCATGGACCCCAGGGAGTGATTCCTTTGGCCAGAAGAACCGTGCTGTTGGCTGCATTAGGAGGGACTCAGCTTTCTGAGCAGTGACACTTTTTAATTTGTGAGATGCTCCAGACTGTCCCAGCCAGCAGATGCCACAGATTCCTCTGGAATCTGCAGTGGCAGACATGACAATGGACTTAAAGGAGGCCCAAGTCTGGACAATATCAAATTCCAGAGAGATGAAGGTCTCCATAGTTCATTTATCATGTCAGCTGGCAGATAAGTGTGCAGATACCCAGTACATCCACAGAGCCCTGGGCACTCAGTTTGGAAATGGAGCTGAGCATCAAAAGTGGAGTTCATCTCTCCTAACTAGACATTTATAATATAGTTATATCTAATGTGGCCTCTCCCAGCTCCTTTCACCATAGGTGGTAGGAAATGTGCACTCCAAGGGCACGATTCACCTGCCTAGTTTTAAAAGTGTACTCTAGAGAGAGAAGAATAGCCCCTTGGTTCTCCTGAGCACGTTGACTAGAACTCTCCAGGGTCTAAATGTGCACATCAAGACAGAGTTAGTGTTGGCTTTTCCCTGTGGATATAGGCATTAATCAGAAGAATTGCATTTTCAGGACATAGACAGTTCACCAATTGCTTTGATAGATATTCTCTGTGACTGGTAATTGTCTCATCTGAATTTGCCCAGCTCAGTTTATGTCCTGCTTCTCTTCTGCAGATTGAAGGATCCTTCAGCACTGCAGTGAGTTACATATTCTGATCTTCCCATTGATAAAATGAAGAGCTGGAGCTGCTCAAGGCTTTGACAGATTGCTTAAAATCCTTGAGAACTGAGATAAGATATGGTTGAGCACATTGTTTCCGTCAATGAGGACAAACGGAGCAAATTATTAAGTAATTCCTTATTATGAGATAACTGCCTTAATAGCATCATCATAGTACAGCCATCTATGACAAATCAAAGCAAAGCTACGTGCAAGCAACTTGTGAATGGGAGAGTTTGACAGTATATGGAAGTGGGGGGTTCCAAAGAGAGTCAGAAAGACCAGAAAAATTGAGGGAGAATATCCAATGGATACAGTCATAGGGATGCTGTTAGGATTTGCTGAGAACATGGAGAGAAGGGGAGCAATAATTCATTTTACTTTCATGTCTTAAGTTATCTGGAAAATGGATTGGAGCTGTGAATTCAGAAACAACCTTCAGTTCTTTTTCATCGTTTCTAGAGGAAGAAAAAGGACAGGATTGCTCTGCAGAGGTCTTGATCCTACTATAACTTCTCCTGGTGGAACATGGAGTTGCTGTGCCTCAGTTTCTCCATCTGCACAGTGGAGCTGTAGGATGCTACTGAGCATCTCCTCAGCTGTGGGGGTCTACCTGGTCTAACTCAGACCTCTGATGGGGTAAATCAATTCCTGTGGTACTTACTGACAGGGATTCTGGCCTGCAGCTTGCAAAGCAGCCAGACATTCCCATGCAACAGGAATCCCACCCCTGGGGCAAAACCCACTGCCAAATCTGTGAGCAGGAGAGGGACTTCCTTGCTGGAATCACAGTGTTACCCTGGAGGGTGGAAAAGAAAAAAGACCACGTACTGCCCTGTTTCCAGGCAGAGTTGAGCTGAATTTTAAACAGCCTTGTTCTAACCTCCCCCCATGACAGCAAATGTCACTTGTAAAGTGTGTAATTTGTGCCTGCAGCCTCATGTCACTCAGGTCACATGCAGACGTATACGCCCTACAGTTCCCTTCTCTGCTCTGACAGGATGCAGGTTTGGCAGCTCCTGACATCCCAGTGAGGCACCCACAGATCCAGAGCCTCTCCATGGCAAGGGTGGGATGATGGACTCTGGGGAGGTCCCAATGTCCCCATTGCACCTGTGGTGAGCCCAAATGTCCCCACTGCACCCATAGTGACCTCTGTGCATGCACAGCTCAGGACATTGCTGGCACCAGGTGTGTGCATCATCCACATCACCAGGTATTGGGGCCTGTGAGCCTGCAGGGTCTGCTGGGGGAGAGAGTTCCTGCTTTTCTTGGGCAGATATCCCTTCTTTTGGCCTTGGGCTCGTGTTCTCCCTGGCTGGCAGACCATTCCTCCCTCCTTTGGCACGGTCACATTGGCAGCACAGACAGTGCTTGCAGCACCCTCTTCCCAGCCTGACCTTGCAGCCATATCTTCTCTAACTAGACAGATGACACTGCTGGTTGTTCTGCCCCCTACAAACCCCACCTGTGCTGGGAGGGAGCTGTGAGACCCATGGGAAGCCCTTGGCACCTCATGTTGTGACCTGTCACAATGTGAGACCCTTTGCAGGTCCTCAATGCAGCGCTGGCCAGATGACAATGTTGGGGTGGGCAGCTGTGGTGCTCACTGTGCTGCACACTCCTGGCCATGCCCTGGTTCATCTCAGCGTTAGGCAAGTGCTCCTTCTGTTGCAATTATTTAAATATCAAAGAAAAGCCCTAGTGCTCAACTGTTTGGTCTTTTCTCACGGTGAAACCTCGGCAGAGTTTAATAACTTCATGGCTCCATCCAACTTAAAAAGTGCTAAACAAGTGTTTCGTCATTTTGGGAAGCGAAACTTGAGCCTGTGCAGTGAAGCAGCCCAGCAGATGCCTTCTGAAGGCTGTTCTGTAACCTAAGCAGCACATGGCTCTGCTGGAGGTCAGGGAGACGTCTGTGAGTGTGCCCTGATGAATGAGAGTCAGGAACCACTGGTGGGTGATCCTGTGAGGCAACTCAGCTGCTGACTGAATTTCAAAGACAACATGAATGAAAGGATCGGTGGCAGTCTGTAGAAACTCCTGTCTGGGCTAAGGCCCCATTTACCAACCAAGAATAATGAAATTGTACACCTTTCAGAAGGCACTTTAAGATCTACTTGTGCTAAGGATCTTAGAAAAGCCAAATACTGCTATAATGGTTTATTCCAATGTCAGGAATGTGTCCACACCTCGTAGCCAATGGATGCCACCACAGAGATCTGACAAAGCCAATTGATGGAGTGGCCATGGAGTAAAAAGCAGTATCCATGCCTCCCTAGCTGTGCAGTGTGCTTCTGAGTGAGGCTGAGTGACTCACTCAAGGCTACCCAGCAATATGTGGATGAGGCAGGACTGATTTCAGTGCCACAACCCTTGAGGCTGTGCCTGCACTGAAGATCAGGTTAGCAGAGCAAAACAGCCCTTGCAGAGAAGGTTCTGGTCTTGTCTTGTCTCCATGCAGAGCTGTGATCATGCTGGGCAGTGAGCCTGTGGCCAGTAAGCTTCCTTCTGTAGCCCTCATAACAATATTTTATTCTTTTTTCAGCCTAGTCTAAGCTTCTGCATCCTTGCTGGAACCCAGCCCATGCATGTAAATACCTGTGACAGAGAAAAAAGTTTCTTCTGAAAGTTTTTTGGGATCTAAAGTATTTTTAAAGGTTCTTCTATACCCTCCTCTTTCAGGTGAAATGTACACTTTGAACTTCCATTGGGAAAGGAACAAAACATTTCCGTTTGGAAGCCTGAAAATGGGTGAGGGAAACTGGGCTTGCCCAGCCCCACGGTGTGTGAACAGGGAAAGAGCCGGGTCCTCATCAGATCTAACGCCTGTCCTTAATTAGACACGCTTTAATCTGTGGTGATTAAGTAAATGAGAGCTCAGTGGGAAGAGGGAAACCGTGTGAGTCATGTCCTTGGTGCCAGCCCCAGGGCGGGAGGAGCGGATGCTCCTGGTGCAGTCCTCAGGCAGCACCAGGCTGAGCTGGCAGAGCAGGCTGGAAAAGCTTGTCCTGTCGGGGGTTTGGTCAGACATTGAGAGAGGGCTTCAATTTTCAGGCATGCCAACCTCATGTGTTCTGTGAAGGGCAATGAAAAGGAGTTTCGTGGCCCAGGGCTGTGCTCTGCTGGCCCATCACTGAACTCAGGTTCACCAAACCTTGCAAATCCCCTGATGGATCTGCTCCTGCTCCCACTGAATACATCTGACACCAGATCAGCTGAGATCAGATCTAGATCTGTAAAGGGAAACCAAGGTGTTTTTTTCTAGTTTGAGGAAGTATTTTTCCTAAAGGTAGTTTTTACAAGCACTTTGTGTTTTATTATTGCATTGCTGAACCACTTCTTCAAATCCAATGAGTTAACCAGGGACTCTCTTTGCAAGGCTTTTTTCCTATTCCACTCTGTGCCATAGATCTGCTCCTCAATGGGTGCCACTCATAAATAAATCATAAATAAATAAATCCTCCCTTTGTCCTCTCCTCCTTTAAGCCAACCCAAGGGAACTCGATAGCACTTTAGCAAGCCATTATTAAAGTGGTGGTAAATACAAACCCTTGATGGAGAGCTGTGGTGTAGGAACAGATTGCCCAATTTTCTGAGAGCGATGGAGATGTGCGAGTCATTAATAAAACATCTTGTTGTTTGGTTTTTAATTATTTTTCCCATCTCAGTGGAGATGGTTACCTCTGCTCACATGAAAGAGCAGATAACTTGATGAAGCTTCTTGTAATAAGCATTGTTGGAGCCATCATCTGCCAGAGCATCTTGGTAATTAATGGTTTGTTTAAACTCTAGTGCATAATTGTCTTTGCGTTCTTGACTGTGGCTGTTGCTTGGATCCTAATGGGATATCTGTAGGGAAAACAGGAGGGCAGTGAAGGTTTAATTCATCACAAATGCTCATCAGCTAGGTGAGCTTCAGCAGTGTCACATCCCAGAGGTGCCTCTTGGAGAATTCTGCCATCACTCAAGGAAACAGGATCTCTTTCCTGGGCATCTGGGCTGGGATCTTCCAGCAATTTACAGTGCCATGGATTTAGGAATAGGACTAAACATCTTCTGAGCTAAGATCAGTGGCATTTTTTTTCTGGTGGCTTCTCCAAACACTAAACACCATCCTGTGTGACAGCACAAGGTGCCTGTACAGGAAGGACCAGGAGATATAATTCTACTAAATATTTTCTGGACCAACTGGCACCCAAACCACTGCCCTCACTGGGCTCTTTCTCTTCTACAGAACAGCATCACAACACCATTGTCCCTTGTCCTTCCTGCAGCCCTGCAAATTATTTGCACCCTGTTTCACCTGATTTTATTGTGAGACCTGAGATACCCAGTCCTGTGTTCCCCACTCCCAACTCTGATGCTTGGTGAAGTAGATAAGTGTAGACATAAAACAGGGCTTCTGAGCCTTGGAAATATGGAAGAGATTTTGAAAATATGATTCGTGCACAGCTTGAAATTCTTAGAACATGTGAAAAGGAAGTGTCCTGGTAAAACAAAAAATAAAAAATGATAGTGACATACATCTCAGGAGATGAAAATCCTGAGGAGAGGAAAGGGACCAAGGGCTCTGCTCACACTACTTTGAGGCCAAAGGATCATGGCATTAGCTGTGTCAGGACTGTCACTTTGCAGTCAGTAAAGCATTTAGTACAATTGCAACTTGACAAATCCTGAAGTGCAAAGCTAATTTCAGTCAATGACAATTGCTAGATGGGTGCACATCCTCACTGAAGAGGTTAACACTGTTAGCTGAGCAATAAAAGCATCACTGGAAACCTCAGCCTCTCCATGCCTAGAGAGTAAACAGTGAGAAATTCCTCCTTGGAAGGTGTCTGTGCCACAGGAGGCAATGGCTAGAGCTGGGATCTCAAATAGTAAATAGAGGTTTTTATACCTTAATTACTTAACCCTTAAGAGCTCTCATGGTTCTCCGCTGTCACTGGTTCTCACGCTTTAGGACAGAAGGAATCCTGGTGTCAGGAAGGGATCTCTCCTCCTCTGCCACAGGTCCCCACACGTGACCAAGGACAAGGAGCCTCATGTAAAACTCCCCTCTGAAACACCCACTGCCAATTCCTGCCAGGTGTTTAATTTCTCTGCCAAAATGTTGAGTAGCTGTTAATTCCAAGATGATGAGTGAGCGGCTCAGAATCGTGTTGTTGATTATTTTTGGGAAGCCCCCTGTTACTGTGGTGACAGCCTAGAAGGAGTGAGTTTGCTATCTTGAATGCCTTTAGGTACTTCTGTGTGTGGAAATGTGCTGTGTTCCCAGCTCCTCTGGCATCCAGCTGTGGCCCTGAGCCAGTGGAGCAGCACAAAATGATTTCAAGTGGTGGCTGGGAAGAGGGTGAGCATCACCAATGGTGACTGTGGGTGAGCATCTCACCTCCCAGGACAGAGGTGTACAAAATACAGCTTGTCAGAGATGCTTCCATCACCTTCTTTGGGATGTTCCCAGGGAAACTGGAGCTCTGAATGTGTTAGGATGGTGAGAACTCAGAAAGGCTCACTCTTCCCAAGGTCTTGTCCTTTGAGAGATCATCTAGCAAGAATCCCTTTGTGAGTTACCATGGAGGAGTCAGCTTGCAGAAGAAGGCCTAAATTTAGCTGCTTTTGAGTCACAGAATCCTAGAACAATTCAGCTCTGAAGGAACCTAAAAGATCATATCATTCCAGCCCCCCTTCCAGTAGACCAGATTGCTCAGAGCCCATCCAGCCTGGCCTTGGACACTTCCAGGGATGGGAAGGAACAAGGAACAGCAGCATCTCTCTCCCTCTCAGGCACCCATGGCTTCTCTCTTGTGTTAACTGTCATCCTCCTCCTGTTTCTGCAAACGCTGTAATTTGAAAATAGAAAAAGGAGAAGAATGAAACAAAACAACTGCTCCAAGAGCCCCGTTTTAAAAAAAAAAAAAAAAAAAAGGGGAACCTAAGATATAATTATGCCTCTTGGATGATATTTTCCTCTGGAAAAACACTAAACATGTTCATGTGACATTCTGTTGTACAGCATATCTCCCTCTTGCTCTCTCTCTTCCTCCCTCTCTCTTGCTCTGTGTTGCAGGAGCTGCCAGCACGTTCTGCAGGCAGACCCAGACACAGCTCAGATGTGAACCTGCAGCACTGCTGGGCTCGGATTTAGGGACCGCCCCACAAACATCACTCCATGGAACCCACGGAATGTGGTCACAGCTCTTTTAAAAAATGACATTCTGAGCCCTCTTTTCACCCTGATTCTCAGCTCATTTCTGAGCAGCTTTGATGGAACAGAGGCACTGAAGGACTCAGAGGGTTGAGCCATCCCTGACCCATTTCCCCTGAAGAAGGACAAAGCCCCTGGAGCTCATGGAGCAAGGCAGGAACAATTCCTTGTGGGATGCTGGACAGGATGAGAGCCCAGGGGTGGGATTTGTAGAACAGAGCACCATGGTTAAAGCGAGGTCTAAGAGAATATAGGAAACAGAAGCTTCTGCAGCTCAGTGGCACATGAGCCCACAAACAATCCCCTTGTTATAAATACACATTATGGTATTGGCTTTTCACAAATATTAAGATAGATACTATATGTGTAGTGTTAAAATGGTTTTTTAAGATATAGTTTTCTTTAAGAGTAACATAAGCTAATGAAGCTTCTTCATAATAAGTAAACTACCTGCTTAATTAAATAACACCCAGTCAAAACACCTACTACTAATATACCAATTACCAGTACTGACCAACTATAAAAATTAAAGACCGCAGCCCAAATTAAGACTGATAAGAAAAATAAATTAAAACCACAGCCAAAAAACACGCATGCTCTAAAAAGGCAAACTCAAAAAGTAGCCATATAAAACAGCTCTTAAAATATGAAAAATAGTTTGTAGAAAAGTTTAAAAATGTATGATAAGTCTATAAATATGCAATGGACTGATAAATTTTAAGAATATCTCCAAAACAGCAGGTGTGCTCTTAGCTGAATGCCAAGCACCTGGCCATTATAACCTTTTGCTTTATTATTTGTTTCTTATTGTCTTTTATTAAACCTTTTAAATTTTACCAAAAAAGTGAATCTCGTTTTTTCACACCCCCTTGTCCCTGCTCTCATTCCCTGCTGGATCAAGGCTGCTAATTGTGCTGTCAGAGCTCTGCGGGAAACTCCCTCCTCTGTCCTTTGGAGGCTTCTCCTGACACACTCCTGGGGTTAAAGGATCCCGGGCTTAATTTATTCACTGTTTTCAGACCCTTTCCCTTTCACTTCTCTCCTGAGAGAGGTTTGCAGTAGCTGAAATCCAAACCCTGCAGCAAATCACCATGTTTTGCACTAATTTAATGCGAAGCTTCGGGTGCTTAAACATTTCTCCAGTCTTTGAGCACAAAAGTGGCTTTTTTTTCTCTTTGCAACCATCCCCTCTATTATTCAAACTCCATTCTAAAAAAAAAATGAGGAATGAGCCATGTTGCTTGTTCCTTTCTGGCACATTTCCTATATTAAGAGCAGTTTATCCACCGTGTTGCAGAAAAGGACCTGTTCACTGGGCACAGTCCTTAGCAGGCTCTTGAGAACCCATGCTGGATTTAAGGCTGGTGAGAAAACTTGAAAGAAGGTTTGTGTCCCAAAAAAACAGAGTTTAAGTGTGGGATGTTTGCAAATCTCAGATTTGGGGACCTGGTCATGGCTCTGATGCTGCCCCTGTGGGGTGAAACCCCAGCACGGGAGGCTCGAGTCCTTCACAAGGCTTAGATGACCCCATAAGGCTGCAGCCTTTCTATAAAGCTCCTTTTTTCTGTTAAAAACTGAAGCCTCACATCCATCACAACACTTCTGAGGCATCATTTCCTTTTAGGTAACTCTTAAACTGTCAGCAAAAGAGATGAAAAAAGAGCAGACCTTTCTCCAAATACGGTGTAGCTCAGTGAAAAGTCAGAGCTGAAAAAAATGGAGATGCCAATAAAAAAGTAGGAAAAGGAATGTTTTCATATTTTTTAAAGTATTTTTTACCTGTTATTTTGAAAAGGTGCTTAAAACCAATGAAGGCTCTTCCTTCCAGCTTCCAAAGGTGTCATCCTAAATTAAAGCTCCCATGAAAATTCAAGCTGCCTTGTCCTCATCGGGGTTTTAAATTGAATTAGTCAACTGAATTAGGAATGCTCTTTGCTTTTCTGTGTTTGGTAGTGGCTGATAAGCCTGCAGCCACAGAGAAGCCTGGGTTTGATCCCAGCTGCTGCCTGGACCTGTGTGTGGAATTGGTTAACCATGTGCAGGAGAGCCCTCCTGAGCCAGGCCCATATTTCCTCCATAAATGATACTTGTGACAAATACCTGGTGTCATTGATATTCCATTAGTTTCCTTCAGTGAAAGATCAGACAGCTTTAAAAAGCCAATAAATTCCCACGGATTGTCTCTGAAAGGGAGAGAAAAAAGATTCCTTGGCAGGCCACACACCATTAAGCCCAAGCAGTGAGCAGTGTTTTATGGTTAGCAGGGCTGAGGTCACTACTTTTGGATGGGTGCAATTAAGATTCACTGAAGCTACCAAAACCCCACAATTCTTCAGGTGCTGGGGCAAAGACACCTTGTTCAGACAGCAGCAGCCTCAGCTTGGAGGAGGGATGTTCTGCACTGCTGCCACTCCAGGCTGTGCTGGCCCTGGGAGCACCTCCCAGTGCTTAGAGCTACGAACCAGCACAGATCCCACTTAAAAAAAAAATAAAAACAAAAATAAAACAAAAAAAACCCCAAGCCTTATGAAGGTCCAGGGAAATGTCTTTGAAGCCAGAGATTCTGCTTGCCTTGCAGACTAGAGGCCATTTTTAAAAGGGGTTTTGGAGTGCTGTTAAAACTCTGCAGCTGACAGTGTGCCCACCTTGTGGTCACCACGTCTGTGTCACTCCAGAAAACGTCTCAAAGCCACGTGGCTTTCATTTTTTGTATGCAGACAATCCCTATGTGTGGTATGAAATGGCAGCAGCTTCCTCATCGCCCAGTGTGCTCAGGAAATCTGGATTTTGTCAGGTTTTGGGTGCCATTTCCTGACATTTGGGTGTCCTTCCATCCGTCTGTTGAAATTATTTCCCCAGATCTTGCTCTAGCTGCAATCCTTTGGCAAGTCCTTTGTTCCCACTATTCTGCTTATGCCTGAAATATTATGTTATTTGTGCCCAAAAAATATCTTTTAGCCATTTGCACCCATGAACCATTGATTAGGCTTTTTTTTTTTTGGGGGGGGGGAGGTTGTTGATTATAATATTTTTAAAAAATATAATTTTCTACAGGTAAACCAAATCTTTTTAGCTAAATACCAGAATAAATGAATATGCAGAATTTTTTTTCCTCCAAATGCACGCTTTGATGAATGACTCATTCCCTTTGTTACAGGAGAATTGTTGGAGCTCTGGTGTTTTCAGGCTCTGAGCAAGGCAAGGTTGGGAGGAGGAGTTATTGTCTTTTATTAGACTAGATTATATAGTTGGAAAAAAATCAGGCAGGATTTCAGGCATGTGATCCTTTCCTTCAGGTTTGGAGCTGCTTTTGCTGCCTTCAAGCTGACTGCAAGTTAAAAACAATCATTGCAATATTTGACTGGGTTGAGCCAAAGTCAGTGCAGTTGTCCTCAGCTTTTCCTCCAGACCTGGGAAAAGAGTCCTGGAGTTCTGTGCCAGCATCACCTCATGCTAAAGCTCCTTATCATTTCACCCATTAAATGATAGCAGCCCCTTTGAACATATTTACCCACATGTCTGTTTGGCTTCCAGTTGCTCCTTTATACCTGATGAATAAAATCAATTGGAGATAATGAATGGCATTTCTGCCTTCTTCCTCCCGCTGTTTGAGTAAAGAATTACCTTCAGGTAATTCCAGTCCCATACAACATTTGCACAGGAGGAAAAGCAGGGAGGGGCAGATGCTGTAATTTGAAACTTCTCTCTGAAACAATTTGGGGTTGGAAAAACCCCAAGTTGACGAACCTCAGAGTAAACCTATTGGGGAGTCTCTCTCCCAGAGCAGATCCTGGGGCTGGAAAACTTTTCCATCTGGGGAAGGAATAGCATGATGAGGGGACACCCTGAGGCTGGGGTTGGGGAAGGCTGTGGCTGGGCAAGTGGAAGCCAAGTGTTTTGCACATCCCTGGCTGCCAGGAGGAAAACTTCCAGCCCCCATCATGATACCCCACTAACACGAGGCCATGGGTGATGCTGCCTCCAGGCAGGGTGCTGCCCAATGGATTTTGGGGGAAATAACCAAGCAGACCCCCAAAACCCTTGGGGTTTGCACAAGCACTGGTGTTTTTCAGGCAAGGTGTCTGCTCTGGGCCAAGCCAGCACTGCCTGTTTGTTTCAGCCTGGCTGGGTGTGGGAATGCTTTCCTCCCCCTCTCCCACTGCATCTGACTCAGAAAATGTTTGAAAATCCCAGGTTTCTGCCGTCTCCTGCCTCTCCCACTCGGGGTAACAGGAGGCTGAAGGAGAAGTAAACAAAGGCGTCCTTATGCTCTGGAGAGCTGATGGGTCATGAAGCAGCAACTCCTCCTCTTCTCCTGCTGCCCTCCCGGGAATCTGGCCTCCCCATTGTCTGCAGCAGCTCCAGGCACGTTTAAAGCCTCCTTGGCGTGGCTGTCACATCCAAGCCACGGCTGGGGCTGAGACAGAGCTGTATTTATCAATTATCTGAGCTGCAGAACACATCTCAGCCCTTTGCTGTGCCCCTGGTCCGTGCGCTCACTGCTGGGCTTTGATGGGTGAAGAGGTTACAAAGCCAGGGAAAAAGGCACAGCAGGCATCTCATTACACTGCTCATCTGCACTTGTGTGCTCACTCCTGTCTTAAAATCATCCTGCAAGTTTGTTTGAGCCACAGTTCCCCTTTTTTAATGTTTGTGTAGAAGCAAGCACTGCAGGACCCTGATCCATATGCAGGAAGCATAATTTTAACTGAACCAGTGCCACTGTACAGCTGTGAGTCCAAGGGACAGGGGATGGCAGGTGGTTTATTTCCAAAATCCATTGCAAAAGCAGAGACCAGATCTGACCGCATCACAGCCTGCAGCTTCCTCTTGAGGAGAAGAGGAGGGGCAGGCACTGATCTCTCCTCTGACCAGTACCAGGACCTGGGGGAATGGCCTGAAGCTGGATGGAGTGAGCTTTAGGTTGGATATTAGGGAAAGGTTCTCTCCCCACAGGGTGGTGGGGCACTAAACAGGCTCCCCAAGCCTGTTGAGACTGGAGTTAAATAAAGGGAAAGACGTCTGAGGGTCTACACAAGGCAGAGCAAATCTCCTTTTCTGTGCCTCTCAGAACTCTCATCTGCAAGCAGGGATCAACCCCTTGCTGTTTTGCTTTTTTTATTTTTCAGATAGTGACACAGATGCATGAGGACCTGCATCAAGCTCCTGCTGCACAACACTGGGGTGTTGTAAGAACACTGGGGAAAAAACCACAGGCTCTAGGTAGAGTCCCTGTGCATGTCCATGTTGGCACCTGGGAGAGATGAGGAGAAGCATTTACAAGAGATCTGTTGGGGAAGGTTTTTGAAAGCATTTTCAATCCCATGACCTTGTCAGTAGAGCTTCCAAACCCTGTGATGGCCAACAAACCTTCATCCCCGTGTGGTGTCCTCACCTTCTTTATATAAACTCAGGCCCCAGGCGAGGGCAGTTGGCCAAGCAAACACACACAAATTCCTTCCTTCCTTCCCTGCTTCCACCCTGCGCTCTGCTCGATGCACGAGCCCCACATGGGGCCTTGGACAGAAAGGTCAGGACCATTTGGTGTCCTCTTACTTTGGCTAGTGAAAGGGTGTCTCTGGCTGTGCAGCCTTCTAAAAATAAGCCAGGCTTGCAGGGAGGTTTTGCTCTCCACCACACACAGGAATAAAAGGATAGGAGAGGTAGGAAAGGTGTCAGGCAAGGGAGGTGTCCAAAAGCGGTGCCATGCTGCTTCCTTCCAAACCACACATATGCTTCCTCCTTTGTGTGAGCATCCTGCATGCTGAGAGAGGGGCAGAGAGGGAAGGAGAGGCCTCAGAAAGCCTCTCTTGCCACTGGCATGGAATGCAGACCTGCTGGAGGGGCCACAAAGGGACCCCTGCCCTGGTGAGCAGGCTGGCAGCAAGGGCTGGGGACACGGGCACAGTGCCTGTGAATGGGCAGGGTGCCACCACGGCTGCAGTGGGGACACACAGCAGTGCCTGCATGCTGAGAGGGGCTTTGAGTGGCCATGGCTTGGGGGAGGCCTCCTGTGAGAGAGCCATGGGCTGGTCAGAGCAATAACAGCTCCTGCACAGGTCACCAAGACAGGACACCCCAGCTCTGCAAGGAGGGGTGGTGATGTGATCTGGTGTGTGGCTTTTGGCTGTCACATACCAGAGGAAAGGACTGGCATAGTCTCTGTCGCATTACCCCAGAGCAATTTTGGACAAGCAACCAGGTAAAGAACTGAATTAATGATTCTGCTTTGGCAAGGAGGATGCTGCCCATGAGGTCTCATTACTGATCACCCCTAGGACAAGTCGCCAAGGGAGATTTTAGGGCTTTAACTCCTCCAGGACTTTAAGAAGTCCAACAGCACAGAGCAGGTTGCAGAGGTGGCCATAGCACTGATATTTCAGGTCCTGGTGAGGATCTCCCATTACCAGAGCTGGCCAGTATAAACCAGTTCACTTCAGTGTTCATCTTTATCACTTTTTTTCCCCTTTGGCTTACCATGCAAACATGTCCTGTGACAGCACTTCTCCCATGATTTTGAATACTGAATCCAGCTTGATGTTCTGTGAAAGGCATTTCTCACTTGACTTTTCCCAGGCAGTTCTGCCTCGACCAATTAATTGCTCATCTAAACAAGCCCACAAAGTGTGACAAAGTCAGCAAGAGACAGCAGAAAAATGTGCCAAAAAACCTGGATTTACCCTGGCTTTCAAAATCAGGAGAGTGTTTCCATCATGTTTATGGAGAGCTTGGAAGTTCTCATCCTGAATGCTGCATCTGGGTCCCCTGGGTAGAAGGAGGGGGATTTCAACCCAAAGGTCTGTGAAGAAGGTCAGAGGAATGGGGAGCCAACCCTAGGAGAAGGGACTAAATCCTCCTGCTGTTGTAGATGGATTTTAGTCATTATATGAACAGTATTATATTTTATGGCTGCCTAAAACAGCTGATCGTAGGATTTGAGAAATCACTGGCCATATATTCTACACTGTAATCAGGAATTAATCTGGCCAACTGCCCACAGCTCTGTGATTGCATCTCTCCAAAGAGCCTTATAGTATTCCTTGAGGTCTGGGTGGATGGCAAACACTGGGAGCAGTCATCAGTCTCTGACAAAGCAGAGCAAGAGATGGTGACGATAAATAAAGTGGAGGTCAATCCAATTTCCTGTGATGGGCCATTTGTGAGAGAGAAGGGGTTTGTCTGTGTGAGAACCACCTGACATTGTCCAGGCAACCACCCTGTTCACCATCCCCTCCTTCAACAGGTAAGGGTGCAAACGTGCTTATCCAAACCCAGCTGGGATTTTACACCCACAATGCAAGCCCAGCTTGGGAGCTGTGCAAGTGAATGTCAGGAGCACATAGTGATGGCCCTCTGGATGTGTGTAAGCCAAAACCTGGGCAAAACTTGTTTATGGGAGGGGAAACTGAGAGTTCTTCACTGGGCTCCTTCTGGCTAAGTGCTGTGCTGTAGATCACAGCTGCCTGACAGTACAGCAGCACAGGCAGCGCTGGTGCTTACACTGGAGGACAATTCATCCAGCCTGGCTGAGCTGAGGAGTAATAAAAAATAAAAGCCTTGGTGATAACCTAGGAAGGCTGCTGTTTCCCCAGGAAAACAAAAGATTTTGCTAAAACCCTTCTTGTCCCCTTGTTTTTGACACAAATCACCAGGAAAGGCACCTGGGTGCTGGGCTGTGATTGCAGCTCTGATCCCAGCTCTGGGCTTGGGCCACTCCTTCTGCCTTTTCACTGTCTACTGTCTCTAAGATGGGGAGATTCATTAATGGCTTTAAGCTGAAAGGGGGTAGATTTAAATTGGGTGTGAGAAAGAAATTCTTCCCTGTGAGGGTAGTGAGGCACTGGAACATGTTGCTGAGGGATGTTGTTGAAGCCCCATCCCTGGAAGTGTCCAAGGCCAGGCTGAATGGGGCTTGGAGCAACCTGGGACAGTGGAAGGTGTCCTTGGCCATGGCAGGGGGTGGAACTGGATGATCTTTAAGGTCCCTTCCAACCCAAATCATTCTATGATTCTATGAATAATACTTACAAAACATTGAGAGCTCTTCAACAAGCATTTGACAGCCACAGAATGAGCTTATTAAATGTAAGTGTTGGGTTGACTTGGATGATGTCCTAACCAACATTTATCTCCCAAACAAAACTGAGGTGAGCCAAGTACTCTTCAGGCTATAAACAATAGCTGTGGTGGGCAGGAAATAATGCAGGCAACACCTCCAATTCACAGCTCAGCCATCACTTAGAAAACACCTTTGGTCACAACCAAACAAAGCTCCCAAAATCTGATTTGGTTCCTCTTTGCTCCTCAGCCCCTACATGCTGCTGGAAACCCGTTTGTGTTGTGCTTTGCAGAGAGGAGGAAAAGGCAGCCAAGGGAAGCAGTACAAAATCTGCCTCTGGAGGTTCATTTCACAGGGAGCTGACTCTCACACACATATAGAAACTTATTAATAATAAACAGAGTCGTCTGGAACATTCCTACATCCCGGGTAGGGGTTAGTGCTTCCGAGTCAGGGAAATCTAGCAGATGAGCAAAGAGGGACTGCAAGGATAAATGGGAATGTTGGCGTAGGGCTGTACCCAGAGGCTTGAATCTCTGGAGGAGGGGATGGGGAATTGCCTGCCCCGATTCAGGAGAGCCAGCCCAGAGATCAGAGCCAGCAAAGGCTGTTATTGCTGGCAAGAGCAATGAAATTAAAGAGATGTTTCACTATCCATCATCAGGTGTGTCAGTTTTCAACACTTAACGGCTGCAAGTTAAAGCCTTTCTCGGCTGCATTTCCAGTCATTGGCTTTTAATTTCAGGCACAAAGGAGGGAATTACATTGGAAGTACTGCAGGTGAGATTTCCTCCCTCCTGCCACACATTTCCGTGGCAATGCATCAGAAATGAGGCTTCATGGGCAGCCAAAGCAGAATAATTAATTCAGTTCTTTACCTGGTTGCTTGTCCAAAATTGCTCTGGGGTAATGCGACAGAGACTATGCCAGTCCTTTCCTCTGGTATGTGACAGCCAAAAGCCACACACCAGATCACATCACCACCCCTCCTTGCAGAGCTGGGGTGTTCGAGGGCAGGGCACAGTGCTGGGATCTCACCAGGAGTCTGTGGCTTGTGCTCAGCCTCTCCAGGTGTGGTCCCAGGCTTTCCTTTGGCGTCCCAGGCTTTCCTTTGGCATCCCAGGCTGAGGAACACATCCATGGGGCCCCTGTCAGCTCAGCTCAGTCCAAGTGGTTTTGAAGAAACCCTGCTGCAGCACCCGAGTGACAAAATGAACAGAACCACACAGAGGGTGAGAGCAGCAGTGTATGGAGCATGGGAGGACTGAAGAAAAGAGCCCCTTCACTTTCTCAGCCACATGAATGTGTGTCAGAGAGAGATACAGGCTCCTTTCTGGCATTTGCCAGACAACAGCAGTTTTCAAGGCAGCATCATATGGATTTTCCTTTTATAACCATCTCTCTCGTGGAAATCCCCATTGGTCCCTGCTATTCCAGCAAAGGAGGGTGTCTAATTCAGCTCATTTTCCCCCAGGAAGATCCAGCTGATTATGCAATGGCAATGTGTGCCAGCACGTTAATGGTGCTTGGCACCTTCCTGGGCTGCACGGGAGGCAGGGGATATTGCTGTCATTATGGAATTAGTCATGCTGGAAACACCGCGGGGTTTGTTTAATCCAAGGAGAAAAGAAAAAGAATTGGTGGGGTGCGGTGAACAGAGGCAACAACAGCAGCTTGCTGAGCCAGACAGAGAGGGAGCCAGGGCAGGACCTGGCACCTGTGCCAATCAGGGGGTGTCCCAGCAGCTCCCCGTGTTCCGGGTGCCTGGGGGTGTCCTGGGTTTCAACCAGCTGCAGGTTGGGGATTTTTCACCATGCAGGACCTCAAGAGCTGTCTGGCTGGATTTTGTCAGGTATAAAACAGTCAGGTCACTGCAGACCCCCATGGGAGGAGTGGTCTGGAGGGAAAGACCCTGCCTTGCCTTTGCTGGCCGAGGGGACACACACAGGATTCTGGAGAATCCGTGGTCACACACTGAGGATGCTCTTCTGTTGAGGAGGAGAGGAGGGTCCAGGCCAGTGCTCCCTGCACTCTCCAGCTTTCATTGCAGCACTGCTCTGCTGTCTGGCACTCTGCAGATGCCCTCTGCCTACCCAGGCCTTTCTGGGGTCAGGCACCATTGTCACACACTTCCCCTCACATCCTCTCCTCTGGAAATGAGGGCACAGCCTGAGGTGATCAGCCCAGTGCTCTGGGTCTGAGCCCTGGGTCCTGGCCACCTCCTGGCCCAAATCAGAGCTGTGTTGGCTGCAGGTGCCCCACGAGGTGCATCCACCTCCTTCTGACTGTCCAGGAGACATCTCTGCAGAGGAGTTCACAGCAGCTGAGACCCACTCTGGCTCTGCTGGCTCTTCATCCCACCTGGGCTCCAGGCACCTCTGTTTCACAGCTGCATTTGTGTGCAAACCCTCCCCATGTCACTGGCTGCGTGCTCAGTGCCAAGGTACAGCTGGGACTGTGCCAGCTGGAGATTGTCTGCCTCCAATCTCCTCCTCCCAAGCCAAGATTTAATGGTTTTGCAGCAAACTCAGTGGCTGCTTGTCCCCCACCTGTGCCTGCCTAAGTGCTGCTTAGATTTCATGTGCTATCAAGAGCCTTCAGATGCTGCCAGCTGAGCTGGCCCTCACAGGACCAGGGGAGGATTGGTCTGGACTAAATTAATGCACAGACAGGTCCCTAAAGCTGCTGTGAGCCACTCAGCCCACAGGAGACACTGCCACGTGTAATGCCATAGGGAACCAGGCCAGAAGGAGAAGGGATGTCTGCTCCTCCTTCAGCCAGCTGCCCACACCAAATCTCCTCACATGCGTTTTCCTGCTGGGTGCAAGGTCCTGACAGGGGACATTTTCTACCAGTTGCTTCAGGTGCCACAAGAAAATGTCTGCAGCAAGCCTGGCTGTGTGGTGGAGTGTGTCCCCCTCTCTCATTTTTGAGCCTCCATCCCTCACTCGTGGCGAGGGGGAAGCAAGATGTGGTGGGGATGTGCTCTCCCTGCTGGCTACTGCTAATTAACATAAGAAACGGTACCAGAGGCTACGAGGCATCGAACCAGAGTGTAATTAGCTACATGGGATTTGCTAAGTGTCTCAGCAGTCCGGACAACAAGCATGGAAGCTCAGGGCCAGCCTCTGTCAAAGAGCTCTGTGTGACAGCAGAGCCCCCAAGGAATGCTCAGTGCTGCCCTGGGTCATTCTGTGCCTGGTCCAAGGCTGTGTTGGGATGTGTGGAATGGCCAAATCCCTGCTCCCTGCCCAGGTTGCCAACAGCACAGATATCTCTCTCCTCCTCGTTGCAGCTTATTTAATATTTATGCTCCCAAGTGCTCAGGAATATCCTAACAGTTCGTATCTTCAAAAGTCCTGAGCTCTGCTGAGATATTTTGCTGCCTGTGTTTCCTTTCCCTCCTTTTCTCCTTTGTACTGGCCTCTGCAAAGGTGTTGGCCCTAGGTCAGACTGTTCTCCTGCCTGGGGATGGGAGCAGGCTCCCCAGCTGGTGCCAGGGTGTCTCCTTGTCACCCCCATCTGCTCCTCCCAGGCACAGGGAGAGGGATGCCCTGCTAGGATTTCATCATCTCATCTCCCTTTGCCAGGCCATGGAGAGCTAGTGAATGCCAAGAAGAGGGTGTCCAAAAGATGCCAGGTGAATCACACCTCCAGAAGAACCTGGCCTTGCCCACTGAGCACCGAGTGGCATCCACAGGTGTCACAGTCAGACCCAGACAGGTTGTCACACCCCTTGGGACGTGGGGACATTAGGGACTGTGAGCCCAAGGTAGAAAATATTTTACGCTGCTTCTGGTCACCATGGTCACCTTGTGATGGGCTGGATTGAAACATGCCTGGTTTAATCTATCCTTTACTGGGATAATAAACCCACCCACTGGAATCTCTAAAGGCTTTGGAAGCCACAGACAAAGCGATCTGTCCTCAAGAGGCTAAACCAGAGGCAGTAGGACACCTCCTCTTTTGGATTAGCCAAAAGGGGACAAAAATAGCCTCATTCCACCGGAAGCCTGAACCTGGGTTGTGATTCATGCCCTGGCTGGCTGCCCACGAGGTTTGCACAGGAATTTGTGAGTGGAGCTGTTGGGTTTCTGGCCCCAGCTACCCTGAGTGCCTGCAGGAAGGATGAACCCTTCCTGAAACATGCCAAGGCTTGGAAAGGAGCATCACGTCACGCCTGGCAGGAGGAACCTGCTCCAAACATAATGCAGCTTCTGTTCAAAGCTCCCTTTTCTATTTTTACGTGTGTGGAGTGGTGTAAAATGTGATTTTTTATTTTGCTTTTAAAGAAACCCTGCATGCAATGAAACACAGAGCAAAAGGACTGGAGCCACAATGGAAAAGGGGTGATGGGGAGACAGAAAACAAGGCAGCAACCAAAAATCTGTCACCTGCTGATGATGTTAGAGGAGATGTTTGGTCCTGTTACTGCTCTGTCTGTGCTCTCCTGCTTCCAGCCTGGCAGCCCTTGCCTGTCCTCCAGGAAAAAGCAGTCAAAATTACTCATAGGAGTAATGCTGACCCATTGAGCAACACCAGGGGCTTCATGGCAAGGATCTGGGGTGAGTGGGACAAACCCTGTGACAGTTTTGGCACCGAAAGAATTATTTTTCCCTGGAAGCCCCTTCCCAAAGCTTTTTTGCACTGATTTTAGGCATCTTCTTCCCTACCCAGATGGAAGAGAAACAGATCTGTATGGCCAGAGATCAAGAAAGCCCCAAACGAGGGGAAAAAAATTATATTCACTTGCTTAATATTTGATAGAATCCAGTTCTGTCTGAGCCCAGGGTGATTTGGTTTAACCACAGTGCGCAGGGGAGATTTTTTACATGACTTTGCAGACAGAGGCTGAGTCTCTTGGGTCATGCTGTTATCTCATGAGCAATCACTCTTGTCCATGCTGGGGTAAATGAGAAAAATTTGGGATGAGGGAAGGGGCTCCAGGTGCAAGGGAAACCCCAGGGATGGTTTTGAATGGCAACTGATTGCCTGCACTGAGATTTGCCCAGAGGGTGAGACATCAGTGCTCATCTCCTTTGCACACAGGGTGGGAGATTCTTTAATTGTCCACCTCACATCCCCCAAAAATTAATAAAAACATTTCCTTGGGCAGGAAAGCTTCATCTTTTCCCCATCCCCTGTGCTTGCAGTAAATAAAAGCTGCTCCCTGCTGCTCCTCTCTCCTCCCTGATCTCTGGTGTTTCTCAACCCTGGCCTCACCCCAGAGTTGTGCAGCTGAAAGCAAAGAAGGTGGGATGGGGCTTTCTGCAGGACAGATGTCACAGGGAAAGACAGCACATGTACCTGGGGTGGGACTCCCTTTCCAACACTGAGGCCCCTGTGTGGGCTCTCATCTCTCAAAACCTCGTTGCTTCTTCTCTTTTTGGGAGAGAGGAGCTTCCACCTCACTCTGGAGGGTGAGATCTCACCTGAGGTGATGGGCACCCAGATGTGGGCAGGACTGTACCTTGGTGTTTTGGTAATTAATGTGCTGAGTGACTGCCAATCCAGTCAGTTCTAACCTCAAGGAGGCCCATGGGTCTCTGCTCTGCTCTTGGCACTGGGAATTGAGGAGCAGGGACTGGTCAACAGCTACAGCTTCATTTTGCTGAGGATGATGCTGAAGCTCACTGCCGTTGGTCTAACACCAGAAGAGTCCTGGAAGAGCCTTTTAATCTTGGCTTTTAAGGGCTTTTGTCTCTGTTTTAAAAGCACATCTGCTGTGTCTGTGTCACCTAACCAAGACCAGGGCTGGAGCCTGGACTCCTGTGATCATCCATAGCCTGATCCACAGCATGTGTGCTGTCCCAGAACAGTTAATTCCCCCACAGGAGGTGCCCAGTGTCACTCCCAACATGCAGGCAGGACACTGCAGCTCTGTTTGGGACAGCAGGAAGGTCAGCCAGGTAAAAATGTTGGGTACAGACTCACCTCTACATGGGAAAACAGCATCATCCCCAAAGTGAGCCAAGGACACCCTCCCCCTGCAGAATTGCTGGGGCTTTGAGAGTAGATGGATGTTTTGGGAACTATGACCCAAGGCAAAAATAAGCTGGAAAAAACAACCTGGGAGCTGAGCCCAGTGGAGTTCCTTAGTGCCTCATTAGCCTCCTGAATGCTGTGTCCAATCTGCCCAGAAACCCACAGAAAATTTCTCCTCTGGATTAAGCACCAACCATAAAACTCCTGGCAGGGACCTGGCCACCAAGGCTGGCTTTGTCTCCACCACGCATGTCCTAAGTCACTGGTGCTGAGCTCCACTCACACACCCCCTGAATAATTTTTAAATGGAAAAACCCAAACAAGGAGTGGAATAAACTAATTTAGGTCCAGGTTGGGTTGTTGCAATGGGATGGGCAGAGTGTAGGTGTCTCTGCAGGGGCACTGTGGGCAAGGGGTTCATCCCAGCACCCCCTCCCATGGCTGGTGTGAGGCTGGGGGAGACCCTGCCACTCACAGGCTGCTTATGGTCACTGCTCATCCCCTAAATCTTCTGTAAGGGGGGATTTTGGAAGAGGATTGGGGGAGAAGTCCTCTTCTTTGTTTCTTTGTTTCTTCCTTCCTCCCATTTCTGGAGAGAGAGAGGATTTTTGGAAGTCAGTCCAACTCCCCTATTGCCTTGCCTGATACATTTCTCCCCATCCTCACTTTGAGGAGGGGTTTGCCTGATGCCAAACCCTGGGATGTGGAGGGAGGCACACTGGGAATAGGAAAGTGGTGCTCAGAGAGGGCAACGTCACTCCTACAGCTCTTCCCATTGGGATACACCAGCACCAGAGGCAGGGATGGGGAAAAGGTGCCCTGAGGAGTGCAGGCACCAGTTCTGGGGATCTGCTGCCCCAGGTGCTCACAGACTCTGCAGCTGATCCCCTCACCTGGGCTCATTCCAAGGGGCTCCATCAGCAGCTTCTGTTCCTGGAGCTGGAACGGGCAAGGGGTTGTTTTTAAGGAGGCTTTGCCTTGCTGGAGGTTTGGTGTGAGCAGTGCCATACACCCTCCCTGCAGGCAGGGCTGCCCCCCCTGTGCTCCCCAGCTCACTCAGCACCTGCAGGTGGGGACCCAACAGGTTTGGGGATAAAATATGGACATTGTGGATTGATCACTGCCATGCCCCACTGCTGGAACCCAGAAACCTGGGAGTTTTGAAATTTCTGTGCTTTCTGACACTGACCCCCAGGAGAACACTGCTTTTGACCTGAGGCCTTGGAGAAGGCTTCCAAATTTGAGTGATGGAGTTAAAATCATGGGTGTGTGGTTAAATAGAAGTGTGTGATTTCACATGGTGAAGGGTTTTAAATTTGAGGTTTTTATGATATAGTAATAGGTATGGGACAGGATGGAGGATTTTGGATGTTGTCTCTTTCTGTCTTTTTCTTCCTCCTTCATGCTTTCAGGTAGTAGTTTCTGGTTGGACAGTCAGTGCTGCACTGAGGGTCACAGAAGTTTGGTTATTGGGTCAAAAGTATAGATAATATAGGTGTTAATTCTCTGTTGGACTGTTTGGCTTTAAAAGACCTTGTAACTAGCTAGATTCACCTCCATTTTGCTCACTTTTAGCTGGTAGCTGGAAGTGTTGCATGTGGAGGATAAATTCTCAAGATGCAAGTTTGTCTTTACCATGTTGTTGTTGTTAACTGCCTGTTTGTTAAAGCTTTGTGTCGTTGTAAACTGTAAATGTTCCTAGTTGTTTGTTCCTTCTCGGTTTCCGTACCTGTACTTTGTATCCACGCCCACCTCCTCTGTTCCCATTTTAAATAATATGTAACCACAAGTGCTCACGGGACACTATACAGAGTTTAAAATCCCTAGAACAATGAGCCAAAAGAACATCTGGAACTAAGAATAGTACTCTCTGATCAAGAAACTAGTGGAGAGAACGAAATTGCCATCCAGAACTGCTTTGTC
>VWZS01008169.1:0-10357 GCA_013397075.1 Rhabdornis inornatus | reverse complement strand
CCTCCAAGTAGTAGCCAAGTCTGTAGCTACTATGTCCCCTTTCGATACCACGTCCCACAGTCTTTCCAAACCTCTTTACATGCTCTAACACTAAAAGCAGTACTTGCATCAATTTCAAAATCTTGTGACTTTGCGTACAACAACGTACTACGAAGGGTATAGTCAGCAGTCTTAATACCTTTTCTTTTCAACAGAGCTTTCCATGTAGATAAAAGTCTGTTCTTCGCTTGATAATTTATTTCCCATTATGTTCCCAGTGGCTCACCTGGATAACCATCCCTCCAGGTGTCAGAATCAGGTCTGGACCGGCAACTAGTCCCGCTGCTCTCTTGTTCCACTGTGCTCCATCCCCACTGTCGCCCAACAGCCCCCTTCAATGCCTCCAATTGCCAATCACATCAGGGTCATCAGATGTCACTGTTGGGACGGGCACGACACACATAGCAACACGTAGCAACAGGTAAAATGGCTTTTTTTATTATGGCTGCACATTCTCTTTTTATACATCAACATAGTACCTACTTCATTCATTGGTTACAAGAACACAGCTCATCGTGTTTATTGGTACAAAACAGTCAGCATCACCATTTTTGGGCAGGCTTTTTACAAGAATTTTACAAACAGATAATAGTCCTGTTTTTCTAACTGCAGGTGTCCGGTGTTTATGTCTGTTCTCTCGGTTCCCTTGTGAAGGACCTTGTCTTCTTCTTCCCTTCTCGGGTAAACATGAATCTTATCAATTTCTTCTTCTGTCAGCTCATTCCTCTGGCTCACAGACCAGCTGTCACCCCCTTCCACACCCTGAGGGTGCTGTCTAGTGATGAGCAGCGTCCAATAAATAGTAACCAGGGCCCAGCATGTTGCATAACCTTGTGCCTCTGGAGCTGCCACAGCATTACAGCATTTTTCTTTCAAATATTCTGCCACTTTATCAGGATCCTTTAGTTTTTGAGGGACTAACTTCCAAACCATTGGAGCAGAATAGTCCTTTAAAAACTGGCCCATTTTCTCCCACCTTTCATGCCACTCATAACTACCAACCCTCGGGGCAGGTCTCTGAATAAACTCCCTAGATATCGCTTTCTTGACTCTAAACGTGATGTGGACCACACTGAGGAGACCTGTCAGACTCAGCAACAAGAACAAGCTTTCTGTAACATCCAAAGGGAATTCAAAATTCTCAAAAGCTTCTGTACCAGGCCTGAAGGAGGAAAAGGGGAGGGGGAAATTTGGGCAAAATCATCCTTCTCTGTTCCCTCCACAGACTGGGTATGATTATTAATGGACTCCCAGAGGTAGTGTCCAAGGTAAGGGCAGGAGAGCAACACTGAATACATATCCCAAATGACCCTTATTGCCCGTGATGTTATCATGTCATAAACTGATATGACAGTACATCAACAAAGCAATCCTGATCCCTCTCCATGCTCTGAAAAAGAGCACCACAGGGCGCACATACGGGAATATATACGGGTTAGGTACCACACCCTCATGAACAGACCAAGCAACATTGTAACCAGTGGCTCCATACCTAATGCAACAAATGCTTAGATCACATTTGTTGTTTCCAAGCTTCTCTGGTCAGATCTATTGTTATTTCAACCCTTCATGACCATAGCTGGGTGTGAAATAAGGCTGTTGTGATTTAGGAATGGTACTCCCCAAGTTAGTGCTCCTACTGAGACTCTCCAAACCATGGGCCCCCACCCCCTCCCCTTCCACCAAGCTGGCGAGGAGAATTGGAGGCACAAAAAGTAAAGATCATGAGTTGAGATAAGAACAATTTACTGGAAACAGCAATGAGATAAGAAAAAAAAACAGCAACAGGAACAATACTAATGACAGTGTACAAGAAAAAGGGGAATGATTCACACAGAAACTCCCTGACAGTAGACAATACCCAACAGCTCCCTGCACCAGGCTACACTGACCTGGAAGAGAGTCATTCTCCCTGGTAGAGAGTCCCTTCTCCCTGCCCCCAGCAATGATGTGAGGTGCCATATAATAACCTCCATGTCCTGGCCATGCCCCTGCCTGGCTACTGCAAAAATTAACACTGTCCTAGCCAGAATCAGAATAATAACTGAGATATATAAAGCCACAATTGCTGGCACTGAAGCACAGGGAGTGACTGGACACATTAGGATAGTGCATAAATGATGCCTTAGAGATCTACACATAAAAAACCACACATTTGAGACAATGTTTATATAGGAAGTAATATAAAAGCTGGTCTTTAATTGGAGGCCTCCAGGGACAGATATGGAAAAATGCCCACCCCACATAAGGCAAATACAGTTTTATAGGTTTAGCAAATTAGCATAATTGACAAGAATTCGCAATTAAAAGCACAAGTAATGAGATAATCCCCCCCTTGGTTCCATTTCTTCTGGAGCCCCTCTTTCTTGCTACCAGCTGTACTTTGTTTATGAGAAAGTGTCTGAGAAGAGTATTTTGTCCTTGGTTCCCAGAGGAAGCAACAAGATAAGATAGGAGTCTTTTGGAATGTGTTTTGTCTTTCTTCCTATCAGGGTAGGAAAAATACTAGAGTTAGCTAGGAACTATATAACTATACAACAATAGTCTACAGAGCTATGAATATATATGAATGAAATATAAAAGCAAAAATCATTTTGGCATCATAAGTAAAAAGGTAAATCAGTTATCCTGAATGAGAGAACATTTTCAATTATCAGGAGTGAAATAGATACTACAGGATATGAGAAGTAGAAGAAGCAGCTAGGGCATCATAGTTTCAGGCCAGCTTTCTAGAAACAAGCTAGCTTTTGTAAAACTTTTAAGATTGCATCCTGTAACTAGGAGGAAAGAGGTGAGAAAATATAATCCAAGAGATTCAGGAAAAAGGGGTAGCTTTGGAGTTGGGTATCTCATATTTGTTATGAATATATGAGGGGTTTTAGATAAGTCCCTGCCTTTTGCCCAGGCCTCCGCCAGCAGGCAGTAGCTTTATTGAGGTGGTTAGTATTTCAAAACCCACTCTTGTTTGCAAGTTTTTAGTAATGGCTGATTCGGTCTATTATAGAATGAATTATTTATTTAATGGACACAAAACTAACAGACATAAGACTTAAACTACCTACTACACAGGAATAAGAACAAAAAGAGACTGCTAGTAGGTATATACAGTGCAGGGTTAAAGGCACCATTAATCTTATAGCTAGCAAAGAAATAATATAACTTAGGTTTCAATGTATCTTACCATCCAGTTGTTGGTGGGACACACATCGAGATCCTTTCCCTCAATCCCCAGGAAAGTAATCACAGAATCTGCATCCAAACTCAGGGGAGAAGTCCCGTACTTGTCAGGGTGTGTGTGTAGGAGGCTTCTGCCTCTGTGATAACTCGTGTGTCTTTTATAGTCTTTGTAAAACAGTGTCTCTCAGGCAAGAATAACTCTTTTATCTCTTCCCACATCTGCTCTCCAGACCAAGATGTTGATTCTTAGCTGGGGTCTTGGTTTAAGACAATTTAAAGAGGTGGACACTCTAAAATGAGCTACCTCCCCTTAGTTTCAATCAATCCCTTTCCACCAATAAGGAGAAATTAAATTAGTAGATATAAGTGAAAAAATAACAGTTTACTAACAAACAAAACAGCAACAGGCAAAAAAAAATAGCAGTGAATAATCACTAGAGAGAAAATTGCTAAATATCTGTCCCAGTTTGAGACAAATTTGGGAGGAAATGTCCAAGAGAGTGTCTCCTCTAAAAAGGCAGAGTCCAGCAGCCCCTCCCCCAACCAGTGCGGGAGAAAATCTCCTTGGAGAAAATAGAAAAAAAACCTGTTTATTTAAAAATCGAAGTACTCACAAGCATGAAAAAATGAATAATATAAAATAATGAAACCTCTCCCTGCTGGTAAATCAGAGAGTCTTTCCTGTGGGTGTCGCTTGGCTCTCGCCCAGTCTCTCCGGGGCTTGGGCACGCTGTCCAGGCCGCAGTGGGGCTTGGAGGGGGCCCCCGGGAGATGTCCTGGTGTTTCTGACTGGAGAAAAGCCGAACAGTTCCAGAAGAAGCAGCCACAATCTCAGGAAAATTTTCCTTGCCTCAGCTAACGAGGAAAACCAGCGAAAAAAGCAAAGGAAAGCTCCCATCTCTCTCTCTGCAGAGCCGAGAACTAGGGAGAGCCTTATCTCTGTTTTTAAAAAGAAGCGGTGAAAGGAATTTCCACCGCTTCCCTCCTCTCTCTGGACCTAGCTTAAAGCTACAGTGCCCATTTCTGGGCACACAGCAGATCAGACGATAGAGGATACACAGCACCATAAAGTCACCCCAGGACAATCTCACAAAGTCCTCGAGAAGGAAGAGACATCCAAAATGATGCCTGTGTGGTTTGAAAGACAAAGGGAAACTGGCGCGTTAGCTCTCTCCTTCAAGATTGCGCTCTCCAGTTGACCCCATGGTCCGGGAGACAAAGGGAAACAAGATTGCAGACAAAGAACCCTCCCGGGAAGGTAGGAGCTTACGAAGCAGTTCTAGTGGCAGATGAAGACTTGCTGGCTCATGTGGGGTCAGCTCCACCACCTGCTGCTTCCTCCCACCACCCGTTGGACTCCACTGGTGTTGGTGCTCCTGTCCTCCCCACTGCGAGTGTATTAAGGGGAGAAGAACTGGTCTCACAGCACCGACATGAGGTGGCCCAGCCCTGAGACCAGCTAACTTTACGCTGCCGATTGAGTTTGCAAAGTTCACTCCAAAACAGTTTTTGATTGTGAAATGCAGTTTTCCCGAGTGGCTACTGTTGCAAGCCCAGAAAAAAACCCCAGCTGGCTGAAGCAACACCTCTCCAAAGCAGAACCTCCGCCTTCCGCAAATGCTGCAAGGAGAGAAAGAGCTCCCTGCTTCTGGACCCTGACTTAAAAAGGGACTTCGTCAACGCCTTCCACCCTCACCCCACCCTCTCCGCCGATGTTCCAGTTCCGGTGCTGGGTCTTAAAGAGACAGTAATGACTTTTTGGGCACAGAGAGCTATGGAATACAATAACATTTTGGGTTACCCACGACACTCAGGCAGAAGTTAAGGCATGAAAAACAGTGGCTGAAATTCTCTGGCAGGTGTTTCCCAGACCAGGCCAGATGGTGATACCTTAATATAGAATCATAAAGCCATTTATGGCTTTACATTTTTATAACCCTCATGGTAGATTTCTTCATAATTTCTATGAGTTTATGGCTATCTTGTACAACAATATTTCTGGCTAGAGTGGTTTCAAGTAGAGCTCTTCCTACGTTGCAGAACCTGGGAGTTTGTGTTAGCTCATTGTTTGTGAGCTATGACAAGGAAGACTGAGCAAGCTGTGAATTTGCAGGTGGTTGTTATGAATGGAGTGCGAGCTTTAGACGAGTCCTGCCTTAGGCTCAGATTTCTGGCAGTAGCTCTGTTTGAGGCAGCCTACACCCCAAATTGCTCTCACTCACGAGTTCTTAAGAATGGCTGATTAGGTCTATTATAAAATGAATTATTTATTGAATAGACACAAGATTAACAGACAGAAGATTAAACAGACTACTTACTACACAGGATAAAACAAAGAACTACTAGTAGATACAAATACAGTGCACGATAGAGGTACCTCTATTACAGCTAGCAAAGAAATTGTATTGATTAGGAGTCAATGTAACTTACCACCAAATTGATGATGGAATACACATAGAGCCCTTTCACTCAACTTCTGGAAGAGTAACCACGGAGTTTGCGTCCAAACTTCTGGGAAAAGCCCTACACGTTAGTGTGCAGAAGACTTCTGATTTGTGAAAGTCTTGTGTAGCTTTTATAGTTTGTAAAGTGAAGTGTCTGTCAGTCAGAAATTCCAGCTTATCTTCCTACATCTTGCTCTCAAGGCAAGATGTTTATTGTCAGCTGGGGATCCCACCTCCTGGCGCCAGAGATAACTCACTACCGGAGAGATGTCTGGCCTGGATTATCTCACCAATTCATGTGAGGGGGAAAACGCCCTGAGCTATGCACCAGCTGATAGGCTGAACAGATAAACTCTTCTGTGGCAGAGGGGAAGTCCTGCTACAATGGTAGTAAGTGGAAGGACCCCTAGGGGCAGCTTGAAATAAGGGAGAAAACTGGTGAAGAGCTGCTGACTGTCATTGCTCACTTTTAAACATGCTATTAAGTCAAAGTTAACAGTCATTTGTATCTGGAAGGGACAAGTCTCTAAGCTGTGCAGCCTCTGGCTTCTCCCAGTATCAATGCTAGATTTTTCTGTCTAGGAAAGAAAACATGAAAATCAATGTGCAGAGCTGAGTTGAGTTCAATGGCGATGGCTCTTCGTTTATCAGAGTTGCTGCCTTGGTAAGGAACGCCACACAGTGGCAGCACATACTGTTTGACTTTCAGCTTTCCACACAAGACACTCTTGCTTATGTCCGCTGACCAACAAGGGGGGCTGATTGTGGTTCAGGGACAGGTTTAGCATCAGTCAGTGGGTGGTGAGCAATCGTATTTTGCATCACTTCTTTTTCTTGGGTTTTGTGTCTTTCTTTTTATCATCTATTACTACATTATATTTTCCTTTATTTCAATTCTTAAACTGTTTTTATCTCAACCTATGGGTTTTACTTTTTTCCTGATTCTTATCTCCATCCCACTGGGGTGGAGGGGGAAGTGAGCAAGCAGCTTTGTGGTGCTTATATGCCAGTTTGAGGCAAACCATGACAGTCTTTTTGGCAGCCATCATGGGGAACAAAGGATTGAGATAGTGACAGATCTAACCATAGCATGTAAAATGAATTTGTTGTAATCATTCACTGCATTGGTTTAATAGTCACTATTCACAATGTTGATTTATTTGCTCTGAGAGTTATTGTGCTTGTTCTTAGGGTTGTGTTATGTAATATCTTACTTGCAGTATGTGTTCCCTGTGGTGATGTTTATGGTCCTTGGGGGCAGGGCTAAGTTTATCATTGTGGTGTAATTAGTAGTATCGGCTTATGATATGATAGTATCACTGATGAGGAAAGTTACCTGGTATATGCATTCAGTATTGCAGGCATCTCTGTACTTTGGGAACTAATATTAATTACACCTTTAGACTTTTCTCCTCAGGGCCCAACCTCCAGAGGAGATACCTTCCTACATTTTTCATCTGTCCTTCTCTTCCAGGCTGCTTACAGTAACATTTGAGAATTTTAAAGATGTTGCATATCTTTTGAATACCCTTGAAACCAAGCCGGTCCTTTTGCTAGGACCAAGCATGTTGCTGAATATGGTTCAGGTCTTGTTTAAGGTTAAACAGCTATTTAAGAATACCACCCATGCTGGATAGCTGGTAGTGGGTTGAACCTGGCTGGATTCCAGGCACTCAACAAAGCCACTCTATCACTCCCCTCCACAATTGGATGGGGGACAGAAAATATAATGAACGGTTCATGTGTTGAGATATAGACCAGGAGAGATCCCTCACGAAATACCATCACAGGCAAAACAGACTCAAATTAGCTATTAATTGAATTTATTACTAAATTCGGTCTTAATTATGGGTCTCTTTAAATTCTGGAACCTCTTCCTCTTTAAGAGGTGGGGGTTCTGTGCTTTCATCGGAATCCCATTGAGTATTTTCATCACTAATTTCACCAGGACTTTCCCAAATACCACCATCCCAATCTTTGGGTGATGTTATCAATTTTTAAATTTTTAACATCTTTAGAATTGGGATTTTTAAGTAATGTCAGGTCTAATTTTTCTTCCAAGGTTTTTGTCTTTTCCTTGGATTCTTTTAATTGTTGTTCCAGTTTGTCTTTTTAGTATTGTAGAGACAATTCTACATGTTTTCTTTCAATTATTTCCTTTCTCAGATTATTACCAAAAATTTGGTAAAAAAACCCCGCTCCTTAACACCTATGTGGCATTAAGATGCAGGCATTCTTTATTCGTCTGGATGTATGGGGGGGGATAGCTCCTCCCAAAGCCATGCATCCTGAGTACAGGAAAGTTTCTGTTTATGTACTGTATTTTGCATGCATATTCATTGATTGTCCCAGAATAAACATACATATGATAATCATTTCCCTGAAATCATTGACATATCTTCATTTTCCCTTTACGCATGTGTTCTTCTGTCCTGGGGGTCTCTCTGGTGGTCCCTGGTGGTCATAGACCCCAACGTTCCAGTTAAAGAAGTTTGCACTTGTAAAGCTATTATCTTATTAAGATTATTACTGGTCATCTGCTAGATACAGGATAAGATACATGGAGTACAGATCGCAATCAATAAAAACTTATCAAATACAGTCATGTCACTGACAAAGAGGCTCACAGTATAGGAGAACAAAAGGATAATGTCCAAGGCCTCCTAGGAAGTGAAAATAAATTACTACTGTTCTAAAGTTCATATGGCTGGAGCTCAGAGGCCATGCTGTTTAGGCAGGAGGGAATCTATTAGCTGGAGATGCTGACTTTGACATTACTGCATGTCTTTCTGGAAGCATGGAACAAGGAATAACTGAAAAAGGTCAGTAAGAAAAAATACCCTGATGGTGAGTGCAGTAGGACACAAGGTCTCTGTTGGCAGGCTGCCTCTGTAAGCCTCTAGACATAGCCATGTCCTGGCAGTCCTACTTCTGTTCCTGTCTTGGTCATGAGGGCTGGATGGCAATTAGGTCATTTTTCTTCTCTCTGGGCCTCATTCTCTTGGAGGCAATCGATGCTTGTCCAGATGAGCAGGTGTTGGGGGTTGGTTTTTCCTTTCCTCTCTGCCTGTGGAATTTTTTCCCATTGACATGCTAAGGAGCACTGATGGCTAGGTCCTTGAGACCTTGAGATGGGGGGAAGGAGAGCCTCCCTGTTTCTTTGGGAGTTTGAGGGGGAGGGGAAGGGGGGGAACACCACGAGACTGGAAGCAGNGGAGCACTGATGGCTAGGTCCTTGAGACCTTGAGATGGGGGGAGGGAGAGCCTCCCTGTTTCTTTGGGAGTTTCTCTCGGAGGGCTGGGGGGAAGGGGGGCATCGCGAGATTGGAAGCAGGTAAAGGAGGGTGGGAGGCAGTTGCTGCTGGCTCGCTCACTTTTGGCTTCAGAGGAGAAAGGTCGTTGCTACACCCCCCACCATCCCAACGCTGGGGAGCTGGACCCAGCACCCCTGTTTGGACGTCCTCCTGCTTCAGTTTGCTGTTTTCCGAGTGTCCCGCCTTTCCTCCATCTCTTCCCATCTGGGACACAGCCGCCATCACCCCCAGCGCTCCTGCAGCTGCGCAGGGATCGTCGCATCTGCCCCTGTCGACCGGGAATCTGCCAGCACTCACTGCCAGTGGTGATGGTAACTCCACCAAAGGGA
Organism: Rhabdornis inornatus; assembly: GCA_013397075.1. NCBI lineage: Eukaryota > Metazoa > Chordata > Aves > Passeriformes > Rhabdornithidae > Rhabdornis > Rhabdornis inornatus. The sequence goes on along the minus strand of VWZS01008169.1, from coordinate 1,054 downwards.
AAAGTGCCCACGGAAAAGAGAACTGTTACTGGGTTCCTGTTCTGTTTGTTGTTACTTTCATAGCTATTGTTTTGTTTGCCTTGTTATATATATACTAGTAAAGAACTGTTATTCCTATCCCCATATCTTTCAAAATTATACTAATTCAGAGGAAGAGATTTACTTTCTCCATTTCAAAGGGAAGGCCCTGCTTTCCCTAGCACACCTGTCTTTTCAAACTAGGACAGCAGGAAACTACTTTGTACCTGTTGGTGATAAAACACACGCATACCTTTTCCCTAGGTTAGTAAATCAGCTAGGCTTTATCATTGTACACTCAGTTAAGGATCTTTATGTAGAAACTTTTAGAAATTGGCTCTGCACATGCAAATCTTCAAAGCAGTATCACTCTGCTGGGGATCAAATTCGATGATTTGCTTTCAAAAATTTTTAGTGTAAATATTGCATTATTTAAATGTTCTTGAGGAGTCATAGTCCCCCCTTTTTGTTTTTTGAGAACATGTATGTCTCTCATTATGAACATGAAGGCAAGATAAAAGCAAAACAACACGTGTGGCAAAACAATAAACTCACACCAAGCAGAAATAAGTCAGATAATATAAGCCTAATATTTCTAGCTATTGGTGTGTCCCATCAAAATTTTTACTATCATGTCCAGGAGCTGTCAAAGACACATTGTTGCTGGGTGGCATGCCGCAGGCTAATTACTTAAAATTTACACCTTGAACATTACAAACAAAGCAACTTAAAATCTATCAGAGGTAACATTTAAAACTCTCAGAGGTAGCATTTCTTTTTGCTAGTAATGTTCTTAAGGTGTCTGACTCTTGAGGTCCAGGTGAAGTCACAGGTGAGTTGTCAAAGGTCTCAGATTTCCATCCAGCTGGTACAGAGGGTTGTCTTGGTCACTGCTCCACGGCATCCGCTGAGGGGCCGTCAGGGAGGTACTGACAGCCATGGTCCCGAGTGGATTGCAGAGCAGGTCGCACACACCTAGCAGGTACCCATCAAATGCTGGCATGTGTAGAAATATGTTGCGGTTAGTGTTTGTGTT
>VWZS01008168.1:3947-14003 GCA_013397075.1 Rhabdornis inornatus | reverse complement strand
TTATTTATTATTATTTTTATTACTTTTATTTATTATTACATATACTTTTATTTATTGATTATTTTTATTACTTCTCTGAAAAATGGGGAAAAAATTCCGATTCACAATCCCTGGTGTTGGATATCAGCAGCAGGACCTGCAGCTCCTTTTCCTGCATTTCAAAGCAGAGTTTTGAAATTAAACCTCCCTGTGTTTTCCATGATGTTCCCACCCTGAATCCACTGAATAATTTTATTTCTTTTTCCCTGAATAATTTAATTTATTTCCCTGAATAATCAGTGCCTGTGAGTCCAGCCACAGGTTATCCAGGGAATTTCTTATCCAGAGGCACCAACACTTTAATTTGATTTATTTTTAAGCTTCATTCCCGATTTTTATGGGTCATGGAAGCAGCTCCTGGAAATCTCTGACTTTTCAGCTGTGCTGAGGGTTGGAATTCCCTGAGCTGGGAACGTGCCCAGTCTGGGAACATTTCCTTGGGTGGAACAACTGGGTTTGTGTGGAAAATCAGGATTTCATCTCTGCTCTTGTAGAGAAAATCCAAGTCAATGATTCTTACCTTCAACAATTTTTATCTCTACTAGCTTTTATAAAAATATAATTATTATTTTGGTGGGTAGAACATCCCTTTCCTATGGATAATCACCAGGGAGAGTGAGGGGAGGGACATCAGTGCTGCCCATGGATTATTCTCATAAATTCCCATTATTTTTTTCCCAAATCTGCTGGGTGGGAATTGTTTCCACGTGAGTTGTTTCCTCAACACGCAGAAATTTGGGATGAACGGCATCAAATCCTTGGGATGAGCCGGGCAGAAAAATGGCCCAGGCTGGAAACCAGGGAGGTGGGAAAATAAAAATTAGAAAATAAAAATAACCTGACCTCTGTGCTCAGATAATTGCGGGACTGGGTGAGTGGCTGGGAATTTTCTGGGGGGGTTTGGGAAGGACTTGGAGCTGGGCTAAGGAATTCTGCTGCAGGAATTTGTGGTCGTGTTGTGGAGCAGGAAATGTCAGATGTGTGCTCAGAGATCGCAGTTCCCCTCTTCACCCTTTGGCAGGGAGCCAGGACACAAATGTGTCACCAGCCTGAGCCGGGCTGGATTTCTGCAAAGTTTCTTCTGACTTTTACTCTCTGAAAAATTATTCCCATCATCCTCATCCTCTTTTGGAATTTTGAGTGTTCCCTCAGTACCAAAAAGCGCAGTACCGGTGTGCGGTTGATGCTGGGATTTGTTGGAAACCAGTTTGAAGCTGAGTGCCAAAACCTCGACTTTTTTTAGAGCTGAATAACATCAATTTCTTGGGAATGAACATTCCCATGAGGAAAAACAGCTGGAATTGCAGCGTGCAGGATTTCTCTTGGATTGGGAGCTGTGCACATCCTTGTATTCCTCTGCAGTTCAGCTTTCCGTTGTTGTTTTGTTACTTTATTTCCTGTTGGGATAGAGAAATCTGAATATTTTTATCTGAATTTTGGTGCAGCCAGAGGTGGGGCAGTAATTTGCTCTTGTTGGGGTTTGTACCTGGCAGGTGCCAGGGATCTTTTTGCTCAGCTGCTGCAGGCAAAAGGAAAGAAAAGCAACATTTCCCCGAGCAAAACTCTTGGTGTCTTTTCCTTCAGCTCTGCTGCTGGAGCTGGGGTTGTGATGAGCTGAGATGTGATGGAAAAAATGGGAGAAATTGAGGTTTTTTAATGGATTTTCTCGGTGGGTTTGGCAGCACTTGGGTTGTTTCCCTGCCTGTTCCAGGGTCGGGATACCACAGCATGGAAGGGCTTGGATTTCTGCTGCTGGAGCTGGGTTGGGTCCTCTGAAACACGACTGCGTTGGAGGAGGGGAGAGGAATTTTCCTCTTCCTGTTGTAGGAGACTTTTCCCAGCTCGGCTTCCCGGGGACACGATCCCTGTGCAAGGTGGGGGTGGTTTAAGGCATTGCCTCTGTTCCTTGTGGCTAAAAGATTTATCTATAAATCATCAAAGTGTAATAAACCCACATGGCTTTGTTGCTGCTTTTAGGGATGGAGCTGTCGGTGCCCTGAGCACTGCAAACAAAATTGTTCTTGTCCTCCTGTGCAGGAATGTGCTGGGGAGGGGAGGAGGTGGGAATTTTGTTTGTTTTGGTCTCAGAGTCCGGCTCCAGCGTGGACCCTGCTTTGTGTGTGCTCATTCCAGCTCTGCTTTACCTTCAAAATGGAAATCATCCAGCGTGGAGCAGGAGCTTCTCCCTTGCCTCAGTTATTTCCTAACCCTCCTGAGCTCTTTGCAGGCTGAGCCCGTGAGTTTGTGACAAAACAAGGACAGAGTGAAGCTCTGAGAGCTTCTGGCTGTGCAGGAAATGACTTTTAATGGTGATGGCACGAAACCCTTCAGCTGTAACCACTCATTCTGTTGAAGAAGTGTTTGTAAAGCATTTTAAATAGTGTTTTTCCATGTTTCACGTCTTATTTGTTTCACTTTCCTTTCAGCTGTCAGCACTTCACATTGGAGCTGAAATGCCTTTTTCTTTTAAGACATCTTCATTTCTTACCAAGTACCTCGTCTGTTCTCATTAGTGGCTCTGTGACAGTCTCAGAGTTAAGAGTGAAGAAAGTTCTTGGGGTATTCAGGGAAAAAAAAACCAAACAAAAACCAACTCCAGTTCTATCCAAAGAGAGTTTGTGGAAGGCTGCAGGGATTTGCAGCGAGGTTCCCGAGCTGTGGTTCAGCACAGCAGAAATCTTGTGGCAAATTCGACTTGAGTGTGGCTGCTGCAAACCTCATTAAAGACATGAATCATCTCATTGAGGGCTTGGAAATACCAGGAGCAGTTTCAGGGGAGGGAAAAACCTCCCGTGGACACCTGGGCAGTGAAGATCTCTTGCAGGTGTTGGAGCTTTCAGGGCTTTTGGGCTGGTTTTGCTAAAGCCAGGGCTAGAACCTTTCTAATCTTGGCACTGTAGATTTGAGAATGAACGTGGAAAAAAAATCAGAGCAGCGTTTGAGGATGAATATTTGCACGGTTTGAAGGGTGTGGGAGCGTTTGTAGTCAAATTCAGAGATTCCAAATGCAAATTCTGGTTTGGGGCTTCATCCTTCAGTGGCTGGGAAATTGCAGAACCCTCCCTGGTGTGCTGAATTTGCTGCTTTGCTCCCAAAAATGTGCATCAAGGATGGTTTGGAATCAGATTTTCTGGGTTTGACTGCAGAATATTCGGGGTGTTTGGTGCTTTCATGGAGAGGATGCAGGCAGCCTGTCACATCAGTGGGGTTTAGGCTTTGTCTTTCTTTAGGATTCCTTGGGAATCCAGGATTCTGCAGGGATATCATCATTCCAGCCTTCTGCTGATGAGCAAGTCCCTGTCAAGCACTGAAATATATTTTTCAATAAAAAGCAGGCCCTGAAGTTGATTTTCTGGCTCCTTCCTGCCCAGTTGATGCACACTGGCGAGGACTGGTTGCACTGGTTTGGGAAGTGTTTTTCTCAGTTCCTGGTGACGAGTTACACCAGTCTGATTCATTAGATCATATTGGGAGACACTAAATGACTGTGTTAATGAAGATGCTAATTAACAGAAGGCAAAGCCCAGCTCCCCCATCCAAAACAGGACAGGCAGCTCTGATGGGAGAAGCAGAGGTGGAATGGGAAGAAGTTTCCTTTAACCCAGGAATGATGACAAGGGGTTGCACACAAATGGAATTTTCTCACTCTCCTTTTTAATGTCATTAATCTGATTTCTTTTAACCTGTGTGGATTGGTTCTGCTGCATGGCAGAAACTGGGGGAGGCACTTGGAAGTGAAAATGGAAGTGAAATTCCGAGCTGCTGTTTGGAGTTGAGGATTGGCACAGCTTGGGTATTATCAGTGGAGAATTGCTTTTACTTCCAGCTAGAGCAATACAAAATTATTAGCAAGTGATTAAAAAAGAATTAGAGTTACAACCTTTATATTGCACCGAGTCCTCTGCTCAGGTTTTTGCCCACAGAATGGAAACACCTTGAAAAATCTCTCATTGCAGACTTGAAATACTGAGCATTGTAAGAAATATGGGAGTATCACCATAAATATGGGAGTATCACCATAAATATGGGAGTATCACCATAAATATGGGAGTATCACCATAAATATGGGAGTATCACCATAAATATGGGAGTATCACCATAAATATGGGAGTATCACCATAAATATGGGAGCATGGTAAGAGATCTGGGAGCATTGGAATAAATCTGGGAGTATTGAAGTAAATATGGGAGCATTGCAGTAAATATGGGAGTATTGTAAGAAATAGGGGAGCATTGTAGGAAATATGGGAGTACTGCAGTAAATTTGGGAACGTTGCAATAAATCTGGGAGCATTGCAATAAATCTGGGAGCATTGAAGTAAATCTGGGAGCATTGCAATGAATATGGGGGCATTGTAAGAAATAGGGGAGCACTGTAGTAAATCTGGGAGCACTGTAGTAAATCTGGGAGCACTGTAATAAATCTGGGAGCATTGTAATAAATATGGAAGCATTGTTATAAATATGGAAGCATTGTTATAAATATGGGAGCATTATCAAAGGGCAGAGCCGTGGCACAGAGCCTTTACAAACCTCATGCCTCACGAGCTTCAAGGCCTTTCTAATGTGGGTGAGGATGCTGGAAGCTCCCCCCCATTAATTCTTTGTTTTTATTTCTTTGAAGCAAATGGTGATGAGCCTTCGAGTTTCGGAGCTGCAGGTGCTGCTGGGCTACGCGGGGAGGAACAAGCACGGCCGCAAACACGAACTGCTCACCAAAGCCCTGCACCTGCTCAAGGCTGGCTGCAGCCCTGCTGTCCAGATGAAAATCAAAGAACTCTATAGGAGAAGGTTCCCCCAGAAAATCATGACCCCAGCAGACCTGTCCATCCCCAGCGTGCACTCGAGCTCCATGCCGGCCGCGCTGTCGCCGTCCAGCATTCCGCAGCTCGGCTACGACGGCCACCCCGCCACGTCCCCCCTGCTCCCCGTGTCACTGCTGGGGCCCAAACACGAACTGGAACTGCCCCACCTCACCTCGGCCCTGCACCCCGTGCACCCCGACATCAAACTGCAGAAACTGCCTTTTTATGACCTGTTGGATGAGCTGATCAAACCCACCAGCCTCGGTAAGGGAGCAGAGCCCGCGGCGCCGGGTCGTCTTTGGGGGTGGGGGGCTGTGCTGGCCTTTGCACCCCTGATCATGGTTTGTCATCACTTTTGTTTGTTTTCCATCAGAGCCAGGGTTATTAGAAACATAATTGAGGTGATTCTCCTGTTTGGGTTTGGATGTTATTATATTTTATCAGAAATTACACAAAGTTCCACAGCACCTCCAGCTCCTTGCTGGAAGTGGCAAAAATGGCTCCAGCTGAGCCTGCTTCGAGGCCTTTTCAAGCTAAACAAACCAATAGAAGTTTAACGTTTATATTATTTATCCTTTTAACCCATTAATAGATTTTTGTGACCCTCAGAGTGACATTTGAGTGACCAACCAAAGGTCACTGCCTGAGCTCTGTGAAGAAGAAGATGAACAAAGAAAAAGGCACCACCCAAAATTCTCCATCTTGTCCCATATCCACCAGTATCCCATAAAAATCTCAAATTTCAACCCATCACCCAGTGAAAACACACACATCTAACCCACTACAATTTGTGATTTCTAACTCATTATTTATATTTCCAAGCCTTCTCCAAGGTTTCAGCTCCAGAGCAGTGTTTTCCAGGGGGGCTGTGCCTGGGAGCACAGAAAGCTCAAAAAAATTCAGATTTCTGAGATCCAACAATTCAGCTGCTGCTGCTGCAGCAAGTGGTTAAATATTGCATCACAGCAGTGTTTAGAGAGTTGCTATTTTTGGGAACTTTTGGAACAGATTGTTCTGCATGGAGAGACATCTTACCTAACACTCATTAGTTGCTTTAGCTGAGCCTCTAAATATGGTTTAAACATCCGTTATTTTTAAAGTTTGTTTCTTTCAACAAGAAACAAACTAAATCTTAGAGAAAAAAAGAAGGGAAAAAAAAAACCCCAAAACCATTCTGCTTTCAGTATTTCTTAGAAACCACAGAGTTTCATTATTAAAAAAAAAACAAAAAAACCCAAACTAAACAAAACTACCCCCAAATCTGTCAAGCTTCTAAAATGTTCTCATCTATGCTGGGAGCAAGTGCCAGGCTGGAAATTTGCTGGATCCATCAGAGTCTGAACGTGTGGATTTAGGGAATTTGTGGTTCTTTTGCAGTTGTGGCTACTTTTCCTGCAGCTGATTTTTGTATGAAGGTTTAAATCACTGGTGTGGAGCTGCTGAGAAGATTCTGCTGCTCCCAGAGCATTCTGTTCTATAATGTGTGATTTTTCTGGCTCCACTTTACAGCGTGGTTAACTTCTGATACTCTTCAATATTGCCTAAATGCAATTTAGAAATCACCAGCCCTGGTGATTTCTGTTTGTTAAAACCTTCTGCTGGCTTGAAACCCCAGGAAAAATTCCCTGCTGGTAGGAGGAGCAGATTGGTGAGAGGAGATCTGGAGAGAGAGGGTGGGTGAGTGAGAAAAAAAAAAAAAAAGTTCTTTGCAGAAGAAATTCCTTGTAAACAAAGCTGAGCAGGTACTTTCCAGTCTGAAGGGTTGGGGGAGGCCTGATGTGTGAGTGCTGAGCTGGTCTGTGCATTTCTGAAAGATCTGCCACACTTTTTTGTATATTTGTTTTTTGTTTTAGCTGCTATAATTGAGGAAAAAGCAGAAATTTTGCTAATTTGATCTTCTGTTTCAGGTGGTTTTCCCACCTGATGTGTGAGTGCTGAGCTTGTCTGTGCATTTCTGAAAGATCTGCCACTCTTGGTTGTGTATTTTTTTTTGTTTTAGCTGCTATAATTGAGGAAAAAGCAGAAATTTTGGTAATTTGATCTACGCTTGGTTGGTTTTTTTTTTTTATTTTTTTTTTTTCTTTACCTCCTGCTGTAATTGAGAGAAAAGCAGAAATTTTGGTAATTTGATCTACGCTTGGTTGGGTTTTTTTTGTTTTGTTTTGTTTTTTTGTTTTTTTTTTTTGTTGTTTTAGCTGCTGTAATTGTGAGAAAAGCAGAAATTTTGGTACTTTGATCTACTCTTGGTTGGGGTCTTTTTTTGGTTTTTTTTGCTTTAGCTGCTGTAATTGTGAGAAAAGCAGAAATTTTGGTAATTTGATCTACGCTTGGTTTTTTTTTTTTTTGTTATTTTTTGTCTTTAGCTGCTGTAATTGAGGGAAAAGCAGAAATTCTGGTAATTTAATCTTCTGGTTCAGGTATTCTTTGCAGAGGAGCACTGTATCTATTTAGCTTTAATCTAAACCCTAATTGATTAATAACCATTCCAGGCAGTGCTGGTGGTGTGAGCTAATTAGGTGCTCAGTATGTGTCTCATCACTTTTACATTAGAAATACTTGAAAATAAAGCTGTAATTTCCACAAGACATCGCAGTGCAGGGATGGATTGATTTATTCCTGGATGTGGGAAGAGCCCTTTGCTGTCAGCTCTGTGTCTGACAGACCCCAGCCCCAAATTCTGGGATCTCCCTGCCGGCCTCAGTGCCTCAGGAGCTGGTGGAAAATGGGATATTTCCCCTTTTTGTGCAGTGTCAGGGTAGGAAAATGGAAGTGAAATTCCAAGCAGATATTTGGAAGCAATCCCTGTCCTTTCTTTTAACTTCAGGAACGTTTGGGGCTTTTGTTCTGTGGGGGAATTCTGTTTGTCTGAAGCAATCCTATTAAAAAGCCTCTTAGTTGAGCATTTGGGGCAAGAGCTTCAGTATCCATGAATGGCATAAAATTTTGGGATGGTTTGGGTTGGAAAGGACCTTAAAGCCCATTCCCACACCTTCCCCTATCCCAGATTGCTCCAGCCTGGCCTTGGACATCCCAGGGATCCAGGGGCAGCCACAGCTTCTCTGGGAATTCCATCCCAGCCCCTCCCCACCCTGTTCAAACTCGGATTCATTTTTTTCCATTCATTCACTTACTGATACTTTGACTACAGAATCTGAAATGATACATTAATATGAAATAATTTGTAGGATATTTGCCCCAGATGGTTTGGGCATCCTTGTCTCTGCTGCCAGCAGTGTGGGTTCCCTGGTTTGTTTTCCACTGGCACACATTACTGCAGACACTCAGAACTTGGAATTCAGCCAGTGTTTCAGCATCTCCTGCTTGCTTTTTCCCATCAGATTACTCATGGGATAGGGATAAAGAACTTTTGAATTTATTCTTGTTTCCCTCCCCCACAGGGATGAACTGATGACCCAGTGTGGGGTTTGGAGTAATTCTGTGCCTGCTTGAAACAGAACCTGCTGGAAGAGAAAGAAAATGTGTGTGTGTGAGAGAGAATTTGTACAATTCAAATTTCAGACCCTCCTGAAATGACATAAAACTGGGCAAAGCACACCCTTGGGTTGCCCCTGGTTGTTCCCAAGTTCAGGTGGGAGAGCTGGGAAGGTTTGCTACAATTTTCTGTCCCTTTGAGAAGTGATGGTTGATTGAAGAAGCAATAATTTGAGAAAGCCTCAGGGCAGGGAGTTGCCCAGCAGGGCACTTGAGCAGGCATTCTGTCCCCAAATATTTCGTGTGGGTGGGTAGCACACAACTGATGTGAAGAGGAGATGAGGGAATGAAACCTGCTAACTCTTACTTGTAACGTCGGGGACAAAAGGAGGAAATAGAAATAGAAAATTGTTATATTTGAATGCAGCTGCAGCCTGGGGTTGAGAGGGATGTGCTGCGATGGAATTCAGGGATTTCTCCCTCTCTGCCCTTCTCAGCAGCACCTTCTGAGCAGGGCTGACAAATCCCAGAATCCCTGAGGTTGGAAAAGCCCCCCAAGATCCCAGAGCCCAACCTTGGATCAGCACCTTGTCACCAGCCCAGGCCCTGAGTGCCACCTCCAGCCCTTCCTTGGGCATTTTTTGGTGTGACACAAAGAGCCCTTTGTTCATTTGCAGTGGAGCTGTTGAATTTGATCCACATTTTATTAGTCACCCTCCCTGCCAAGTGCAGAAAGCATCAGGCTGGGATGGGTTTGTGTCCGAGCCAGCCAGGAATGCTCCTTGTTCTGGTGGCTGAATGTGCATGGAGCTCGTGCTTTACCACCGTTTAAAATGATTTTTTTTTTTTTTTAAAGTTTCTTTTTTATGTTTGGAGGGAAAGCTGTCCACTCTGGCTTTGATGCAGTGGAATGCTTTATTCCTGTGCTTCTCTGTTGTTTTTCTCACAGGATCTAAAAAGGAGAATTTTGGTTGTTTGTCGAGTGAAGCTGCAGCTCTCACTTAATTCCCCCATTTCCATCCCCCAGAGCACAGCCTGTTGCTAATTGGTTGTTTTTAAAGCACATTTTCTAAAAGTGACTCCTAACACACAGATAAGATCTCTTTTGTGTGGTGAAATGTGTTTACTGTCAGTAACAAGGCCCAGAATTTGCCAGATTATTATGGAAGGGACATGAGACAGTTAAGCAACATCCTAAAAATGCCTCTTGTTCCAGCAAATGTCATTCCTAATTGCTCGAGCTGTGTAGTTGTTCCAAAAAACATTTTAACTGGCTTAGGGGGCTTTACTTACCTGTAAGGGAAATGAAGCTTTTTAAATTTTATTTTTTTCCCCCAATTGAAAGGATTAAAGAGGCTGTGAGCTCTCTTCTTGTTTAAAATCGGTCCAAATGGCACAAGGATCATCCTCCTGCAGTTTTATTTGCTGTGCTTCTGCTCTCAGTGATACAAACACAGCGCTGAAAGCTGGATCTGAGCCAGAGAAATTAAAATTTTTACCTGCAGCCTCCTGGAAGGAAGAGGCACAGATCAGTCATTGGCCCTCAGAGGCAGCAGAATTCCAGCTCCAGCAGAACTTCCAGTGCCTCTACTGAGGCGTGGAGGTCTGAGTTTAATTCTTGAATTTCTGGGCTGTTCTACCAGAATTTCTGCAAGCAGCAGGTCTGAGTTTAATTCTTTAAATTCTGGGCTGTTCTACCAGAATTTCTGCAAGCAGCAGATCTCAGTTTAATTCTTTAATTTCTGGGCTCTCCTTCCAGGATTTCTGCAAGCAGCAGGTC